>CP136069.1:56652887-56893901 GCA_032622095.1 Siphonodentalium dalli | reverse complement strand
ACTACAAGAAAATCCAAAATTTCCAACCTAGTACTTTTCGGAAAAAAATTACAGGATACAAGGACCGGGTGGGTGGGTGTCCCTAAGCCCGGAATGCAGATTTTGTTCTGATGTCATGCAATTTTTTCCCAAATTCATTTCTATGACAAATTACAGCTTCAAAATGAATGGAAACAATCAGATTCATATAGTAGTGCATGCTGTTGCCTTATACAAGTGAGGGGGCTCTATATTTTAATTTTTTGTCCACAATTTCTCCCTTTAACAGTTGAAACCATGGGGTGGGTCCGGTTTTGGTAGAGGAAAAAAATTGCAATGAAAAAAAAATCCATTCTCATCTTTTCTCATAGTTTATCATGGCTTTTTTAAAACTTATTATACATAGAGGATACCTGCGTGTTTTGAGTGAATACCGGAAGTATCTGATGAGTGGTCACAGTGAGATATAAAATATAAAACTGTATACAACTGCATACAACATAAATAATGTAACATAAATACAACACAATACATAAATAGTAACTAACATAGAAATTCATATTGCTAAAAAGTTCTTGGTTCCCTCATTCCTTGAAATCCCACTGGAAACCCTAGTACTTTTAAATAAATACCGGTAATGTATGACCCATTAGATTGATTTGCTGTCAAAAAGCGGAAAAAACCATTGGCCTCATTTGTTTATATTAATGATATCAGTCAAGATATTGAATAAACGATAAATACAGTGACCACGTGGTCGAAGTACATGGTCGTTGTCGATACATGACTACAGTGACTTAAGTCACATATTAATGTGTTTTTCACTGATTGGAACATTAAAAGGCTCCAGATTCAATCTCAGTCTATCTCAGAGCATCTAATTTTCAAAATTTTCCGGGGGAGGCCCCCTGACCCCCCTCCCATACCCCCCCTTCAGGCGATGCCTTCGGCATCTCATGCTGGGATACTACTCGCCTCAACATTTTGTAGATTCAGTGCCGGCGACCGATATATCCGTCACCCGAAAGCGCCATCCGTGTGCCGGCGACGGATATATCTGGGCGAAAAACAAAACTCACAGTTTTAATATTAGTGTACATGCTTTAAACACTGCGGATTACAAGACACGTCTTGTGATAATTTTCATCCGGGGGGGGGGGGGGGAGGGGGTTGGTTGGCAGGTCGGTCTGTTTATCCGCGCATGCGCATATTCAACTTGTAAACCATGGTCTGGCCGAAGATATCTCCGTTCAAACGACGTATCGGACAGCTCTGTAGTTGAGGCATTCAGGAGATAGAGCCGTCTGAATATAGGTGGTGAAAAATTGTGTTTTGTGGACGTGATTAATGTCTTACAGAGTTCAAACTCTCTGAGAGGTCAACGTATACTCCGTACAGATCTGTTAATTGGAAACCGATTTCGATTGCATAAAGGGCGATTACTATCAAGTCGGTCATTCCCTGATCCATCTAACACTTGGTTTAACACCAATCGAGGAACGATGATATGGACAACGTGCGCATTACGTCAATCAAACTATGTACATTAAGGGGTTCGCCAAATTATGATGATAAATTACTATATAAAACAGTAAGCTAATTGCTCTTATATCTTTTAATATATCAAACTGAAATTTGGTAGTGAGGGGTTTTTCGATGCGCTGAATTCGATAGAATTGTCACCGGGTTACTCCGATGGCCCAAAATGATGATTCATTGATGCTGTACATGTAGATACCTGGGCCCTGTTTCATGAAGCAATGTCATAAGATCATCTTAAGATGGACTTAATCTGAGATCTAAGGTGGTTCTTATGATGTAACTTTTCCGTTTCAAGAACGCGTTTCACAAAACTAGATTAAGTCCTACTTAAGTAGTAACTTAAGTTCCCGCTCATTTAGACTGGTTATCGACAATTATCTACAGTCAGGAACAAACAAATGTGGGCTTGTGCAATCTGTATGTACGGTATTGAGAGGTTATGGAGAAAGAGCCGAGTCCGAGTTGACATTATTGTGTGACAGGGATGCTGGATAGCGGCTGGGTGGGGTGGACGAATCAGCGCATGTATTTTACTGTCTATAGTCAGTGGCCTTATATTCGCATATGGATCTTAGACTTGCATGGGTTCCACGATGTAAATTCGAACATGAGTACATTACAAGCTCTTAAAATGACGAGCTTTGTGTTTACTGGTGAGTGGCGGTGTCAGAAATAAGACAATATAATTATATGGATCGATGCATGACCGCGACCATGCATTTACGCTGAGTTAATCCACTGAGAGCAATGATCAGGCGGCGATTTTTGTTATATGAGCCGACATAACACTTGTATTATTGACCATCGCTCTCTAGTCTCTACGTGTAGCAATAATCAAAATATCTCGGCGATGTCATCAGGACACGTGGGTCATTTTTCGATTCAAAGGGAAATGAAAAATATTTGTTAGAGTAACTTTTTTATTATTTTTATGCAGATGTTTTATGCGATTGTCATACCATGGATATAAATATAATTACGTTTTCATTAGCACACTCGCATTAAGGGGTGTCATTGTTACGGTGTGTATATCATATATACATTATGCTGTACAATTGTCATCCCACCCCTGCAAAAAAAAACATGACACAAATTTGGAAAGCCTTGAAAATCACGACATATGGGCGTGGGCATAAACTCAATACCAATAATATTCTCTATATAAAATTGTCACTTTTTCTAAAACATATTTTGATAAAGAGCGTTTGTGTTACCTTTCCTATATGACATATCTGCTATAAACAGCCGACGGAAATTTGGAAAGAGGAAAGAATCAATACATTTATTGATCTCATTTTACCCCATCTCCCCACACACATATGGAATAACATAGATGAGAGTGTGAGCTTTGAGCTAGGCCATAATTATTATCAAAAGTTTAATTCGTGGGTAATACAATTTTACAATATATATTATCTATAGGTCACATACACAGCTGATAATTGACTATATCCTACATTCGATGAGGCTCGGGGTGGCTACTTGGTCTCTGTGGGGGGGGGGGGGGGTACATCGTGCAATTTCCAACTGCACCCGCCCCTTAATTGAACCGGGCCAAACTTCCATGGTCGCGAAATGCCATGTCCACCCCACCCGTTGTATTTAAACTTTCCGATTGGTATCTCAAATTTCCAACAGTTCGAAATTTCTAACCTGACGCCCTTAAAGTTGGTGATTTTACAACTGATTGCCATTTCGGTTGCTGCTTTTTGTCTAAAACAACACATTCCTTTACTAGTTAGAAACCTATATATAGTGTACGATTAATGTTGTTGTCAGGCATGAAATTTCCAATTGCTAAACATGTTGACCAAAGTGTGTGTGTGTGTGTGTGGGGGGGGGGGGGGGGGTAGACAACACACAAACCCCATTCTCCACGTCCCTGATGATAAGCCTGTGCTCTGAATTGTTTTTACCAAAACTAACCTATGGTTATACGGTGGGTGGGGGTTGCCCTCTCCAAACTTTGGTTTTGGAAAGTTTGAGGTACCATGCAGTTGGAATGTTTAAACCCAAAGAGAATTTGGTGTTGTTTAAGGGTGTGTAGTTGGACATTTCGAGGCGAACACCCCCTCTCACTCTGTAGCCACGACACTGTATACCATACGACGAGTTGCCCACCCCAGACAATGTACAGATATCTCCGTAATTGCAAAATAACATAGGCCGCCATATTTGTGATCGATATGCCACTTATCACGTGGGTCTTAACTTTAAGATTATCTTAAGACACCTCACACCAGTCTTAAAGTTAAGACCAAAGTTAAGACCATCTTAAGTTAAGACCTTGATCGTGAAACGCACTTATGACTGAAGTTTGAACTTATGACCATCTTAAGTCCCAACTATGTCGTAAGTTGCTTTCATGAAACAGGGCCCTGTATCGCACGAACGGGAAGTATACGCCACACAGTTATAGAACAATTGTTGTAGGCCTATCTCGAACGGAAGCGATTGATTTTCAAATTGTTTTCTGTTTTAGCATCTGCTTCTCCAGTACATCGGTTATTGTAAACGTTATTGTAAATGTGTGGGGGGGGGGGGGGGGGTGGGTGATAAATGAGACACTTTGAATATTCTAAATGGAATGACGTTACGTTATCCCATTTAGACAATTCAAAGGGTCTGATTTATCACCCCCCACTTCCGATCCTTGCCATAACATAATGCTATGTTATTCCACCAGCAACATAAATGCCTAAAACTGTACAGAATAGGTTAGTTAGATGGTCACATAAAACAGATTTGTAATTTCACACAATCAGTGTTAATTTGAAGTACTCGTTGCCACGGCAACATGACATTAAGGACCTATGATGACTCTATAGTACCGAAATAGGACTTTCAAAGAACTTCGTGAGTAGGGCCTATAATATCAATTCCTGCTGTCAGTTCAATTCTTTCCAATATTGAATAATCAAACTAAATATATAGCTAGTGTAAATTATGGCTTTTTCCTCAGGAAACCTGGGTCCCAGCCCTGTCCCAGCCTGCATTTTCCAGGAAATCTGGCACTGAATGGGTGAAGGGGAGCTCCTCATTGCTCACCAGTGATTTCCCACATGGAAAGGACTGGAAATGTGTTTATTTAATCAAATTGATGGTGTTTTTACTTTACACATGCACATATTTTAACCTATTGCTAATATGGGACACAACTATCCTGTTAAAGTGGGTATTTATCTTTATAATCTGTTATAACCATAAATATTTGGGTTTTTAAAGGTTTTGTCATTGGTTTTGTTGGCATATTTTTCAGCCATGTGCATTGTTTGTTTATTTTTTGTGGGTGTACTTGATCAGCGTTCTCTCAGTTCCAATGCAGACACAATGAGAGACCCTTACCCTGCCAAAAACACATTATTTAGTAGAATTTACAAGATTTTTATCAATTTTGGGGGTGGGTGTCCCAGACCTGGGTGGAAAAAACTTACGGTCCCGCAATAATTTATAAAATTTGCGTTTTTTTTTATCATTTTTGGGCATAAGTGGGGTTAAATGTCAAACATGTTCACTTTATATTACCACATATGTTCTCTGTATAGTGTCTCTTGACACAATTCGTATAATTGCGGTCTTAAATGGCAGAAAGTGAAGTATGCCGTAAATATATCCTTCAAATGGTTTAGACAGTTGTGTCTAAATTCAATTTGTAATCTGATTCCAAAAAACAATGTTGGCAACTCGACAAAAAATTATTTTGACCTAAAATGACAATTCAAAATGGCCGCCATCAGAAGAAAGTCTGGATTTTCGTTTACTGTTATATGTTGTTCTGAGACGTTTGAATATTATGTATTTCCGTACTTTCGAACGAATTGTGACAAGAGACACTATTCACAGAACATAATTTAAAGTGTACATGTTTGACATTTAACCCAATTTATGCCAAAAAATGAAGAAAAAAACGCGAATTTTATAAATTATTGCGGTCTTAAATGCCAGAAAGTGAAGTATGCCGGGAATATATACTTCAAATGTTTTAGACAGTTGTGTCTAAATGTAATTTGTAATCTGATTAAAACAAAACAATGTTGGCAACTCGACAAATAATTATTTCTGGCTTAAAATGACAATTCAAAATGGCCGATATAATAATGAGTTAAAAATTCGAAAATCATCAGTAATATTATGAAACTGGTTCATCAACACCCAATGCGACACAATTTGCCATCATAAAACCAAAAATATGTAACAAAAAAACCTTATTTATTATTGTAGTCAGTTCCACAATTGCAGAGTGGTGTGCAGGGTAACTCTGATTTTCTGCATGCACACCTTGAGGTTACACACCCCTTCTTGCGCCCACATTTGATTATTTCGAGACATTATTTTGGTATGGTATCCTTCCGAGTGTGCTAACGGAACCGAAACGCTATGCATATCAAATCACATTTCAGATTCTCCCTTGCCTTTCGACCAAATACATACGACAGTGTGGACATCATCGTTAAATTGTTTGTTGATCTCAACCAACAGAAGATGAAGAACGAAATGCGTGTATCGAGCGTCGTATGGACTGGGACGTGGTTTACACCAACACCATTCCCTTTCATTGTCGGTGTCGAGTTCTCCATCGAAATAGAAGTTTTCGAGGACCGAATTGAGGTAAATACATGTATAGCTTCAAGGTAAGTATAGGATAATGGCTGAACACTGTACATTATTACGGCCTCGATCGTTCCATTCGCTGAAATAATGTACAGTTTGAAGCTATTATCTGACTTAAAAAAATGGTCAAGTCCGTTTGATTGATGCGTCACCTCTTATTCGGTCCTATCAACTCGCCCTTTGGCTGCACGGTACACGGATGGCGTGTCATCTTAACCCATTGTATACTTAAAGGACAGGCAGTGTCACAGTACTCCATTGCGTTTCTGGTCGACATTTCGGCATTTGTATAGATTATTAATGCGGCATATTTCGGATTTTGCGGAGAATTATATATTGAACAACTGCTGTTGTTGCTGCTTGCTCAGTCTGCATGATGGATGATAGGACGGTTTACAATAAAGAGTGTTTGCCCGTGTCAGTTAACATGGCAATCAAATCAAATGCTGCTGCTGCCGCAGCACTAACTGCTAAATTCGTTGTCTGACATATGCGACCCAACAACAGAAATACTTCTATGTAGGTCATCCGTACTTTCATGCGAGACAAATTCTCTCATCGCCGAGGCAGTTCAAAAGTCCATACTGAATATACCAAACGTTTCTCTTAACTGACTGTCACGTGCACATTTACGGAAGCGTATTCGGACATGGTAGAAAAAAAATAAGTCAAATTTTGCATTTTTATCTAAAAATTTTGACTTTATAAACTCGAAATTTTGAATTTTTATCTCGAAATTTTAACTTTCAAACTCAAAATTTTCACTTTCTAAGTCAAAATTTTGACTTTATATCTCAAAATTTTGACTTTATAAATTTTGAAGACAATAAATTTTATAATGGAAAATAGGCTCTTGTCACCATGAATATCTTATGCGACATGATCCAGCCCTTCAATCGAGTTCACCAATTGCATAATAATTATATATGAACAACTTATGATTGAGAGCAGAACATGCATTTTGACTGAGTCTGGTTTTAGGTTTTCATGCTATTACTCTACATGTATAATAGTGTTTTTTATTATGTGTATGTTATATGTTTGCAACTGCCCATTTGGGTGTTAAGCAATCCAATGTTGTATCTTGTATCTCTTGTCTACAAGTCATCGTTATGTATAGGATAATGGCTGAAAACTGTACATTATTTCAGGGAATGGATCGATCGAGACCGTAGGTCGAGATCGTTCCATTCGCTGAAATAATGTACAGTTTGAAGCTATTATCTGACTTAAAACATGGCCGAGTCATTTTGTTGGATGCATCACCTCTTATCAGAATGGATTAACCCGAAATTAGATCAAGACACCTGAGTTATACCATGTGTTCGGCCCTATCCGCTCGCTCATTGGCTGCACAGATGGCGTGACATCTTAACCCATTGTCAACTTAACGGACAGGCAACACACCATTGCGTTTCCGACCGTTGAATGAACACGACGTATCAACAATGAGCTCCTTCTGCGATAGATTTACAAATATCATCGGGAGTTTTGACCTTATATTTCGGCATTTGTATTAAATTATTTATGCGGCATATTTCGGTTTTTGGGGAGAATTATACATTGAATGGCAGATTGGTGCGAGCGGTGTGCAAAATCGGAGATTTGGTGATCTTGTAGTTTGAGATCGCGGGTAATACGGAAGATCGAAGGACTACATTTACATGTAAATTACTATATATATTTTACATTTTATCATGAGTGGTGCTACAACATGCCACACGGGAACGGAATCGGATTCGAGAGTTGCAAATTCAATGCATATATTCATGAAACGACATGCCTGAAAGTTGTACGCCCCCCACTTCCCCCCAACCTGAGTGTCTGTCCTGTCCTGTTCAAGCAATCAATCAGAGCGATATTATACTTGACAACAGATGTCTATAGATAGCTAGCTACGCCCCACAGTGCCGTTTTTGTGACTGAGAGTGGAGAACGGGTGCTCGGAGCTTCTCCAAAACGCCGCGACGACCATTCCCGTGTGTTTTTACCCTTAGATGGGAAGTTTGGTCTCGATCGGTGCAGCCGTTTTCGATTCTATAATGTATATAACATAGTCGTACACAACGACGTACTTTATCGCACAGGGTTATAGATGCGTAAACTTAAACCAAAAATTGGGTACAAACATAATCATGTTTGATCACGAGATCTTTCACTCGTATATATCACTACATCATACCGCATGACATTTCAGATAAGTAAGCTATACACTGATATTGCGAAGTACTTAGACGAAAATAAAACATAATTATAAAGTACAAGTATTTTGGCAGTATTGCTATTTAGTTAGCGAATGGGGATAATTTGAAGAGCAGAATCATAGGAACTATATCTTTGGCCGGGGGATGCGCGCAGTTATACTGCGTTAAACATTCTTTCCAATAATTTCTTTGCCGAAGTATATATATATATATATATATATATATATATATATATATATATATATATAGAGAGATCTTATTTAGTGATAGGTAGCCGCGACCCGCGACCACCGCGACCCGTTACCTACGTTACTGATATACGTTACTGGCCGATTTGAACGGTAATGCGCTTGAAATGGATCCAAATTTCAAATATTCATTCTCCAGACAATATACTGATGCTCTTCGTCCAAAAAATATTAACAACATGTTCACAAGGTTAACCCCTTTTGTGCCGCTTCCATCGTACTAGGTAACCACATTCATCGCTACATGTGGGCGTAGGGTACCCGAGTCTTACACAGAGATGCGCACAATCGGAAGAAATCAGGTCACCCCTCACGTTCTATATTGAAACAACATAGACTATTTTATCGCAATCTAACTGCAATAAGACTCAATTTTTGCCTATACGACTATCTAAATTTAACCACTTGCCTGCTAAAGTCGCTATATGCGACCTAATGGTACAAAGAAATGAGCACAAACTAAAAGACAAGGGCATCTACCATCGCCTGGTATGATACACAATATTCTACTCTAGGCTGATCTAACTGCAAATAGGCTGCCCTTTACAGTATAAGGCGCTTAACAAGTATTCGTTAACAAGCTAAGTAACCGCTTTTATCGGTGATTGCGCGATAAGGGCACCCGATTGCCACACATAAATGCGCACATAGTAAAGAAACAGGGCCACTTATCATGACCTATTCTGATACATAATACATTATGCTATCATGATCTAACTGCAAATAGGCTACCCTTTTCCGTATAAGGCCATACAAACTTAACAATTGTTAGTTAATAAGTAACCGCATTTATCGCTATATGAGGGAAAGGGTGCCCGATTTTCACAAATAAACGCGCACAATGTTACGCACCATGTGAACCAATCACGACCTATTCCAATACATAATGCACTACACTATCATCATATAACTGCAAATAGGCTGTCTTTTACCGTACAAGGCCATAACAACTTAATAATTGTTTGTTAATAAGTACCCGCATTTATAGCAAAAATGCGCATATACTAAAGCAACAGGGCCACTGGTCATGGCCTATTCCAATACATAATACTTTACGCTATCACGATCTAACTGCAATTAGGCTGCCCTTTGCCGTATAAGGCCATACAAACTTAACAAAGTAAACACATTTATAGCTGTATGCGGGAAAAGAGCAACCGTTTCCCACACAAAAATGTGCACAACGTAAGGCCCCCTGGGTACCTATCACGACCTCTTCTAATACCTAATGCATTATTATATCATCGTGATTTAACAGCAAATAGGCTGTCTTTTACCGTATGAGGCGATAATAACTTTACAATTGTTTGTTAATACGTAACCGCATTTATAGCTATATGCGGGAAAAGGGCATTTGATTGCCACACAAAAATGCGCACATACTAAAGAAACAGGGCCACTTATCATGACATATTCTCATACATAATACTTTACGCTATCACGATCTAACTGCAATTAGGCTGCCCTTTGTCGTATAAGGCCATACCAACTTAACAAATTAACCGCATTTATCGCTAATTGTGGGAAAAGGGCACCCGATTTCCACACAAAAATGCGCACACACTAAAGCAACAGGGTCACTTATCGTGACCTATTCTGATACATAATACATTATGCTATCATGATCTAACTGCAATTAGGCTGCCCTTTGTCGTATAAGGCCATACAAACTTAACAATTGTTAGTTAATAAGTAACCGCATTTGTCGCTATATGAGGGAAAGGGCACCCGATTGCCACACACAAATGCGCACATACTAAAGCAACAGGGTTACTTATCATGACCTGGTCTGACACATAATACATTATGCTATCATGATTTAACTGCAAATAGGATGCCCTTTTTCGTATAAGGCCATACAAACTTAACAATTGTTTGTTAATAAGTACCCGCTTTTATAGCTATATGCGAGAAAATGGCACCCGATTGCTACACAAAAATGCGCACACACTAAAGCAACAGGGTCACTTATCGTGACCTCTTCTGATACATAATGCATTATGCTATCGTGATTTAACTGCAAATAGGATGCCCTTTTCCGTATAAGGCCATACAAACTTAACAATTGTTTGTTAATAAGTACCCGCATTTATAGCTATATGCGAGACAATGGCACCCGATTGCCACACATAAATGCAGCAGGGCCACTGGTCATGACCTATTCTGATACATAATACTTTACGCTATCACGATCTAACTGCAATTAGACTGCCCTTTGCCGTATAAGGCCATACAAACTTAACAAAGTAACCATATTTATAGCTGCATGCGGGAAAAGGTCAACCGATTTCCACACAAAAATGCGCACATGCTAAACAAACAGGGCCACTTATCATGACCTATTCTGAAACATAATACATTATGCTAGCATGGTCTAACTGCAAATAGGCTGCCTATTTCCGTATAAGGCCATACAAACTTAACAATTGTTTGTTAATAAGTAACCGCATTTATCGCTATATTAGGGAAAGGGGGCCCGATTTTCACAAATAAATGCGCACAAAGTAAAGCACCCTGGGTACTAATCACGCATATTCCAATACATAATGTACTACACTATCATCCTCTAACTGCAAATAGGCTGTCGTTTACCGTACAAGGCCATAACAACTTAACAATTGTTTGTTAATAAGTACCCGCATTTGTAGCTATATGCGGGAAAAGGGCACACGATTGCCACAAAACAATGGGCACATACTAAAGCAAAGGGCCACTGTTCATGACCTTTTCTGATAAATAATTCTTTACGCTATCACGATCTAACTGCAAATAGGCTGTTTTTTTCGTATAAGGCCATACAAACTTAACAAAGTAACCGCACTTATCGCTAACTGCGGGAAAATGGCACCCGATTGACACACACACATGCACACATACTAAAGCAACAGGGCCACTGGTCATGACCTATTCTGATACATAATACTTTACGCTATCACGATCCAACTGCAATTAGACTGCCATTTGCCGTATAAGGCCATACAAACTTAACAAAGTAACCATATTTATAGCTGTATGCGGAAAAAGGGGCAACCGGTTCCCACACAAAAATGCGCACATGCTAAAGAAACAGGGCCACTTATCATGACCTATTCTGATACATAATACATTATGTTATCATGATCTAACTGCAATTATGCTGCCCTTTGCCGTATAAGGCCATACAAACTTAACAATTGTTAGTTAATAAGTAACCGCATTTATCGCTATATGAGGGAAAGGGTGCCCGATTTTCACAAATAAATGCGCACAAAGTAAAGCACCCTGCGTACCAATCACGACCTATTCCAATGCATAATGCCCAACACTATCATCATCTAACTGCAAATAGGCTCTCTTGTACCGTACAAGGCCATAACAACTTAACAATTGTTCGTTAATAAGAAACCGCATTTATAGCTATATGAGTGAAAAGTGCACCCGATTTCCTCACAAAAATGCGCACATACTAAAGCAACAGGGCCACTGTTCATGACCCATTCTGATACATTAAACCATACGCTATCACGAGCTGACTACAAATAGGCTGATTTTTTCCGTATAAGTCCATACAAACTTAACAAAGTAACCGCATTTATCGCTAATTGAAGTAAAAAAGGGCATCCGATTGCCACACACAAATGCGCACATACTTAAGCAACAGGATCACTTATCATGAGCTATTCTGATACATAATACATTATGCTATCATGATCTAACTGCAAATAGGCTGCCCCTTTCTGTATAAGGCCATACAAACTTAACAATTGTTTTTTAATAAGTACCCGCTTTTATAGCTATATGCGAGAAAATGGCACCCGATTGCTACACAAAAATGCGCACACACTAAAGCAACAGGGTCACTTACCATGACCTGCTCTGATACATAATACATTATGCTATCATGATTTAACTGCAAATAGGATGCCCTTTTCCGTATAAGGCCATACAAACTTAACAATTGTTTGTTAATAAGTACCCGCATTTATAGCTATATGCGAGAAAATGGCACCCGATTGCCACACATAAATGCGCACATACTAAAGCAACAGGGCCACTGGTCATGACCTATTCTGATACATAATACTTTCGCTATCACGATCTAACTGCAATTAGACTGCCCTTTGCCGTATAAGGCCATACAAACTTAACAAAGTAACCATATTTATAGCTGCATGCGGGAAAAGGTCAACCGATTTCCACACAAAAATGCGCACATGCTAAACAAATAAGTACCCGCATTTATAGCTATAATAAGTATTATTTGTTAATAAGTACCCGCATTTATAGCTATATGCGTGAAAAGGGCCCCCGATTGCCACACAAAAATGCGGTTGCCCTTTTCCCGCATACAGCTATAAATGTGGTTACTTTGTTAAGTTTGTATGGCCTTATACGGCAAAGGGCAGCCTAACTGCAGTTAGATCGTGACAGCGTAAAGTATTATGTAACAGAATAGGTCATGACCAGTGGCCCTGTTGCTTTAGTAAGTTTAGTATGTGCGCATTTTTGTGTGGCAATTGGGTGCCCTTTTCACGCATATATATTATGAGGTTACGTATTAACAAACAATTGCTAAGTCGTTATGGCCTGATACGGTATAGGCAGCCTATTTGCAGTTAAATCACGATAGAGTAGGGCAATATGTATTAGAATAGGTCGTGATTGGTACCCAGGGTGCTTTACTTTGTGCGCATTTATTTGTGAAAACGGGCATCCTTTCCCTCATATAGCGATAAATGCGGTAACTTATTAACTAACAATTGTAAAATTTGTATGGCCTTATACGGAAAAGGGCAGCCCACTTGCAGTTAGATCATGATAGCATAATGTACTATGTATCAGAATAGGACATGATAAGTGACCTTGTTGCTTTAGTATGTGCGCATTTTTGTGTGGCAAACGGGTGCCCTTTTCCCGCAATTAGCGATAAATGAGGTTACATTGTTAAGTTCGTATGACCTCATACGGAAAAAAGCAGCCTATTTGCAGTTAGATCGTGATAGCGTGAAGTATTATGTATTAGAATAGGACATGATCAGTGGCCCTGTTACTTTAGTATGTGCGCATTTTTGTTAGATCAAGATAGAGCAGTGCATTTTGTATCAGAATAGGTCATGATAAGTGACCCTGTTGCTTTAGTATGTGTTTATTCGTGTGTGACAATCGGGTGCCCTTTCACTCATGTAGCGATAAATGCGGTTACTTATTAACTAACAATTGTTAAGTTTGTATGGCCTTATACGTCAAAGTGTAGCCTACATGCAGTTAGATCATGATAGCATAATGTACTATGTATCAGAATAGGTCATGATAAGTGACCCTGTTGCTTTAGTATGTGCGCATTTTTGTGTGACATTCGGGTGCCCTTTTCCCGCAATTAGCGACAAATGGGGTTACTTTGTTAAGTTTGTATGACATCATACGGAAAAAAACAGCCTATTTGCAGTTAGATTGTGATAGCTTGAAGTATTATGTATGAGAATAGGACATGATCAGTGGCCCTGTTACTTTAGTATGTGCGCATTTTTGTGTGGCAATCGGGTGCCCTTTTCCCGAATATAGCTATAAATACGGGCACTTATTAACAAACAACTGTTAAGTTGTTATGGCCTTGTACGGTAAAATACAGCCTATTTGCAGTTCGATCATGATAGAGCAGTGCATTATATATCAGAATAGGTCGTGATTGGTACCCATGGTTCTTTACTTTGTGCTCATTAATGTGTGAAAATCGGGCACCCTTTCCCTCATATAGCGATAAATGCGGTTACTTATTAACTAACAATTGTTAAGTTTGTATGGCCTTATACGGCAAAGGGCAGCCTAATTGCAGTTAGATCATGATAACATAATGTATTATGTATCAGAATAGGTCATGATAAGTGGCCCCGTTTCTTTAGTATGTGCGCATTTTTGTGTGGGAATCGGTTGCCCTTTTCCTGCATACAGCTATAAATGTGGTTACTTTGTTAAGTTTGTATGGCCTTATACGGCAAATGGCAGCCTAATTGCAGTTAGATCGTGATAGCGTAAAGTATTATGTATCAGAATTGGTCATGACCAGTGGCCCTGTTGCTTTAGTATGTGCGCATTTTTTTGTGGCAATTGGGTAACCTTTTCACGCATATAGCTATAAATGCGGGTATTTTTATTAACAAACAATTGTTAAGTTGTTATGACCTTGTACGGTAAAAGACAGCCAATTTGCAGTTATATGATGATAGTGTAGTGCATTATGTATTGGAATAGGTCGTGATTGGTACACAGGGTGCTTAACATTGTGCGCGTTTATTTGTGAAAATCGGGCACCCTTTCCCTCATATAGCGATAAATGCGGTTACTTATTAACTAACAATTGTTAAGTTTGTATGGCCTTATACGGAAAAGGATAGCCTATTTGCAGTTAGATCGTGATAGCATCATGTATTATGTATCAGAATAGGTCATGATAAGTGGCCCTGTTTCTTTACTATGTGCGCATTTATGTGTGGAAATCGGTTGACCTTTTCCCGCATGCAGCTATAAATATGGTTACTTTGTTAAGTTTGTATGGCCTTATACGGCAAAGGGCAGTCTAATTGCAGTTAGATCGTGATAGCGTAAAGTATTATGTATCAGAATAGGTCATGACCAGTGGCCCTGTTGCTTTAGTATGTGCGCATTTATGTGTGGCAATCGGGTGCCATTGTCTCGCATATAGCTATAAATGCGGGTACTTATTAACAAACAATTGTTAAGTTTGTATGGCCTTATACGGAAAAGGGCATCCTATTTGCAGTTAAATCATGATAGCATAATGCATTATGTACCAGAAGAGGTCACGATAAGTGACCCTGTTGCTTTAGTGTGTGCGCATTTTTGTGTAGCAATCGGGTGCCATTTTCTCGCATATAGCTATAAAAGCGGGTACTTATTAACAAACAATTGTTAAGTTTGTATGGCCTTATACGGAAAAGGGCATCCTATTTGCAGTTAAATCATGATAGCATAATGTATTATGTATCAGACCAGGTCATGATAAGTGACCCTGTTGCTTTAGTATGTGCGCATTTGTGTGTGGCAATCGGGTGCCCTTTCCCTCATATAGCGACAAATGCGGTTACTTATTAACTAACAATTGTTAAGTTTGTATGGCCTTATACGACAAAGGGCAGCCTAATTGCAGTTAGATCATGATAGCATAATGTATTATGTATCAGAATAGGTCACGATAAGTGACCCTGTTGCTTTAGTGTGTGCGCATTTTTGTGTGGAAATCGGGTGCCCTTTTCCTACAATTAGCGATAAATGCGGTTAATTTGTTAAGTTGGTATGGCCTTATACGACAAAGGGCAGCCTAATTGCAGTTAGATCGTGATAGCGTAAAGTATTATGTATGAGAATATGTCATGATAAGTGGCCCTGTTTCTTTAGTATGTGCGCATTTTTGTGTGGCAATCAAATGCCCTTTTCCCGCATATAGCTATAAATGCGATTACGTATTAACAAACAATTGTAAAGTTATTATCGCCTCATTCGGTAAAAGACAGCCTATTTGCTGTTAAATCATGATATAGTAGTGCATTAGGTATTAGAAGAGGTCGTGATAGGTACCCAGGGGGCCTTACGTTGTGCACATTTTTGTGTGGTAAACGGTTGCTCTTTTCCCGCGTACAGCTATAAATGTGTTTATTTGTTAAGTTTGTATGGCCTTATACGGCAAAGGGCAGCCTAATTGCAGTTAGATCGTGATAGCGTAAAGTATTATGTATTGGAATAGGCCATGACCAGTGGCCCTGTTGCTTTAGTATATGCGCATTTTTTGTGTGGCAATCGGGTACCCTTGTATTTGCAGTTAGATGATGATAGCGTAGTGCATTATGTATTGGAATAGGTCGTGATTGGTACACAGGGTGCTTAACATTGTGCGCGTTTGTTTGTGAAAATCGGGCACCCTTTCCCTCATGTAGCGATAAATGCGGTTACTTATTAACTAACAATTGTTAAGTTTGTAATACTTTGTATGGCCTTATACGGAAAAGGGTAGCCTATTTGCAGTTAGATCATGATAGCATAATGTATTATGTATCAGAATAGGTCATGATAAGTGGCCCTGTTTCTTTAGTATGTGCGCATTTATGTGTGGCAATCGGGGGCCCTTTTCCCGCGTATTGCTATAAATGCGGGTACTTATTAACAAACAATTATTAAGTTGTTATGGCCTTGTACGGTAAAAGACAGCCTATTTGCAGTTATATGATGATAGTGTAGTGCATTATGTATTGGAATAGGTCGTGATTGGTACACATGGTGCTTAACATTGTGCGCGTTTATTTGTGAAAATCGGGCACCCTTTCCCTCATATAGCGATAAATGCGGTTACTTATTAACTAACAATTGTTAAGTTTGTATGGCCTTATACGGAAAAGGGTAGCCTATTTGCAGTTGGATCATGATAGCATAATGTATTATGTATCAGAATAGGTCATGATAAGTGGCCCTGTTTCTTTACTATGTGCGCATTTATGTGTGGCAATCGGGTGCCCTTTTCGCGCAATCAGCGATAAATGCGGTTACTTACATGTAGCTTGTTAACGAATACTTGTTAAGCGCCTTATACTGTAAAGGGCAGCCTATTTGCAGTTAGATCAGACTAGAGTAGAATATTGTGTATCATACCAGGCGAAGGTAGATGCCCTTGTATTTTAGTGTGTGCTCATTTCTGTGTACCATTTGGTCGCATATAGCGACTTTAGCAGGCAAGTGGTTAAATTTAGATAGTCGTATAGGCAAAAATTGAGTCTTATTACAGTTAGATTGCGATAAAATAGTCTATGTTGTTTCAATATAGAACGTGAGGGGTGACCTGATTTCTTCCGATTGTGCGCATCTCTGTGTAAGACTCGGGTACCCTACGCCCACATGTAGCGATGAATGTGGTTACCTATTACGATGGAAGCGGCACAAAAGGGGTTAACCTTGTGAACATGTTGTTAATATTTTTTGGACGAAGAGCATCAGTATATTGTCTGGAGAATGAATATTTGAAATTTGGATCCATTTCAAGCTCATTACCGTTCAAATCGGCCAGTAACGTATATCAGTAACGTAGGTAACGGGTCGCGGTGGTCGCGGGTCGCGGCTACCTATCACCAAATAAGATCTCTATATAGATATATATATATATATATATATATATATATATATATATATATATATATATATATATATATCTATCTATTATACGGAGTTCTCAAAATATATAGTAGATCAGCATATATGTAGTATGATTGACATCTGAATAATTATAAATTATCCGCACGGGTCATGGGACTGGGAGGGCTGCAAGTTTTCGGGGAAATTACGTAGAATATCGGGCAATTTGTATGGTGATTCGGCGGGGAAATTGTTGTAATTTCAGGAATTTTTTTCATATTCCCGCCCGAAATACACACAGTTGTGCATTTTAATATGCAACACATTTTAATATGCAACACATATTGGATATACATACCACATATTTAACATGAATCGAAACTACATAATACCGGACCCACAATACAACTTAGTTCGTCGGCAGGGGCGTGGCGAAGGTGTCCTGAATTGGAGAGGGTTCCCAACTTCCCACGTAAGAAATTCCGATTGCTCCATCAGTCATAGCTGCCCAATGTGTACCCCTATCAGGTCCCAATTTCCATGAGTATTTTCATGAGAAATTATATGGATATTGATATTTGTTAAATGTAGGGCACAGTAGCATCATATATACATGTATACTTGTCTCCGAGACACGTCGAGCGTTGCCCATTGGGCATACCTGCGACTAAAAACATGAATCTATACCATGGCTAACGCCCGTGGTCCCCGCTCGAGATTGCATGCATATTGTTACTTTTGTGAGCCGATATCGTAATAAACATTGCAAATAATAATCCGGGAGAAATTCCGCAATTCTATGCGATGCAAAGCAAAATCGGTCACAATTTCACTTAAAACGTGCAATACATTATTAAGGAACAGGTTATAACTAAGACATTTATTACCTATACCTTTACATTTGCCTGAAAACTGTACCAAAATATCTCGATGACGGGCCTTCTATTTCTTTGCATTCCGGCTTATCGGCCGTCTATAACATTACTTGATGCATCAGATAGTCAAATAATGGAAATCGGGTAACCTTATTCTACGAAATCGAGAATATAGAAACCCACAGAAATATTTGAGTACAGTATATGTGTACCCATGTCTTTTTCAATGCTATATACTTCCCTGTCACAACATCAACAATTGCCCGGGTTTTTACTGGTCGAATATGATCTCTACGTGTGTCAACCAGAGTAGCGATTCATAGCATGATCATGTTTCGACTAATCAGGCTAACGAGTGTCTAAATCCACATTCTTAGTAGTATACCAAACCAACCGACGGGCGTCCCAGTCCATAGAACTGGCGTCCCAAATCAGCCAAATTGTGTCGCAAACCACCTAATATGTATCCCTATCCACCCAACTGGGGTCCCACACCATGGGGATCGTGTCCAAACCCGCCAAATGTATGTTCCAAACCATCCGATTGTCATATATACATGTATGCCACCCAAATCATGCATGCACGTGGTGTCCCAAACTACACAATCAGTGTCTCAAACCAACCATCAATTGAGTACCCCAAACCAACCAAGGGGTGTTTCAAACCAAGCAATGAGTGTCCATAACCATCCAGTAAGTACCAGAAGCCACACGATGATTGCTTCAAACAAACAGGAATGTCTAAAATATTAGAATAGTGTCTCAAACCACCCCTGAATGTCCCAAACCATATAGTGGGTGTCACAAACTACTGTAGAAAACAACCCATCGAATATCTCAAACCATCCAGCGAGTGTCCCATGGTTTGATAAACTCTTTGGATGGTTTGGAACACTCATCTGATGGTCTGGGACATACGGTGGAGGGTGTGTACACTATTTGGAAGTTTTTAAATGACAGTTATAGTAAATATGTTTTGATGGGTTCGGAGCTCATTTGATGGTTTGTGATACTAGTTTTATGGTTTGGCTCACCAGCTGGGTGGTTTGAGACATCCGTTGGATAGGTTGGGACACCAATTGGTTGGATTTGGGACACTGATTTTGTCACTGATTGGGCCATTTGGGACTCTAGTTGAATCAATTGGGACGACATTTGAGTGGTTTTGGACCCCTGTTGTATGACATACATGTAGGGCACTACCCAGATCGCTTGGGACACTAGATGTGTGGCATGAGGTACATAATTGATGCCTATTTGACACTCTTTATGTGGTTTCTGGCACATAGATCCACTGTCTGGTTTGGGACACTCTTTGTGTGGCTTTGGGCGTTCACTGAATGGTTTGACACAAACGTTGAGCGCACGTTGTATGGTTTTTAGCACTCATTGGATGCTTAGGGACATTCGTTGGTAGTTTGAGATACATGTTGGGTGGTTTGGGACACAACCTGTGTGGTTTGGAACACCAACTGTATAGTTTGTGGCACTATCAGTGTGGTTTGAGTTCCTTGAATTGGTTGTGTAGTAATCGGGTGGATTGAGCCATCATTGAATGTTTGGGATGCATGGTTTTGGGGTACTATACATGTGGGTTGGATATTATTTACATATGGTTGTAGGCACTATACATGGCTGGTTAAGGGAACGCTTTTTGGTGGGTTTCGCGAGACACTCTCGGAAGTGTGGGACAATATTTTGATTTGGGGCACACGTCTTA
The DNA here is from genome assembly GCA_032622095.1 of Siphonodentalium dalli. Taxonomy (NCBI): domain Eukaryota; kingdom Metazoa; phylum Mollusca; class Scaphopoda; order Gadilida; family Siphonodentaliidae; genus Siphonodentalium; species Siphonodentalium dalli. Next base: position 56,873,608 of record CP136069.1, on the reverse strand, counting down.
TGGATTTTGATACTCACGTTTTGGTTTTGCATACTAGGTGGGTGGTTTGTAACTCTGTATATGGTTTGATACACTCGTATGTGGTTTGGGACACTCATTTGATGTATTATGAGACCATATAGTAGTTTTGGAAACTATAGTATGGTGGCATATACCACTACTTATTGGCTATCAATGTATTCGGTATGTGAAGATTTAGTGAAAAATAAACAAACACACTTCAATTTTTGACTTTCGCCGTCAATTTGAAACATTTTAAAACACCGACAAACATACGACTTACTATTATCGGATTAGGATTGAACATCATGTATGGTGGCACAACTATAGCCATTTACGCCTATTGTTTGCGTATAAATAGAAAATATCTGATGTTACTATACTTCCGTTTGCCATTTTTCCTGCCATTTTGTATTTTGCTGTTAAATTTTGTATGAATTGACAGGCATAATTATGCCATGGCAACAAGAATGCGTTTCTGATGCAGTTTTCTGTCACATTATAACATTGAAATGAGCTGGTATATACCCCCGGGAAATCTTGACCACCATATTACCTGTTAGATACACTGACATCTTTCAAAGTCGAAATAATTTGAGCAAACATCCTAACCAACAAAACACAAATGGATTAAATGTAATCCTGGGGGACCTTGTTCCCGGACTAAAATTCTAATTTTCATAATTTTCTCACATGCTTTTTTTTTTACCTAAATGTAACGACTTTCCATCCATGTAACGCATCAAAAATTAGGATATGTTATTGTGTTTAGCAGTCAGGGAACTCGACTCAGCGTTTGTGATCGGCAGATTTGTTGATTAACAAGACTCTAATTTCACCATGTTTTTGGTTTACATACTCTTGTCATTTGACCAAAATATGAAGATTTCCCCATCCCGGGATTCATGGGGATTATCAATATGTTATTGTATGGGTATAGTCACATTCAAAAACAACAAAATGGACATAAAAGCCATAAATAAGACCCCATTTCAAAGAGTTGTAGAAAATGTTCCCCAAAGCGTTTTTTTATATAAAAAACAGCTTACCACCTATGTGTTCTAGAATATATTATAGTGGCCTCTGTTTCGGAGCGAGTGTCAAGTTAGTCGGTTTCAGGTTTATAGGGGTGACGGGGGTGAAATGGTGTCATGTCAACGCTCTAGTTGAACAAATTCCGACATGCATACCAAAGTGAGACAATACATTGGTTGAAATCAAAAAATGCATCTTGGAATTCAGAGAGCATATATATATATAACATATAAGTGTTCTATGTACGCTAACCCAGATGATATTCTATGATGCATTTTTTAATTTCAACCCATGTATTGTCTAACTTTGGTATGCATGTCGGAATTATTATTTGCAATGTTTATTACGATATCGGCTCACAAAAGTAACAATATGCATGCAATCTCGAGCGGGGATAACCCCTAATGTGAAGTAGATTATTGAGGAACAAGTATTGACAAAGAGACACATTTCCCGTCTGTTCTTTGTTATAAAGATCCCCGTCAGAACGGGTCAGAACATCAAAAAGTTCCCAGGTTTTGTACCGTGGAATATGATATCTACGGGCGTTAGCCATGGTATAGATTCATTTTTTTTAGTCGCAGATATGCACAAAGGGCAACGCTCGACGTGTCTCGGAGACAAGTATACATGTATATATGATGCTACTGTGCCCTACATTTAACAAATATCAATATCCATATAATTTCTCATGAAAATACTCATGGAAATTGGGACCTGATAGGGGTACACATTGGGCAGCTATGACTGATGGAGCAATCGGAATTTCTTACGTGGGGAGTTGGGAACCCTCTCCAATTCAGGACACCTTCGCCACGCCCCTGCCGACGAACTAAGTTGTATTATGGGTCCGGTATTATGTAGTTTCGATTCATGTTAAATATGTGGTATGTATATCCAATATGTGTTGCATATTAAAAACATGCACAACTGTGTGTATTTCGGGCGGGAATATGAAAAAAAAATATGTGTATATATACATTATAGAATCGGCTGCACCGATCGAGACCAAACTTCCCATCTAAGGGTAAAAACACACGGGAATGGTCGTCGCGGCGTTTCGGAGAAGCACCGAGCACCCGTTCTCCACTCTCAGTCACAAAAACGGCACTGTGGGTTTAATCGCGTTGATAGTTAAAGAGCGTTCGTATCCGCAGTGTCGTTGATAAAGAGCGTATGCGTGTAATGTGATTCTTACGTCTGGGTCCGGGCGTGATCGTGACTGTATCCAGACATGAGCGTGTTGTGTGATTCTTACGTACTTAGGGCTTCCTAGGAACGGGGGAGATTTTCATCGGGTCAGTTTTTCCGCCCGAGGTGATCTTCACCTTAAAACGGGTACCCACAAATGATATATATGTGTGTGTCCTTTTTAGACTCGAACCGATTGAGCTCAAATTTGCTACCTACTGGAATTGTCAAAGACGGGTTAAATTGTGACCCAGACCTGACCTTGAAATGATCAATTCAAGGTCAAATCTGGTAAAACTGGCGGATTTCGACGAAATTTTACATCTAGGTGCAGCATATAAATTTATACGTGTCTCGGAAGCTGTTGCAATTGCTTTTTCGAACAAAGCCATGAGACGAACGCCGCCAGTGGCGGGCTAAACTGCTAGTATTATATAAATATATACGTTGGTAATAACAACCCAATTCAATTTCATATTGTCCTATAATTATGTAACAATGTACACAGCCATCACATGCAATTGTGACAATTCTATTTTGTTCAAAGAATATCTTCAATTCCACAATGTCCTATGTAGCTAGTACAGTATTCAATTAATTCCAGTTCAAACTGGAACTAAGGCTATAATGCTTTATATGAGATGTGACAACCTGGAAGTTAAATACATTGAATTTCAACTACAACGGACAGAAAAGAATGCCTGATATCTTCGCGAGAACTGAAAATACGAACTTCCCGTTTCCACCATTAGAAGCGTTATGGAATTCTGGTTTCAACGATACAATATCTCATTTTCACTAAAAAGGTCACTTAGGACAACCTGTAAATCTGTTCGCGAAATGTTTTTGAATCAATTTTTCTTCTGTCGCGCAATGACCTTACTGTAGCCGCGTTTCAATTAACCGATGAGAATATACTATTATTCAATAAGAATGTGTGGTTGTTTTGTTGCATTGGTGTGGTATTATTGTTGTTTTTTATTTTGTTTTTCTTGAAATTCTGTCATGACGATATAGAACATCTAATTTCGCTTAATTGTTACATCTCATATTTTCAGTTCTTGTCGGATCAAAGGAGCTTGAGCAACGTTACCAATATTCACCCTGATGCATCTGCTGGAGACGTGCTCGTGTTTCGTAACCGAGTCAAAGTAACCGACGTTGTGTTTAACTGATCAGGAATCTTCATGTTGTATGACCGATTACAAATTCAATTGATTATTAATATTCTATGGGAGCATTTTGAACATACCCAATTTTCGAAAAAAATCTGAGACATTAAATGTTACTGACAGGTTCCATCTGGTCCACAAATTGTATGGGCCGTGGACGTGGCTAGTCCAGAGTATCAACGGTGGGGATGTCCAACTCAGAATTTCCAACTGCATCCCCCCTTTTGAGCCACATCAAAAATCCCAAGTGGAGTACATTCTATTTGCAACCATAGTGTTGAACTTTTCCAAGTGGCACCTAAAGGTCTCTTACATTTGGAAGTTTCCAAACCGACATCGCCCTATTAGCATGGTCGGAAAAGTTACTGGTCATTTCAGCTAAACAGTTAGAAAATATTTGACTTTTCTAAAAGCAAAACATTGCCCAATAAATCATGGTCGGAAATCGCAGAACAAATCTTGATAATGCACCGAACTCCTGCATTCCACCCCTGCGAAACAGCAGCGGAAATTTGGTGTTTGATGACGATTCCAAAGCCTGTCTCCTTAATGAAAAATTTGTTGCTAATTCAGATATCGACAATTCTAAATGCAACCTTCCTATTTTCCGAAAAAAATGTGATAATAATATATCATATTTACCTGTCACGATCGATGATATAACTGAAGCCATACAATCGACCAAACCAAATAAGGCACACGGTCACGACGGAATTACCGTTCGCATGTTACTAGGGACGATTGACCGAGTGGTAGTCCCTCTTGGCATTTTATTTTTAATGTCATTTGAATCGGGATGCTTTCCAGATTCTTGGAAACAGGCGAATGTTATTCCAATTCATAAAAAAAGCGACCGATCCGCTACTGACAATTACCGACCAATCTCACTGTTACCCGTTCTTGGAAAGATTTTTGAAAAAGTGGCATTGAAATACCTTTCCAAACATTTCTTTAACAACGGATTAATATATGATTATCAGTCCGGTTTCATTCCTGGCCACAGTACACTATACCAGCTGTTGGAAATACAACACTCCTTGTGCCAGGCTCTCGATCAGAAATTGTGCACATGTGCTATTTTTTGCGATATTTCCAAGGCTTTTGAACGAGTCTGGCACTAGGGGCTGTTATTTAAGCTTGAACAATGCGGAGTCAATGGACGACTTCTGGCCTGGATTAAAAATTATTTATCTAACAGGACACAAAGAGTAATAGTTGGACAAACATTTTCGAGTCCCCTGCAACTGAAAGCAGGAGTGCCCCAAGGATAAATCCTTGGCCCATTCTTCTTCCTAGTTTTTATAAATGATATACATGAGAATTTAATATCTTTCACGCGTATGTACGCCGACGACACGTGTTTTACCTCATTCGAAGACGCTAGTACCTTATGTGAACATAACCTGCAAACAGACGTAGAAAGTATATCTGTGTGGTCCAAACAATGGCTGGTACAATTCAACTCTTCCAAGACAAAAATAATAAATTTTTCCTTCTCATCTAATTACAATACCCTAAGTATCGCAATGGATGGTCAGTTAATAGAGCAGGTGGACACACATCGACACATTGGTGTGTTTCTTCAGTCTAACCTCAATTGGGACAAGCAAATAGAAAATTTGTGTGGACGCTTAAGATCTCGCCTATCGCAATTGAAATTCACAGTTAATCGGCGAACCTTGGAATGTATGTACAAAACCTTTATTTTGCCGCTTATGGATTACGGAGATGTAATTTGGGCTCACGCACCGAACACTCTTCTTGTACTGCTTGATCGATACATTATGATGCCGCTCGAATTGTTAGTGGGTTAAATAAATCTGTTTCGAATGAAAAACTCCTCACTGAAGTAGGATGGCCTACACTTTACACCAGACGCGAACACCATAAATTTAATACTTAGCAGAAAATAATTCTTGGTAAAGCTCCCAATTACCTGAGTACACTTTTGCCGACCTTTGCTAAAGATCAATCTAACTACTCACATCGATACCCATTATTATTTTTACAGAAACGCAACATTACAGAACATTTTAAATCGACCTTTCTGCCTGAGATGGTAATTAAATGGAATGCAGTGGTAATAAATGGTTCATCTGATCGCACCAAAACCGACATATTGAAATTAATGTATGACAAATTGCCTATATTTCCCCCAAAACCGCCGCCATACTTCAATTCAGGCACTCGCAAATGGAACATCGTGCACACCAAGCTAAGGAATAACTGCAGCGATTTAAATTTTGATAAACTTGAAAACTATATTTCTATAACAGCTCACTGTCAATGTGGGTTTTATATTGAAGACGCCTCACATTTTTTCTTCCAGTGCCCGTTATTTGAAGAGAGTCGCTTAATATTCATCCAACGCCTTTGGCTAAATGGAATTTTCGTTGATAGGATTGAAGATATCCTCTTTGGTCAAAGCAACCTATCCAATACTTTAAATGATAAATTGTTCGCAATACGCAAACTTTCATTGCATCATCGGGTAGATTTCATTGACGGAAACCCTTCAAAATCCAAATAAGCCTATATCTTCATACATTCCCCATATTGCCATCAAAATACTCGGCTCAGCTCGCCATAGGACCTACATCCCATCCTTGATATCTGTCTACTCACTTTATACCTTACCCTCATTCTCGACCCTCCTCGTTTTAGGTACTATACATTCCAATTATAAGCTAATATTGAGTCCTACATAATTCCATATATAATTAATAATTTGCGTTTCAATATTGTTAAGGGACAGGAGCAATATTCTAAGTTGAATAACTTGTTAAATGTATTATGTAACGAGGGTCAAATAAAATATGTTCAAACAAGAACAAATCGCAGAAACAAATTCAGAACAAATCATATATGTGACCCGCCATATCAAATTCAGTCGTAAGTCGGGATTTGTTTTACCCTGTGCCAATGCGTTCTCTTATATATGCGAGTCGACCATAGGTCGCCTCGCATATATAAGAGAATGCATTGGCCTAACAATTTTTTACAATTTTAATAATTTTTTCTTGTATTTTTTAACAATTTTATAATTTCACCCATACAGAGCCCCAGACAAACATGAGCAGACGACACTCTTCTATATGCTTCTACAAATGTGCGGGGCTCCCTGCAGGGTAATGGATGTTTTTTATTTTATGTCCTAACAATTTTAAGAAACATTTATTTTAAAAAAATGATAAAAAATTGTTAGGCCAATGCATTCTCTTATATATATGCGAGGCGACCTATGGTCGACTCGCATATATAAGAGAATGCATTGGCAGAGGGTAAAAAAATCCCGACTTACGACTGGTTTTGATATGGCGGGTCACATATACTTACTTTCCGTCTGAAATTTCTAACTGATGTTGTGCCACACATGAAATTTCGAACTATCGAAATTTTGACCAACGTAGACCAATATGGGACCCGCCATATCAAATCCAGTCGTAAGTCGGGATTTTTTTTACCCTGTGCCAATGCATTCTCTTATATATGCGAGTCGACCATAGGTCGCCTCGCATATATAAGAGAATGCATTGGCCTAACAATTTTTTAAAATAAAAGTTTCTTACAATTTTTAGGACATAAAATAAAAAACATCCATTACCCTGCAGGGAGCCCCACACATATATAGAAGCATATAGAAGAGTGTCGTCTGCTCATGTTTGTCTGGGGCTCTGTATGGGTGAAATTATAAAATTGTTAAAGAATACAAGAACAAATTATTAAAATTGTAAAAAATTGTTAGGCCAATGCATTCTCTTATATATGCGAGGCGACCTATGGTCGACTCGCATATATAAGAGAATGCATTGGCACAGGGTAAAAAAATCCCGACTTACGACTGGATTTGATATGGCGGGTCACATATGCCCACGTCACTTGGATGGGAACACAATTCCCATACATATACTTTATATATGTCAAAGACAATACCGTAATTTGTGTGAATTCATGATCATGATAGGTGTTAATGACTTGAGCACGATTTTTGACAGGGTTCGCTTGATCCTCACTGAGTACGCAGGGTTTACTTGATGTGGACATGCACTTAATGCGTTGGGGCCTATTAGCTGCGATGTCTCTGTCAGTATAGTTGGAGCCACGCTTTATCCTAAACAACACTATTCGAATACACACACAACTTCGACTTCAAGTTATAGGATGACTAAAACATACCAGACTTTGACGATATATTTTTTTCAAATTCAAACTTATGTCTGTAGCTCATGTGCCCCATCGTCTCAAGTCAACATTTATACATTTATGTATATGCATGTCGCTACGACAGTATTCCTGTGTAAATGACGAGAGTGTACCAAATGAATAGATAGTTTGTAAAAAGTAACGGGCACATCCACTCTGTTCTGGGTGGATGTGCCTTCAATGAATGCATTAATATTACATATACTATTATATAATTATGTACCTGTTATATGTGCTTTTGCAATGTATTTGTATTTAAATTTGTATATCTCACATACCATGTTTATTGGTTTATTGAGATTAAAGAATTGATTGATTGAATTGTGGAAAGAAAGGTAGAATTACCGCATACTAAACTGTATACTGTAATGTTGGATGGACATTTGTTCAGCTTATTGCTCATATTTTTGATGAATAAAATATATATTTAAAAATGTTGTTAATTATCTGATCTCATGCTGCGAGTAAAAGTTTCGACCATGCAGATGATATAGAAAAAGGAAAAGACCACATCCTATGTCATTTTTATGTCTTTCACTTTTATACCCGAAACAACATCGTTGTAGTTCAACAGCTGTTGTCGTGGTCCATTGTGTTTACATGTATTGCACGAGCAACAAATATTATCTGAGTGTATAAACCGTACACACAGTTGATCTGAAATTGCTGTCGCCGAGGCGAGAAATTCTATTTTTAGATTAAAATATTGCAGAATAACAAGAATAACAACATAAAACAAGTTTCCTGATTGAATAGACGGATTACCAACAACTATAAACGTAACTATATATTGTACATACACATTGACCGATCGCAAGGGGACTCCATTTGAGCGAACGACTCTTTTTGTAGATAAAAACGGCCTTTGATCAATTCAGAATATAATTTTCTTCGAAAAATGCCGACTTCAAAGGTAATTTTATCACATATACAGCATCTGTCGGAAATCCCACTAAAGGCCACTATATTGCAACAAAACGGCCGTTATATTTGCAGCTTATATTGATGTCAGCTGGAGTCGGGTGTGTTCACAATTTGAAAGTAGACTATTTATTTGGATACCCAACTCGTCAATCCTGTACGGCTAGTCGTGTACGACGACAATCCCCAGTCGCGACATATTACATGAATAGTATAGTAATGATATGTTCCGTTTAGATGCATTTAAACATAACTATATCTTCAGAATGTCACGCCGTTGAACTTATATATTCTGTCTGAATCAAATAAGGTATTCTTATTAACCCTTTACCCAACAAACCGGCCAAAACGGCCAAATAAAGCTGCAACAGCCTAAATTATCTTGGGTCTGTCTCAATAAAACCATGCAAATATGGATATCATTGGAACCGGCTCATTGACCACATTGTGATGGTTACAGTTATGCCCTGTGCCAATGCATTCTCTTATATATGCGAGTCGACCATAGGTCGCCTCGCATATATAAGAGAATGCATTGGCCTAAAAAAAAACTTTTTTAAACACTTTTTACCATTTTTTCTTACATTCTTTAACAATTTTATAATTTTTAATGTGTTAAGCCAATGCATTCTCTTATATATGCGAGGCGACCTATGGTCGACTCGCATATATAAGAGAATGCATTGGCACAGGGCCGTTCTGTTGGGTAAAGGGTTAATATTCAGTGACTTGTATCCGATTCCGCGGGCATAAAGGTATTGGGAGACTGTATGTTATATTATGTGGTGAGATTGAGTATACGTGTGGATTTACTAACACAAACTACAGTACCTATATGTGCACCATCATCTAATATGTGCAGTGATGTGGGGAAGGGGCCGTGACTGAGAGTGCCTCCTTGGGTATCATAATTCCGGGTGGCCAGTCCCGAAAAATCCAACAATGCATGTGAACCTCGAGTTGCAGCTCTTGGGTTGGAATTTTCCGACAGGGACTATAACTAGCAGAAGATTGGAGAAAATTACTCCCCCCCCCCCTCCATTTATAAATCGATCTAGTAGTTTCATATTAAAAATTTCCAAATGTGGGCTAAATTTCAGTCGAAAAAATCAGCTTTCAACTACGTGATACTATAGTGTCAACTATGGAATTTGAAGCCGGAGTCTCCATATTTTTAACTTAGCAGCTTTTAGACCCAAGAAAATGTGGGGGTGTGGCAGATATCGCTCCCATATTACCAATTCCCTGGATGCACAACAATTTATTTATGCCCACATTTGAGACAAAATATGGGCATCTTCTGACCACGCACACCGGTGAATTTGATATCTTTTTAAATTAATACTTTTGTAACAAACATTTGATGGAATTTTTAATCGAAATTATATATTACCATTCAGCATTTCTAATAAAACTGCCAACATATATATATATATATATATTGTTCATAAAATACCAAATTAAATGCATAGCGTTACTCGTACTATATAAAAGCCAATTTTATGTCCGTTTGTTACGGTTTTTGACAGTGTCTCCAATAAACCCACATATGATCATATAAGATGACTTGGCTAATATATGTCTTGATAAGACACACGTACTGTGTCACAATTGAGACGGACAATATCGCAATTGTCAATGTTCGTTAACTGCAGAAACAAAGATAGATAGGTAGATAGATAGACTGTATTTTATGGTTCACTGTGCCATAATATGTCTTCTGATCATAATATGGATCTAAAAAATAAGTAAGTTACGTACCCATTTACGAGAGATGGCATGAGATGTCGATTTTGATTGTACATGTATATTTCAGTTTCATATCGCTTGAAGGTACTCCATCCGATCAGACGCTCCTAAATTACTATTTCTTTGGCTTCGGGGGTAACAAATATATTATTCGAGTCGAGGAACATACCCCATCAACGCTCAGAGTGATCAGATATCGATTTTTGAAGTTAATTATTTCTATTGTAGTGGCCCAATAACACGCCGTCAAAAGGGTGGCCTCGAGTTATCCATCTTCATCCGCAATTTGTCCGTTTGACCTCGTGTTATGTGCTAATTATTAATACACATTTCGAGAAATAACAAACTTCAAAAATCAATATCTGATCACTCTGAGCTTTGATAGGTGGGTTCCTCGACTCGAATCAAATCATTTTTACCCCCGAAGCCAAAGAAATAATCATTTTCGGGACAAAATCCCGCATAATTATAGATATCTTGAATGTATTATACTTTCCTGAATGGACATATACTGCAGAAGTGCCGTTATGTCGAAACCTGCACTCTAGATAACACTTGACTCGGAATTAGCGAGTTAACGCGTAAATATCAATATGTTGTCACTGAAAATCAAGCCTTTATTTTTGGTGGTATATACAATATGAAACGCATTTTGAAGACGAACACAGAGTATAAAGTATACCCGTGTTATTCTTCTGCTATATATTATAATTATGGCGTAGTGTATTTCGGCCGATGTCTGATCGTGTATTTACAATAACGACTCGATGGTGATGAATGACGATTTGGTTATGGTGCACCATGCAATGCTTTGAAGACGTCTTTGGGGTGGGTGGGTCGATAATATTCAATGGTTTCAAACACATTTCATTATTTTATATAAATAACACTGTAGTAGTGGTGTTTACAAAGACAACACTCAAGCGAAATACACATTATATTAACATCGACTATTCGATAATGGTTGCCAGAATTCCACATTTCAGCAACATTTTGGAATTTGGACCATATATCACTGTGAAACTTGATGAATGAATTATTTACAGTAATGAGTGAGAATGAACCGCTCTGTGGTTCGAATTTCGCACGAATCATAATAACTAAATCTGAACATCATATCAAAAGAAATGGAACGAAAATGTTAAAGGGGGACTGTACACTAAATCCGGCCATTGAAGGGGTAATGTACACTAAATCCGGCCATTAAAGGGGTACTGTTCACTAAATACGGCCATTAAAGGGTTACTGTACACTAAATACGGCCATTTAGGGGACCATCTCCTTTTATACTCAACATAATATATGAAAGAAATGAATATAATTACCATGTTGCTTGCATCGTTCATAGTATCACCTGTGCAATTAAACTTGTCGATAGGTGCGTGTTTTTTAAATATATAGCAATTGCAAATTTAAATTATACCGTTGTTATTCCAATTTCCAGCCCATTGATATATAATGTCATGACATAGTTAATAAGACCTGTGTAAACTTTGAAACATAGTGTCATTGTCAAGGGTGATTGACTGTCAATCATTCATAGCTACGTTGATGCTCTCTTTGAGGACAGTTTGCAGACAGATCTCATTGAAGATCTCACACCTCGAATATTGTTCCATGCATAGTCATATCTCCTGAGTAACTTCACAGTCTTCCTAACAGACGGTTTACTCCTCAGCTGAAGCCGTCTGACGTATACACTGAAACCATCATTTATTAGGCGATTTATTTCAGTTTTCACATCGAATTGTCCGAATAGTTTGGATTCCCAGTCCGTAGCATGTCCGCTGTGTTTTGACAGTTTTGTGAACAGCACGGTCTTTTTGTGACAGAATTTCTGTACGGCTAGTTCGTAAAGTTTGAACCCGGTGCATTGTGGGAAGAGCTTTCGGAGTCTGTACCCAGGACCGGATCGACGTTTCTTCCAGATTTTGTCACCCCCAGTAGTAGCAGATTTACGAATAGCTAACTTCCACGATGACCATTGTCTGTCTTTGAGCACAAACTTCTGGGCGCTTACATCTTCCCTATTGATACGAACCGCCGTCTTCTTTGTAGTAATTTGTGTGGGCCTGGGTTTCGGTTTCTGTGGAGAAAGCATGGAAAATACGTTAGTAACAACACAAGAGTTTGGATTTTCGTTCCAGATAATTACAGTTCCAGATACATTCATGCACGCCTGAGTATTTCGTTCAGTTATAAAGAATACTATATTTACGATAAGTGTCTATATATTCATCACATGTAGGGCTGTTCAAACAAGAAGAAATGCTACAAAACTTGCTTTGTACTTCCATTAGTTCATTTAAATGATGTATCACAAGGAGTGCATCAAGCTTGTTTAGTTATTATAATCAAGCCTTGAAATAGTGTATCAGTCATTTGCAGAATGAGGTTCCCAGAGGGTGAATTTAGAGATGCTAGCCCGCATAGCGGGCTAGCATAACCAAATTCACCCTCTGTGAACCTCATTCTGCTGAGGTGTAAGCAGAATGAGGTCCCCAGAGGGTGAATTTGGTGATGCTAGCCTGCTATGCAGGGTAGCTCACTAAATTCACCCTCTGGGGACCTCATTCTGCAAATGACAGACACACTATTTCAAGGCTTGATTATATGATTTCATAAATGCAGTTATTTAAGTGATAATTAGTAATGCATCAACTTGGAATTGTGATTGACTGAGTCCATTATATGATTCATCAATATATCATACCAATGGTAAACGCTGTGATGGCCAAAAACCTTTAGTAAAAATTAGTTAATTGTGTATTGTTCATTCTACTGATCCGTCCGGTCTGCATAATAATGGACATGCTATTCGTAATTTTTAATACTCTATATGTTTTATCTATATTTGAATGACACATATATTTTGAATTCAAATTGTATATATCACTCTGCAAAACATAGATTCGAAATGTTTGGTTGGTTTAGAATTTATTATACATACTACTGAATCGAAGCTCCTGACTTTCTTAAGCTTGGGAACCGGGGCTGTCTTTGATCCAGTTTTCATCAGCTTTAGCCTCTTCAGAGCTGGTTTTGCAGTTGGACTTTTCTTACACAATACTGGCTTCGGGAGCTCGCCACTATTGGAGAGAATCGGCGTTGGGGGACTCGGAGTAGTGTCCCTTAGTGCGTCGAACACACCGCCCATGTCCTTTCCGACACCCTTAGTATCCGGTCTGCTACGAACTTCTTTCTCGTAAGCATTGAAGAATTCGGCCCCCTTCTCTCGGTAACAGACGGACATCATCAGATCGAAAATGTTCGAGAAGTCGGTATTTTGCAGATATTTTCCGCCAGTTTTGTCGGCGATTGTTTCGAAAAATAGTTTCGCATCAGAACAGGTGTTGCACTGGACTCCGTATATGGTTACATCCTGCAAAGGAATTGATTGACCCGTTACGTTAAAGACATATTATGGACTTGTTCGAGTGCGTGAAACTGATACGACAGTATACTCAGGCGCCATGCCAACCTGTGGAATGTAGCATTCTACCAACATCGCCGAAATATTCAAAGATATCTACCATACATGTACCACTCCGTAGAAAACATTGTCGGAACTACGCTCAATTGTAAATATTTACACCTCGATTCGGGACGCAATTACTATAGTCGACAAACTATAACACATATGATGTCGGCATCAAGAGTCATTGCATTTAATAAGTATACAAGAATGGCGATGTGTGTTCTCAATTTGGATTAATATTCGTAAAAATAACAACTTTGAGCAATATTATTCTCCGTTTCTATTTGATAACCCTACCGGAGTGTTTCACATCACTTTAAGGTACACGATAATAGATTGTCCCGTTAGCTAGTTAAGGTACAAGATAATGTATTGGCCCGTTAGGTTAAGATGGCGCTGAGGTGGCGATTACTCCACCCTCACAGAAACCCATGTCTACCAACTCTTCCTTTACTAAAAAATCATTGACGAGTAGTTCCTTAAGGAAACGTTCCGATAATAAGTTCAACAGACATTAAAAATTCGAACCAATTAAAAAAATAAGGTGTTAGCACTGGGAATTGTCCATGTCCCCGATTTGCATTATTAGTAAATCAGACATATTTTCTTAACAATATATTGGCTACTGTTGAAATTCAAAACCGAGATAATTCATGACATTAGCCAATGATCAGCTATATGCGAATAATATCGTGATTGTGGGTTAGGAACGATCCATTGCATGCTACTACGAATATTATTTTGCTATATAACTGTCATTTCTGTTGACTTTTGACGAATACAAAACGATCCACACCCCTCCCCCAGGAGTAAAACCATTATTTGTGGGGCGTATTCAAGCATATACGTGTAAACGCAGTTGATTATAAGCTGTTTGCATTTTTTTTTGTTCTTTCTGAGTGTTCGTTGTGTTTTTGTTTGTTTCGTTATCATGTTTTTGTTATATGCAGGAATATGCAAAAACACTTACCATTTTAGATAGCGAGTCTGTTTCCTTCTTCCAATCGATTTTCTTCTTGTTCATTCCGTAACCAGGACCGTGGGGTGGTGCGTCCCCGATCATGACTAGGACCTTATTGGTTCCGGTCGACCAGCTGAGGTCCTCGCGGACTTCTCGAAGGACGAGCTCGTAGCATTCGTCCCTGTCTCCTCCCCCGGTCCGCTCGACATTCTTGACGAAATCACAGAGGTCGACGACGTTCGTGGAGAAGTCAATGTGTTTGGTGACGTATGTTTTGTGGTCGCAGTAATCCCCGTGTGCGAACACGGCAATCCTGATGCCCGGGATGTCCGCTTGGAGGCGCTGTATCATATCTTGTATTCTTCCGCGGACCTCGTCCAGGACTCCATACATAGAACCAGTTGTGTCGAATGAGAACACAATCTCGATTGGTCCGCCAGGTAGTATGCAGCCAGCCATCTTTTAAAATCTGGAAAAAAAATGTTGGATTTCACTTAAAATCTGCGGTGAGCTAGAAACTACATGTATGATTCCCAAAATTTACATTGAGTATTGGCGATACTTCTAACTATACCACACATCTATGACAACGCATTGCAAAAGTGACAATATCTGCGCAAAACACGGCGAGTTTGTGTACTTTATGCACCATTCGACCATAACAGCAACATTTGCCAACGACTGGCACTTTAACGGGTTAATGTTTTAACTACGCCGTGTAGACAATGTAAGACGCTTTGTTTTATTTCAATTACGACAGCGACATTAAAACATGGTGTTCATGGTTGAATTTGTGATGTCGTTCAAACTATCCCACATAAAGTTGAAGGGTTAACGATTCGTTATGTAATACTAGCTCCATATGTGAGGCTGGCGCTATCATTTAACTTCTAATTGTATGTGGCGTCTTGTTATAGTTATAGTCACTTACCTTACCTTAAAGATTAGTTCACTGTGGTACAATAATAGTGTGTTTGATGCAGTTATAATAGCTCTCTCAAAGTTGATTTGAATTTCGAGCCAGACTTGGTCCCTTATATAGGGAAGTCTTCGTGACGTCACGAGGTTAAATATAACAGGTATGCTTTGCCAGAACATGTTTCGAGACAAGTCGAGACACGACAGGCGAAAATATATCGACTAGCATGGCTATTTCCCAATAAATATACTCCGTTGTGTGGCGCTCAATTGGTATATATAGCGTTCGTTATGGCGCGCTCTAGAGGATTTGCCAGTTTATCGATAACCATTCACCGCAGTCTATTTGCGGATGTGACAGTTTGTTTATCGACCGAGTTCGTCGACTGAGTGCGTCCGGACGGACGGACAGCGCCAGTATTCAACAAGAAAACTAAGATGCATGCATCAGGTCGGCCGTGAACTATCTACCATAGAATTGTTGTAGCTATCGATTATACATTTTGAAACACCTGTCTGTATGTATGTATGTATGTATGTGTGTATGCGTGAATGCATGTGTGTATGTGTTATAGACTCTAACACTGCTCGAATTTGGTATTTAACGTGTCAACTTGACCTCGCTCATAGGCATGTTTCTGGACCTTGACCGATCCGACTAAACATTTGTGTGTAGGACTACTTCGATCCCGGGAGCAATATGGACGGGTCCAATTTCACGTGGGACCATGTTCTCGAACGTGCTGATATAGGCATGTTTCTGGACCAATTGAACAATAGTTTGGCCAGACGCTGTATATACTGGGTACTGTCCAGATGGAGGCGATCACAAAAAAAATCCCTAACTAGCCCGAACGAAGTCGAGTACATCAGCTAGTTTAATATATATTTTGGACATTTGTCTGTCTGTTTGTCTGTTAGCTATGGCCGGGAAAACTGCCGGACAGATTTGACGAAATTTGATACCTAGGGGTAATTATTTCCAGGGAGTATTTTGGACGGGTGAAATCTTGACCCCGACCTGACTTTGACATTCAAAAAGATCAATTCAAGGTCAAATCTGGTAAAACGGAAGTATTTCAACGAAATTTGATACCTACTGTTACTTTTGTCCCAGGAGTGTTTCGGGTGGGTCAAATCATGACCATGACCTGATCTTGACATTCAAAATTGTCAATTCAAGGTCAAATCGGGTATAAAGCCGGGCGGATTTCGACGGGTACTTTTGTCGTGACTTTTGTCCGGGGAGTGTTTGGACGGGTCAAATCGTGACCCCGACATGACCTTCACCTTTAAAATAGTCAATTCAAGGTTAAATCGCGCATTTCTCCGAAAATCAGAGGGGAACATCCCGGACGAAGTGGGGTCCACGAGCTACTATTATATATTTCTAGATTTAGTTACAAACTAAATACCTGTATATTGTACAAAGAAATGTTTGACAAATATATCTGTATCAATATTACCATACGGGTCATTAAAATAGATACGACGAAACAAATTTTGAAGGGTGCATGTATCAGGTAAATATTTATATTTCAAATGATGACAGGAATGCAGAAAGTTGGAGTACCTACGTAATACTGGCTATCCGCATGAAGAGATATACATGTATATAAAAACCAGATGAGGGATATGTCTGTACAGTTGCTAAACAATTCAGTCATGCAAAAGAGGATCAAAGAGTAAGATACCAAATTGCTGCCTGTGGTAATGTTTTTTAACGAAATTCGGGAAAATTAGATTACTCTCACCCTGGTTATCCAGAAGATAATTGTGGAATCTGATGACGATCGGACAAGGGGTGTCGTCTGTAGGATCAACCAAATTATTTAGCCATAAAAATAGTAAAATTGAAGATCACCGCTGGCAGTGATGTCTTCACAAGGACAGTTTGAGAACAAAATATGGCTCACATCTAGCGGTGACCCAAAATATCCACATAAGAAAAAGTTCTCCAATAAAAGCTGGCTGCAGGGTGCGCCAATTGATTCAAATTCGAAATTTAGCAGGGTGTACTGCTTGTGGCCATGTTTTCCCCGCAAATTTGATAGACTGATGGACAAAACCACTGAATCCGTTGAATCAATATACATGTATACATGGATTAATTTATATGCATTGGTATACACAGTACTGGTATATAAAGGTACTGAAAATAACTATATTACTAGTATACACAAAATAAACCATATATCATGGCTATGGGTTCTAATATCCGAACATGACAGCTGAGAACTTGGTGTGAATTAAAGAGTGGTGGTTTCTCAAGCATATCTAACCCTCCACGTTAGAATCATGCCATTAAATGTCATAAGTATAATCTAGCTTGAGGACAGAAGTGATCCATAAAACCCCCCTTAATTCAACCAGGTCCTCGCGCGATGTATGATCGATCACATGATGATCTAGGGGGATTAGAATTGATGTATAAAAACAGCACTGCATGTAAATATAAAATAAAATAGTGCTACATCTTATTACAGATTATTGCCATATATAATCAGTGATTATACAGACAGTCTGACAAAATAAAGTTTCAGTGACACTCTATCCGAAGAGGGGAATAATTTCATCTGTTACAGTCAATGGAGCAATTATGAATCTGGAAAGGTGAAATTTCTAAGTAATACTAGATATCGACATGACGCGATAAAATATAACGTAAATGCAATATGGCCGCTGGCGACCATTTTTTCCTATGAAATTAAAAAAATATTTGATAGCTCTCATCTGATAGATCAATATCAAGATAAATATGAAGTTTGGTGATGATCGGATGAGTGAAGTGGACTGTGGTCTGTGCTAAACGGTTTAGTAATGCTTAAAAAGATTCTTACCTTAATATTTTTATGTTCACTTTATAAACTTCACTGAGTCATCTTTGTCATGTATTGAGTTTGATATCTTTTGTTAACAGTTTATAAATCATGTATGTCTCATGTTTGTTATTTTAATTTATGTGTTTATTATCATTAAATAAAGTTGCATTCCTTAAAAAGATGCTTACCTCAATGTTTTTATGTTCACTTTATAAACTCCACTGAGTCATCTTTGTCATGTATTGAATTTGATATCTTTTGTTAACAGTTTATAAATTATGTATGTCTCGTGTTCGTTATTATATTATATACACTTTATAGTGTGTTTTCAGAACGAAAACAAATTGAATAAAATCAACAAATTTGTAAATTTAAAAACAATTCAAACGTTGTTGTATTCCATGTCCCAGCCCGGACATATACACCAAATTTCAATAATATTCATTGAGAAACAACGGACCAAACGCTATATAACACCCGTATACATCTTTTATTCCGTATCGGACTCGGGTACATGTTATAGTAGGTACCGAATTGACACACGTCGACTGGGCGAGTTGGCCCTGGGGCGATTAGGCCGATTCCGGCACATTCTACAATTTACCGTATGTATCCGTTTACGCGTAGTTTACTTTAGAAAGTTCCGCAATTAATACCGTAAATAGAGCAACCATATTTGACAGAGAATGCCTCTGTTATTGATTATCAAGTTGCTGTACATTAAAAACGACAAATTCACATGCTCGTTCAAGCGCAGTAGTCTATTTTCCCCATGTTAAAGGACATCCACAAATACTAAATAACGCTAACCTACTGCCGAATGTTTGACACGACAACTGTTAACATATTTGGGCTGAATTCATCTGACGCGGTATTATTCCTCAAAATAAACAACAAAACCATCGTTACTTGGAAATGTAGTTTGGGCTAACATTTACATAAATCCTCCAGATCAATTATCCGACACACACGTCAGATGAAAAAGTCACATGAAGTAACCGGCCAAATTGGCCGAAATGAAAGTCTCCCTTCTTCTCCTGGTTAATTGGCCCTGATAGTTTGCCAGTTCAATTGCTGGTGGGGCAAAGTGATATATTATTGAGAAAGAGTACACGTATCTTCATTGTCCTTAAAGGGGTACTGTGCTATGGGACGCCAAATTCACATTTAATATTGAATTGAGCTTAAACTCAATTGATTGCGCTTAAGCGCAATTAATTACGCTTAAGCGCAATCATTGCAATTAAGCGCAATAATTGCACTTAAGCGCAATTCATGGTTATACATAACTAAACACCCCTGGTGAATAAATAGGTTTATCCATAACTCATGCACCCTTCACCTATTGACATATCACCTATTGTTTCCATTGGTTTGGATGGGTAGGGAGCTAGCCTAAATTATTTTTATCAAAATGGCTACATATAACCATGAATTGTGGTTAAAGGCACGTGAGGCCTTAGTTGTCGAAAATATTCATATTTGTTCCAATCACCGTAAACAGAAAAACATTAAAACGCATACAGTTTCGTGCATATATACCATGACCATCGCGTAAACAACGTGTTATCATAAAGATTTACTATATTTTACCTAAGCAAGAGCCTGATTGTGTTACAGAAGACAACACAATGCTGCTGGCTAATCACACACAAATGGCATAAACGCTCTTTATTCGTTCCATATCAAGAATTTACCAACAAAGAACGCTCTTTATGTTTACCATCATAATATAAACAAACACCAGAAAAGTTACTTTTTAAGCTTTTGTTTACATAACAATGGTAAAAAATATGACAATAACATACTGTTTATGCGACATTTCTTATTTGTATACGGACAAAGTCTGTCTACATTTTGTTGTTCTTTATGTTTGTGGCGGTTTTTGACGGTTGGAAATATTTTCACAGGATACCCACCGCGAAGGCCAACAGTACCTTTAAGCGCAATTAATTGCTCTTAAGCGCAATGATTGCGCTTATTAATACCGGATTTCGACAGTAACAGTTGAAATTACTTTTGCATTTTTAAAACTCGGTAATTTTACGCCCGTGTACGTTCTGCTACGTTCGTGAAAATTACGATCACATCCTTACACCTCTACGGCCGAGGTGGTGTAACTGCGAGCGTACTATAATGGGACTAAACTTTCCGCGCGAAGTTCGGTTTTTATTTCCTCAATAAAAAATTATGTTTTGTTTGCAGTTGTAACTAGATGCTGTTTTTTGGATTACTCCTGTCTTAATTTTTCACACTTCTCATTCAAATATCATTAAATATATCACATATATTTAATCATTACCATTTCCTACTCATAAAATGGTAGTTCATTCACATTCATGCTCTTCGTCAGTTCACAATTCGTATGCATTGATTCATATGTGTTGAACGTTTCCCATAGTAGTTTCATCCATTCACAAATTCGTGAAGCAAGTCCATGACAGTGGTATCAGAGAACCAATCATGGTAAGCAAATAGAGAGGGAATTCCCAACTACTATTTTTACAACGTCCCGGCCAATGGGGTCACTGGTTGTGTGGGGCGATTCCATTCATTACTCTCGGCCATAATGGGTAATGCAATTACAATGAGCAATGAATGGAAGATAAGATAAGATAAGATAAGATTTTATTGTCACAACTTCAACATTGAAGGTTAACATAAAACACAAATGAAACATATACATGAACATTTCACATAGACAATAAAACAAATATTTACGTACTGTAATGTGGTACGCCAAGGCTATTAATTCTCAGTGTTTTTTATTTCCTCAATGGAATGATCTGGCGTAAATACCCCGGGCTACTCGCGCTATACATCTATACGGCCGAGGTGGTGTAACTGCGAGCGTACTATAATGGGACGAAACTTTCCGCGCGAAGTTCGGTTTTTATTTCCTCAATAACAAATTATGTTTTGTTTGCAGTTGTAACTAGATGCTGTTTTTTGGATTACTCCTGTCACCAAAAATCGTTCCATTCACTTTTGCCCAGGGTAATTTACCCTCATAACCTAGCGTAATGAATGGAATCGTCCCCACAGTCTAAACTGGTGTTTCCCCAAGAAGCAAAAGGAAATTATTTTTTGGTTTTCAAGAGACACAGATTTTATTGATATTAAAACATACTCCTGTTTCTTGCAATCGCAGAGTGGGTTCGTTCAGTACTGCTTTCAGCTTCTTCTGATTCTCTTTGATTTCCAACTCGGAAATGACTCAAAAACAGTTGAATTGATGATGTTATTAACTCTTCAAAAGTTGAACTTCGAAAAAAACATTTTATGCGGTCAAGATTGGAAAGACGCTGCTCCAATTCGCTTTCCATGCTTCTAACTTCTCATATATGGCAGATTTTGGTGCAGAAATATAATACGACGCAATTGTAACCAGTTACTGGGTTACAAATACGTCGTGCATTTTTTTCCAAGTCGATTTTGTTCAAAGTCGACTGTACGTTTGCTCGTACGTTAGCTGCGACCAGTAAACCGGTTACAAATGCGCCCTTTTTTTTTACATTAGGAAATACAAAGTTACATTTGCAAGTCGTTTCAAAAATGCGACGTGTTTTCGCGGTTACGGTTACATTTGGAAGTCGTTTCAAAAAACTTCTTGTGAACTTGAACCATGTTGGTCAGCCCCATATATTAACATTCGCTCTGCATTTCGAATAACACGGCTAAATGAAGACAAACTGTCATCAACATCATTGTTGTTCAATGACATGATGCGATGATTGTTGTACACATGTGACTGTTAAGTACTAGGCTAATTAAAACTGTTTAAAATTAGCCCCATGCTCCTCTTGCATTGCTGGGTGATGCCAATAGTTTATGGGTAAGTTAGATAGTAGTTGCAATTATGCTTGAGCGCAATTAATTGCGCTTAAGCGTAAATGCCCTATTTGTACTTAAGCACAATATGTGGTATTTGCGCTTAAGCGCAATTAATTGCGTTTAAGCGTAATTGATTGCGCTTAAAGGTACTCAATCCGATAAAACTCCTCTCAATTACTATTTCAATGGCTTCGTGTGTCAAAAATATTTGATTCGAGTCGAGGAAGCCACCCATCAAAGCTCAGATTTTTTAGATATCGATTTTAGAAATCTATTATTTTTCATTATCGGGAATCTACTTTCTGGCCCAGAACACAGTCAAATTGCGTTATTATTATCACTTGATTTTAGAGTTATCCATCCTTGTCTGTTTGAATAGCGTTTTGGTGTACACATCTCGAGCCGATTACGAAGTTGAAGGCAATTATTAGTACTCATCTCGAGAAAATAACAAATTTCAAAAATCAATATCTAATAACTCTGAGCTTTGTTTGATGGGTTCCTCGACTCGAATCAAATATTGTTTACCCTAAAAGCCAAAGAAATAGTAATATAGGACCATCTGATCGGATTGTTGTTGTTGGAATCTGTTGAGATGGGGACCCTCTGATCGGATTGAGTACCTTTAAGCGTAATTCATTATTAAATGTGAATTTGGCCTCCCATACTGCATGTACGCCATTTTCAATAAATTCGCGATGATAACAACGATCTATTATAGATAATATATAGAAAACTGAGTAATTTGAGTCGAAGATGTATTCCGTAAACGTTATTAATAACCACTTGATTTTAGAGTTATCCATCTTACACCCACAATTTTTTCGTAATTTGTCCGTTTGAGACGTGGAAGTGGCCCACATCTCCAAAAATTTAAACATTTCAAAAATCGATATCTGATCACTCTGAGCTTTGAAGGGAGGGTTCCTCGACTCGAATCTACTCTTTCTTCGCATTGATCGAGTACCTTTAAATATTACAGTACGGTGCTGGCAGGTTGAGCACACCACAACGCTATAGCCATACAAAAAAACCCACAAAATCTACAATTAATCAGTTATGTATTTAAAATAGGCCTCATATCAGAATGCGGGAATATTTATCTATATGGACAATACATGACTCTAAAAGACTTATTGAAGTCGTGACAATTATCGCAGAGAAAATTTTAATGTAAACATATACTAACTATGCTTATGAATGGATGATCACCACATAATGTGAAATATTCGTCATTAATTTATCGTCTCCAATATATGAACACAGTTGCCTCTATCCGTGCCCGGAATTTATATAGCTTCATTAGTAGTAATGGGGGCCACTATGGCCCAGTACCCCCCCAGTGGGGGCCACTATGGCCCAGTACCCCCCAGTGGGGGCCACTATGGCCCAGTACCCCCCAGTGGGGGCCACTATGGCCCAGTACCCCCCAGTGGGGGCCACTATGGCCCAGTACCCCCCAGTGGGGGCCACTATGGCCCAGTATCGAATAATGGACCATCTAGGACCATAGCTGGTCCAGTATTCGATACTGGGCCATAGTGGCCCCCACTGGGGGGGTACTGGGCCATAGTGGCCCCCACTGGGGGGTACTGGGCAATAGTGGCCCCCACTGGGGGGTACTGGGCCATAGTGGCCCCCACTGGGGGGTACTGGGCCATAGTTACCCCCTGAGGATAGATGTTCCTGTCATTGATGTGACATTTCTGATCGAAAAAATGAAAATGGACTTAGACATTTTTTCATTACTATTTTAAAGTTTGTATAATTCTGACCAGAGATGACACATCGACACGAACAGAATCAATTGGTGGGGGTCCTACAGTGAAAACGATTTTGTTGAAATTTATCATTTATTTTTCAAAAACAAGAACAAGAACAATGAACTATAATATATTATTATACATCAATAATATTAACAAAGAACAATAATTTATGTACAAAACAAGGTCTCAGATTTGAAGAAACTTAATTGAACATCCGACAACATCCTACGCTGAATCAATAACAAAAGAGTCTATTTTGTGGAGTTGTTGACACATTCGTTGTTATCTGGTCGTCGTCTTCTTTGCGTTGTATGTATATCAGCCGTCGATGTCCTGGTGAAGTTTAATTCAACAGCAAATTTGCTTTTCTGTATAATCGACCATAGTGCTTTCCAAACCATCGAACTATTGTTCTGTCATTCTTGAAGAAATCCCGAGAATTGAATAATCTTTTCATCCTCTTTCCTTTCATCATGTGGTGGAGTGCGAATATACAATATAATCCACACACATTTGTCGCACGATGTTGATATCGTGTTGTATTCATAGTCCATGCTGATGAGTTCCTTTTTATGAATGGTAACATATATCGTCTCGGTGGTGGTAGTCCAAATGAGTCGAAGTATACAGCTGATCTTCCCTTGAATAACATCAATGTCCAGTGTTCTCCTGGCTGATCCGATGAGTGCGTGTTCACAATATATGCTTGAATATGCTGTGGTTTCTTCTCTGGTAACAGATCTCTAGCACAAACATGTGTGTTAAGTTTACACAACCAGGAATTGTCCAGAATATATTGAAGTTCAGCTGTCTGCATCCTTGTAATTCTCTTTGACTCGCTGTGACCACATCAGAGTCCACTCTGCGTCGAATTGTTTGCGGTTGAGCTCCAAACTGTTTCTCAGATGATCCCACATGATGAATGCTTCGAACTTCTCCTTGCAGTGTGGGTTTAACCATATCAGCTTCGGGAACCATCTTTCCATAACATTGTATATGTCAAGTTTAATCAGCACTAAGTCGATAAACTGGTTTGTCCAATCATCAGTTGTAGAGACCAAACACAGAACATGTTCACGTTGACTAGGATGTTCTATTTTACATCCTTCACAGTTTGCTGACACTTCCTTGCGAATAAGTTATTGTAGTTCTTCAATCATAGCGTTGTTGAGTGTGTCCAAGATCAGGTTCCATCTCGGAGCAAAGTTTTGTGAACGTTGGTATTCTTCATAGTAGTTCCATAGCTGTGATGTGAACTCCATCCTAATAGTCAGTAAGCACTTCTCTCAAAGCTGTGATCTCTATTTCACTGTCAAATTCAGCATACACCAAAACGTTGACGGCTGTAGTGAGAGCTGTCAAGAATTGAAGCTCCAAACGCAGGTTCCCTGTCTTTATAGGATGTAGATGCCCCTCATCGCTTCCTTGGTCCGGTGTCAAGTCGAAACCCCACAAACAATAACCATTCATATATTCTTTTAAATTAATGCCAATTGATTTGTTAACACCAAACATTCCTAAAGATTGATACAAAGATAAATATGATCTGAGACATTGTTTTGTTGCGAAGTTTGGTTCAAATGGACGGTTATGTATTGTATGACCGTCTTGACTAACTTCCAATTTATTCAACTGAAATGTTTGAAGTGGAATGGATTGGTACTCAAATCTCCATTCATATCTTTATTTTCGACCAACGCAATAAAAATTCTCTTTGGTAATTGTCCTTGAAATAAGTGGTCTTCAATTTTTGATCTAAGTCCAGTACTAATTGTGAAAGTTTTTATTTCTACTCGTCTGATAGGTATTTTCATTTTTGACTGGACAATTTCTTGATTTAATTTATTTGAGACCGCTGGAAAGAGACTAACTGTTCTGACATGGAACACTGCTGATTCGAAAACAATTTGTCCATCCTCGGCGCCAATGAGGCAAAATTTTGATGGTGATCTGTTTAATCTGATACGAATTTCAATTCCATTTGGTAAATATTTTTCTTGAAGAAACAGATCAGTGTGTAAGCGTCCACATAGTTCAACAATTTTACTACCACCGATCAAACTTTCTCTAGAAGTTAATCCAGCATTAGTACCACCTTTGGTACTCTCTTCAAAATGTTCTGCTGTATCGCCATACCACATTTCTAAATTTGCTAATTGATTATCTTTATATTCTGGAGAGTATCCCAACAGATTTTCGAAATATGCTCGGTATGGGTAAGTGTCAGAATTCGAAGTTATCAATTTGTTGTTCAAGTAAACATCGATACTGCTGAACATGCTATGAAAGAAATTGTTAACAGGTGCTAATTCCGTACCAGCCCCCAAATTAGTTCCATCTTTTTTTGTAATTTTGAATTTCACATAAAGATAAGATTGATTAATATCTGTCCACTTTTCGGTTTGAGATGGTATGACAAACTCTATCGGAGCAGAATTATTCAGCGGTGCAATCGGATGATTTTCGATCCACTGCGATTCTGACATTGTAGCCACCGTTGGTGGAACATGTGTTATATCAAGTTCCGATTTATTGCATTCGCATGATCCATTTACCATTTGTGCCATGATTAATCAAAAATATCAAAAGCTCGACTGCTAGGATGTTTTTTCGACTGACTTTTTCGGCGTTTGACAGCTGAATGATTCATTTTTGAATTCGCTACTCTTTTTCTAGGTTTTTGTCTCGAGTTCAAAATTTGATTTTTAGCTTGTGTGCCAAAAGATTTTAAAGCTTTTTTACCTTCAGACATCAACGCTTCTTTCGGACTTTTACCTTGATTAATAATTTCATCTGCAACACCAAAAGTGTGTTTTTTCGCAAGTTGTAAAGCTGTCCGACCAATCGGTTTTAGAAATGGTACAGCAGATCTCATAAGTGATTTGAAAATTGAACCAATACCGTTACCATATTGCCGTGGTACGCCTCTATACACGGGG
This sequence comes from Siphonodentalium dalli, assembly GCA_032622095.1. NCBI lineage: Eukaryota > Metazoa > Mollusca > Scaphopoda > Gadilida > Siphonodentaliidae > Siphonodentalium > Siphonodentalium dalli. The sequence goes on along the minus strand of CP136069.1, from coordinate 56,846,619 downwards.
AACATTGTTTTTAGAATTCCTCTCGTTTTCTGAAATGCAACTTCGCCAAAGACTTACCACCAATAAACTGAATTGATTTTCCTGTGTCGCCACTTATATTTACACTAATTTTGTCAAAGTATGACTTTGAAACTGGAACATAATGTAAATTTAAAAATTCATGTTTTACATGTAATCCGTCGATATCTCTTTTAATTCTGAAAGAAACAACTCGTAAAATTTGTACTTCAACATTTCCAACAATTGTGAAATCGGCAATATCAGAATAAACAAACATTAGATTATGACCAACATTCATATCTACACCAAACGGAAATCTATTATTTGAATAAAAATCTTCAGAAGCGTTTTCAGTTTTGTAACCCAACTTGTGCAAAAGACATTGTGGTAATTCAATTCCTAGTTTTGTGTTACTTAAACTCTTGCGAATAATTTTCACACGTTTTGTAACTTTTGAGTACTTGATGTTAAATCCGTATTCGTTTTGCATTGCTTCTCCAAGTGTTTCATCAATTACATCTTGCATTGTATCAAGTAAATCTGCCGCAGAGGTATACAAACCTTTTCGTATCTGTATTTCAAGTGCATGAACGCCATCAGGTCTCGTAAATATCTTTTCTTCAAAACGATTTTTAAGAACAGACAGTATTATTGCATCAGTTGTAATCAAATTGAATTTACACGAATCCCCTGTAACATTGTATGTTTCTGAAGGTGTTATCAGTTCGACTAATGCAACTTCCCATTTTTCTTTATCAATTTGAATTGGTTTTGGTAATTGTACAGTAAAACAACATTGAGTATTGTTTGGATACATTACCATTGAACTGTCGCTCGGAATTGTAATGTAGAAAGAATTCATACTTTCAAAATTTCTGCCGACTGATTTTTCAAATATTTCAAACGCGGTGTTGGTAAAATGTATCCCAAAGAACTACTGAGTAAAATTAACCACAGTTCGTTATTTTCACTTTGTAAACTTAAATGAACAATTGCTGTAGCGATTATACCAACAATTATAATAATTTGTGTAAAATATGTTACTTGATTTTTTGCAATTTTTTCTCCACAGATTTGAAATTGTGATGGAGCATCCAGAACAACTGAACCATTTTGAGACATGTTAAAAGTTTTATACCAAATTTGTGGCAGGAATCCAACTGTCAAATTTTTTAGGATAACCAGCCCAATGAACTTTAATTTCTCTAACTGATTTACCAGCAACTTTTCTTGAACGTTTACCAACAACTGATTCAATTTCGTAAACTTTATTATCTTTTATATGTTGAATTTCTTTACCATAAAATGATCCTGCGATGTTTTCACCATCTAAATCTACTAATTTGTAAGTTAATGGTGTACTTTTACAAACTCTACTAATTTTGAAAATTTCTTTTGTCCAATTTGGAAGATATCCTTTATCAAAAGTTCTCTTTGTTTTATTTATTCTAACAAAATCTCGAACTTTCAAGATCTTATCTTTTTTCGTTTTTAACTTTCCATAAAGATTTCTGGAAACTTCAATTTCATTTTCTCGAGTTACTAAAACTGGTGCCATCTTAATACTTCTATGAAAACTTTTGTTGTAAGAATTCACAAAATCGTGCAAAACATCATTGTATTTCAAAGTTTGATTATGTGTAAAATATTTCCACATCTTTGTTTTCAATGTCCGTTGAAAACGTTCAACTATACTTGCTTTTGTCTCTGGATTCTCTGTTGAGAAAAAAGGAATTTTCTTAGATTTCAAAAATTGTAAAAATAATTTATTTTTGAATTCTGAACCTTTGTCAGATTGAAATGAAACAGGTTTTCGTTTTGATGATTTGAGAATTTTCTGAAATGTTTTAACTAAAGTTTTACCAGTTTTGTCTTTAATTTTTTCAACCCATGCAAATTTTGAGAAAACATCAATAACACAAAGTAAATATCTGTAATTGTCATTGTGCTTTTGCAAAGTTTGCAAATCTGCCAAATCAGCTTGCCACTGAATATCAATTCCTGCAACAATAGTTTTACGTCTGCGAAATTTCCGAACAATTGGTTTGTGCAAAGTATATGTTTTTTGCCATTGTAACCATTTTTTAACATCTGAAAGTTTAATTTTGTTATTTGTTTCTTTCGCATTTTTAAAAAGTTGATTTGCTCCACTGAAACCACCAACTTCTTTTGGATTGTAATAAATTTCAGTTAGAAGTTTGTCAAATTTTATGTAAGTGGGGACCATCCTTTCAAAATAGATTTTCTGGTTTTAGGAAAACTTTGAGGTGTGAAAATATCAACTGAACGTTTTCTTGACTTGCCACTGCTAGGAGTTGCATGAGGTGTATGAAACTCATCACCAGTGTGACCTTCTTTTAAATGTCTTTGTATCCACAACCATCGATTCCTGTTACCTACATAATCTTGTGGTACATTAAGTTCCCCCAATCCCCGTAGGAATGTTTCATAACCAACTGGGTCAAAACCTTTTCGGTGACGAACAACATCGTTTATCAAATCAATTATATTTGATCCAGTAACTGTTTCTGTTCCATAAATTAATTGTCCACGATCATCCCATCTAAGTTTAGGATTAGTTGACAACAATGTTAAAATTTGTTGTGCTTTACCACGAAGTTTAGATGGCACACTTTCCAATATATGTTCACTCATTTTCCCAAAGTTTTCAGATAACTTTTGTTCAGGTAAACAGAATTTTGAATTTAAAGATTTTTGTGAAGTTTTCAATTTGTACAAATTTTCTCCAAATAACTGTGACTTTTCTGATTCAGAAATATTTTTATCATAAACTGATTTCAATTCTTTGTAAGAATCTGAAACATTTGAAATTGCAGGATCAGGAGGTAATTGAGGTTTATTCATTTCTGACATTTTCCATTGTTTGAAATCTTCCAACATTCTGAATGGTATAATAACCATTTTCTTCATATTTATTTGAGATTTAGTTTTTACAAAATATTGTTAACAACTGCACCTAATGTTTTGCTAATCAATGGAGCAAGAAATAATAATGGTAAAAAGCCACCTTTTTGATTCAAAATTTTACTTCTTTTGTTGCAAAGGTTTGTTCTTGTCTGCAAGATATCTGATATGTTTACGCTTCGAATGTAACTTGCGGTTCTGAGCTTCGTTCAGTTTTACATTACCTTTTAAAAGATTTTGACAACATTCTGAAATGCAACCCATCACTTGTTTCGGAGCATCGTTGATCATTTTCTTTTTATATGCAGATGGAACTTTACTCATTGCAACAATCAACTCACCATATTTTTTTATCAGCGGTGCTTTCATGCTCTTAGTTTTTGAAGGCATCTTCACAGTCTAAGTAGTTGTCTCAAAATGAGCAGAAAAATTATATGTTTCATCTTTTATCTTTTCTGATTGAACCATTCTAAAGCTTCGAATGCAGATTTCGATGCATCAGACAACGGCATAAATTTTGAAAATTCAAGATCAATAACTGTTTTTTTTTGTAACGGTTGATGTTGAGGGTTCTGCTGAGAAGGTATAGGTGTAAATTTAGAATGTTGATTTTGTTGAGTTTGCATCGGTGTAAACTTTGAATGATTTAGAGAAAGTTTTGTTTTACGTTTAGATTCTTTTTGACTACCCCTTTGTTGTGTTTGCATCAGTGTAATCTTTGAACGTTTTGGAGAAACCTTTGATTTACTTTTAGATTGTCTACCAGTTTGTTCAAATGAATTTTTCAAAAGACTTCTAATTAAAACTCCTCCAAGGAACCCACTACCACCTCGTTGTAAAATTAATTTGCGTTTTGTTTCCATATCAGTTGATCGATCAGAGATTTTTTTAAGAACATTTTGATTTCTCTGAAAAAACTTTTTTGTCTGTGATGGTAATTTCCAATCATTTTCAAGAAATAATTCAGCTGCAAAAGTGAAGAAATTTATAATTTGTGACAGTTCATCATGACTAAACATCTCGGTGGACGACATGGTTCTAAAATGAAAAAAGTAACAACAACTGAATTTATACTTTTGAATAAATGACAGGACCTCGGTCATTAGCTGTCAACCATTTATGGAAAATATCAGTTCTAATTCGCAAATAATTTTCTGTTCTAGGATGAAAATCTACTAAAATATATCCATGATTTATTGAAGTTGCATCTTCGTATGCTTGTTTCAAATGATTGGTTTGCATTTGATGAGCCAAAACTTTTATTTGATTTTTATCTCGAACGCTTTGAAATAAAACCATGTAGTGTGCATTCAAACTTATAGTTCTGCTACTTTTTGATTTTTGGAACATGTTTTGAGTAATGTAAATTATTGAAGCATTTCGATGGTGACCTTTTCTAGTAAACCAAAGCATTATTTTGTCTTCATCTTGTTCCCCCATCATGTCATCGAAAACAACAAGATGAGGAAATGATTTATCTGATACAATTTCCTCATCATCGTCTGGAATGCCATCGATAAACTCAACGTTATCAATTTCTTTTATATGATTGTATGTGTCTTGCCATTCTTTGTAACACCAAACTATTTTCTTTGGTGGTGTTTGGAATAAATCGTGTTTAAATTCAATAACTTTTTTAACAAATTCTGTTTTACCTGATCCACTAGGGCCGCTGATAAAGAAATTACACGGATGTTGGAAAAGTAAAGATTCTTCCATGTTGTCACTTTGATGCCTAATCAGAGAGTGAACTTAACGACGTGTGAATTTAGTTTTTAAAGAGAAATCTCCAAAGCTGTAAATATTTCCAAACATTTCAATAATCCAAGTATTATAGTCTTCTATTCTTCTGTTTGTTCTGTAAATAAAAAAATCATTTCCTATAATGTTTTTAATTTTTGCATATGTTGACATTTTTTTTGTTAACAAATACCCATAGATCCTAGGAACTGATTTAAAGGTTCCACTAGCAAGAGGATAATTATCTTCATACTTTGTATAATGAATATAGTCATGTTCATCAAAAGTTTCTAAATCTAAATGGTGTTGATCACCACCAAATAGCCAAAAATCAGATATTCTTTCAATGAGAAAAAATGTTTTGAATTTAATAAATGATTTAATATAGTTTTGAGAGAAATGAGAAAATATACTTGTCTCAAGATAGTCCAATCTCTGTAAACATTCGTCGACATCACAGCATCGTAGTATTGCTTTCTTTTCTCTTTCAAACCAGACTTCTTGTAATTCCTTCTTTATCTCTGGAATGAGTGTTGACTGTGCCACCAAATATCCATAAATCTTCTCAGCAATTTCTGGAGGTACTACTCCTGTCAACATCTTGACATGAAATGACTCAACATCTCCATCCGTATGGATATGTGTGAATACCATTGACGAGTTTTCGTTTTGTGTACACCGATCTGAAAGTTTTGGTTTGACACTCCCTAATCAGTTGATGTTTCTTTTGTCTTTTAATTCTGGAAGGATACTCAACAACAGTTTTGAAATTTTCACGATCATTAACACATTGTACCATTGTTTCAAAATTAACTTTTTGACTTGTGCTGTAATCAAGAGTGATACCTTTTACCTTACATTTGGTGTATCTTCCCCCATCTTTGATGTATTCATATCCGTAGTTCTTTGGCCCAAGTCCAACAAATTTGACAATCTTTGCATCTGGATGTTCGTCGCTCCATTTCGCCAATCTTCCTTCGATAGTTTTGATGTTCTTCTTTGATGGATCACTGACATACATACAGCTGTCTGTATCAAAATACAGCACTCTATCTCCAAGTTTTTTAAAAACTTTATACAATTGTAATCTTGCATACGCTGTAACAAAAGAAGCAACAACAACATTTGCTGAATGATGAGGTTCAATATTATCTAAAATATCAACATAATTTACCAGAATGAATTTGTCACCATCAAGAAGTGTAACATTTTGAACAATTATATTGTTACTAGTAAGCAATTCAAAATAACGTGATGGCTTATCCACATACTCTGTTTTTGACATAAGATTTCTTTGTGCATTCTTACCCCATATACAATTAATCATAATTTTAGATATTTGGCGTTTTCCTGGATTCTTCTCGATGTTCTCCAATTTTATACCCTCAGCTGCATAATAATCCTGTACAAACTTTTGCTTCTGTTCTTCTGTCTCAACACCAAATGGATAACCACTACATTCCTGTTTGATCTTTAGATGTTTGTCGATATAGGATTTGTATATTTCATCTGTCCAATGCCAAATTTGGTACACATCAAGTATTTTGTAGCCAACATCCATTGCTTTAATAATTCTGGCGTGGTCCACACTCCGGTTATAGCTCGATCTTCTTCTGAATGGTTACATGTCTCGTTCTCATTGATGGCACAAGTGTTGCACTAAGTAAAAACCATTTTCTTGTTACAATGAATCGGTAGAACTGGAATATACATTTTCGATGGTGGTAAAATTGTACATTTAACAAGGCCCGCATAGTCTCTAATGTGTTCTTGATCGATCTGCTCTTGGCTCAAAATTTCTGGATGTCCAACAGGGTAGATTTATATTTGTTGCAATATGGATACAACGAACACACATCGATGAACTTGATTTCTTTTGTGGAATCTTGATCAATTTCCTCGTACAATTTGATGGCATTTGTACGTCCACCAAACAATGCTTCTCTTGGCAAAATGGGGTCTCGATGTTTGTAGAAAGATTCCATTTGTTGTTTGAATTTCACATCCGATTTCATTCTTTCGTCGATCTGATGCTCCCAAATTGATTCAACTCTGTAACCAAGACTTTCCAGTTCATCTTTCTTCTGTTGAGTTCTTGTATATAATTCTTCCATGGTGAGCATCGTATAGGGATTCTTGTATTGTCTGTTGTTGTAACATTTTGGACATCCATGAAACAGACATCCATTCATCTCAAAAACTGTTCTTGTGGCTTCCTCATATCCATCGACGTAGTGTCCGCCAATCTTGATTTCTCCTCCATTCAAAGCATGCTTGATTGTTATCATACGTGACAATGATAGATGTTGAAGCCAACGTATCGCTTTCATGGAATAGTTTTTAGCACATGGGTATCCACCATCTGGAATGATTCCAATTGTTTTCTCTGGCATTGAATTCTTCCTCCATGCCAAATTGCAAACTTGCGCCAATGTTATTGAGACAATGAACGGGTCAATCTGTTCTGTTTCCAATATGTATTTCCTGAAATTTCCACATCCACGGCGAAGAATATCCACGTCTGAGTTGCAGTACTTCTCCATCTCTTCATGGAAGTTGAATATCACGTAATTTTCTATTTTCTCATTGTACCATTCAAAGAATTTCTCTCGATTTTCCACGCTCATCATGTCTGGTTTGTAGTAATCAGAAGACAAGTAAGGTCCAATGTAATTTTGAAACTTTGGTGAATTCGCCCAATGTGGAAAGTGTCCTTTCGCCATCTCATTCAGCTGAAAAGTTTGTGGAAACTTTGAAAGCGGCATCATCAGATAACTCAGAGAATCAATAACTTTCACGCTGTTGCATTTTAAACTGAGAATTTTGTTTCCATTCATGATAAGTTCTGGTTTATGAATTCCACTTTGTATGAGTGCTTGAAGTAGAAACTGTGCATCGTATCCCTGAGCATTATGTGCTATTGCAACACATCCTTTGTGATCTTGGTGGAATAACCAGTTTGTGAAGTCTGTTAAAACGTTGTCACCCTTGAATACAAATTCTCTGGAATCCGGTCCGCATGTTTCACATTTTTCTTCGATTGGTTTGCACATGCAATCTCCACAAGCGGTATGTGCAACGCAGAAGTTTGGAATATGAACACCTGTGTCTTGCCTGCATTCAAAGTCAAAGAATACATATGGAATCTTTGCAGGTTTCTTTTCCGGTGATTCATATTTTGGAATGTAGCACCTGTGATCTGCTTCAACGATTTCTTTGCAATGTTTGCATTTTTTCAACCCCGCACATATATGTCTGTTTGATTTATTGATGAGAATTTCTTCATCACAATTGTTGCATAGTTGAACCAAATCACATATTTTTCATTTCTGTTTTCCTTCCGTCTTCAAATGGTTGTCGAAACAAGATTTACTTCTGAATGATCGTCGACACGTTCTACACTTCACCAAATTTGTGAAATTACACTGTGTCAATGACCAGCATGCACAAACAAATCTGCATCGATGATCGCCACGACTTTTGAATCCAATGTCACAGAATTCACAGTAGTAGTTGGTGCCTAGAAATCCTTTGATTGATGTTATGGTGTCGAAGTGATTGTTGTTGTAGTAGATGTGTACACATTTGCTCTCCGAACACATTTCTGCAGGTTCAAATAGAAATCCAGCGCCAGCAAATTCATTGTGAATTTTCACAACATATTCTGGATACAATATTTCTTGAATCTTGTGGAACTCATTGATACTGCAAACTGTATCGTGTGGAATGCCAGCACGGTTGAGTAGATTTTTTGCTGCATCTGTTTGTGCTGTGTATATTGATTGCCTTATTCTTTTCCATTTCTTTGACCAGCACGCAAATCCATCACTATCTGCCTTACACATTCCGACGACAATAGATCTTGCCATACACATAACATCATCAGCATTTTCAATCCGGACAATACTTCTTTTTACTTTTGTCAGCTTGTTCTTGTCTGCAAATGGTCCATAATGTAGTGAGTGTCGTGTACCACCTTCCGGAATATCTGTAACGAAGATTTCGAAATTGAGTGCACCGTCATGAATTGTAAAGTCTGCATTTGATTGAACCACATTTTGAATATTATCCATGAGTGTCCCACCATTCAATTCACTGGCTTTTGTGAATGGAATGAAAATGCTCATATCAAGTCCTGGATGATTTATCGTAACTCTGATTCTTGTCTTCTCATTTGCTGAACATTTCTGTTTCAATTCTTCTGTCAACTTCTCAAATATCTCTGTAATGTTCTCGATTGGATCTGTAAATTTCTCGAATTTCACACCAAATTGTCGTGATGCCGATTTAAATTTTCTGGAAAATTTCTCCGAGTTCAGCTCCATTTTGAAATATTTTGTTGGATTGAACACAACACGCTCTCTAGCCAGACTTCTCTTTCTCTTCCCACCAATTTCTCTATTCTGTCTTCGACCGCGTCCAATCTGCCCATCACTAGAACTTTCTTCACTTTCTGCCCCATCAGTTTCCATATCGCTCTCTTCACTTTCTGCCCCATCAGTTTCCATATCGCTCTCTTCACTTTCTGCCCCATCAGTTTCCATATCGCTCTCTTCAATAACTGCAGGCCTTGGTCTTTTTCTAACAATATCTTCTTCGCTGGTGGCGTCGTCTGAAACAGGTCTTTTAATTCTCTTAAACATTTTTGTCTTGAGTTTTGGCAGCAAAAAATATTGCGACTGGCTTCTTCGGAGTTGAAGTGTAAAGTGTAGAATTACACCTGCTTTTATAGCATTCGATGCTATAAAAGCAGGTGTAATTCTACACTTTACACTTCAACTCCGAAGAAGCCAGTCGCAATATTTTTTGCTGCCAAAACTCAAGACAAAAATGTTTAAGAGAATTAAAAGACCTGTTTCAGACGACGCCACCAGCGAAGAAGATATTGTTAGAAAAAGACCAAGGCCTGCAGTTATTGAAGAGAGCTATATTGAGCTACATAAAGAAGATTCAAAAAAATCTACACAACCACAGACTAGAAAAATTCAAGATAATCTTGTCGAATTGAGACAGATCTCTACCGATTTGTTTAAACTTTGTAACAAAATGCAATGGCAAGAGAAACAAGAGAAAAACAAAGCTGATAAAAATTGGAAACCGCCATATGGTTACTGTTACAAATGCGGACAAGAATCCCATTGGTCCTTCCATTGTAAAACAGATTTCGGCGACAAAAAAAATGTGAAAACTATACAAAAGTCTACAAGTAGTAACAATACAAGAACAAATGCAGATATCAAAACTGAAGAGATGTCTACAACATCAGATGTTTCCAAACAAGACCGACCTGTTGATCCTACGAATGATTCACAGAACAAATCTGAAGATAAACATCCAGATTTTGAAAATTCCAAGAAAACTTCCAAGAAAAAGAAGCTGAGACCATTCTACATTCCAAAAACAGATAAACGAATCGATACAAACATTTGAAAATTATGTTGTGTGAATAAATTATGAATTGAACAATCGTGTTTTGTTTTTTCAGCTATGAAAGAGTAACCTTTTGGGAAATGTGGGTGGCCCTGAAAAGGGCCGTTTTTTCTTTTCCAGGATTCATAAGAATTCTGACAAATCAGGATATATCCCGTTGGGATTAATTGTCACAGACCAAGTAGGATTTGATCTGTGCGCCGCACCAGCCTGAGCAAAGCTGTCAATCGCTGCATTGCACAGATCTTTCTTCTTGATCTGTGACAAGATCTCCACGAGATCAAGATTGCTTGATTCTTGATCACATACTTTAGGTAATGGTCGTCGGCGAGCCAGAAAATCTCTTAGCATCTGCTTCTGAACCATCTTTTGTTTAGGAGAATCCTGCCATTTCCTATATCTTCTTATTTCCGTCTCCTCTGACGAATCTCTCTTCCTCCACAACTTCTTGAGAAATTTCTTTAAAGACGGCATAATGAATGAAGTTCACTGAAAAAGTGAAAATATTTGTATACATTTGACACGGGCGACAATGAAATCACATGTCGCATTGGCGTTAAAATTGACAAATATTTCCTGACGTTGTATTTTTTCAGAGCCGGATCACCATGCATATTTTTCTTGATCATTATTGCATAGCGATCAAACAAATGTTTTTTAATTTCGTTAGATCATTATCTATTATTTGGTACACATGATTGATATATTTATTACCTCGTTAGGCAAATATGGAATGTTTTTCTAGTTTTTGGTTTTGGAATTGTACATATTTTATACATAAAAACTGAACACAAGAAACATACTGAACATTTTTCTTGATCATTGCATTTGATAACTTTACTTGGTCATCGTTTATGAACGAAGATGAATTCATATGTTAAAACATCTTAATTAATTGTATATACTATCATGAATTTAATCTATAACATATCGAAATGGTGAAACTAACAGATAATGCACTGAAAAGAAACACAACGTCAGGAAACATTTGTCATTTTTAACGTCAAAGTATTATGTGATTTCATTGTCGCCCGCGCAATCGTGATACAAGTTCTAGACGGATCTTCAGACTTATTCTACATTCAAAGATGACTGCAATACCCGAACCCTTGATGGCGATACTGAGAGGAACTAGGGGGATAACACCGCAGATAATGTGGGACAGGCACGCAAGAGAAGTGACCGCCCGTTCAAAGCTGATCGTGCAAAAAAGAACAGCGCGGGAACAAAAGCAAAATTCGCACTCTGAGAAAAATGGGGAGTGAATTTTGATGTCGTACAAAACGGCCCTTTTCAGGGCCAAAACAAAAACGGTCCTTTTCAGGACCAACCAATTTTTTCAAAAAGAAAAACTTTTAGCATTGCTTAAGAACTAATAATGTTCCTTGTACCCTATGTTTCGTTTTGAAAAAATCACGCCACGAATAATTTAAAAACAAAATATACTTGCAAATATTTGTTGTTGAATAAATTATGAATTGAACAATCGTGTTTTGTTTTTTCAGCTATGAAAGAGTAACCTTTTGGGGAAATGTGTGTGGCCCTGAAAAGGGCCGTTTTAAAATTATCATCTGACTTTAACACCGTTTTGTGTTTTTCTTATATCTTGACATATCTTTCCCATGAGAACCGAGAGCTTTTGCAAATTCATCACTTTTCTCTGTATCTCTAGATTCTTTACAAGGAAGATGAAATCTGACTTTTGTCTCAGTAGAAGCCTTCATGATACTCTTAGTTTGTTTTTCTTTCGTCACCGATAATTTTCCTTTTTTGATCTGTTTCTGCTCTTTCGATCTCTCAACATCATGAACCCTGATTGGGATATCTATCTGTTCTGCAACGAAACGAAGATTCACTTTCACTTCTTGATGCGTTACTTGCGTTTTCACGTCAATATCCCTGCGAAGGCATCTCAGTTAATCTAAAATCGCTTTTAAAATGAGTGTATCACCACCTATAGTCATTGTCGTATTAGCTTGGACTGATGACTGTGGCGCAGCATATATATTCTGTGCAACAGGACTACTGTATATCTCACTCTGAAGAAATTCTGTTAACGGATCCATCTCTTGATAGCAATGCAATGTAAGGTTGATCAAATTCGAAAATATTTGTATACATTTGACACGGGCGACAATGAAATCACATAATACTTTGGCGTTAAAATTGACAAATATTTCATGACGTTGTGTTTTTTCAGAGCCGGATCACCATGCATATTTTTCTTGATCATTATTGCATAGCGATCAAACAAATGTTTTTAATTTCGTTAGATCATTATCTATTATTTGGTACACATGATTGATATATTTATTACCTCGTTAGGCAAATATGGAATGTTTTTCTAGTTTTTGGTTTTGGAATTGTACATATTTTATACATAAAAACTGATCACAAGAAACATACTGAACATTTTTCTTGATCATTGCATTTGATAACTTTACTTGGTCATCGTTTATGAACGAAGATGAATTCATATGTTAAAACATCTTAATTAATTGTATATACTATCATGAATTTAATCTATAACATATCGAAATGGTGAAACTAACAGATAATGCACTGAAAAGAAACACGTCAGGAAACATTTGTCATTTTTAACGTCAAAGTATTATGTGCTTTCTCTACCGCCCGCACAATCGTGATATATGTTCAAGCACGGCAGCGAACAATTTTATTCTGCATTCAAAGATGACTGCTGTAAACATAACCGATCTTGACGAGATAATCGGCGGTGGGGTATACTGTAAAGCAGTGTACGGTGAAGAAATATCGCTATTTTGGAGGGCACTCAGCCTTGGGATTTACGGGACGACCGATAGATGGATGGTTCTGAGAGATGCGGCAGTTGGCCTGTACTACACAGAGCGGGACGAACTTGGTGCGTCGGCACAAGACTTACGACACGCACCACTTTTGGCCGAATCAAGATTGATGGTTGAATTAGCGGCGACTGTTATACAGCGACCTATCGTCATGTTTGATGCTACCAAAGGCGGCTACAAATCAACACCAAGATTCAAGTCATCAATACCTCTAGTGTGGATCCCCCACGTTTGCCACGAGCATTATTGTGAATGCGAATTATGGATGAGGAGAGGAGACAAATCAATTGAAGTTTTGGCGAACAAAGAAGTTCAATGTGGCGGATTCTAAACTATAACAAAAATAAAACGGCCCTTTTCAGGGCAACCAAATGATCGAAAACATACTCTTGATAGCTAATTGATATTTTCCAAAGTGAGATTTTCCTTTTGAAAAAAAATAATTCTAAGTCCATTTTCATTTTTTCGATCAGAAATGTCACATCAATGACAGGAACATCTATCCTCAGGGGGTAACTATGGCCCAGTACCCCCAGTGGGGGCCACTATGGCCCAGTACCCCCCAGTGGGGGCCACTATGGCCCAGTATCGAATACTGGACCATCTATGGTCCTAGATGGTCCAGTATTCGATACTGGGCCATAGTGGCCCCCACTGGGGGGTACTGGGCCATAGTGGACCCCACTGGGGGGTACTGGGCCATAGTGGCCCCCACTGGGGGGTACTGGGCCATAGTGGCCCCCATTACTACTTTCATTTCGATAAATAAATCATCATTAAGGGAAAACAGATACAATTACAAATTGTTATGGGTCCTCAAAATACTTGAATTGGGCAATGTATATACGTGTGAATGTTACATGTGACACAATTCCAACTCGAAGTTGTTATCTCTCTTCAGTATACATTTATCTGAGCGGCATCTCTCATCAAGTTAACATAGAAAGGATTCCGCCCCATAATATTATAATAAATAGACTGGTTCTGTAATGAGTTGCCAATCTGCTTATATTGTGCAGAATACTAATTTATTAATTATTATTTAATTATTCGTGTATGACAGTAATCAGAGGGGCATACTGTTTATTACTACAACTTTTTGCGCAGTTTCCACACACTTATGTCTTGTGTTTCAGGGTGACTCGCGCAGTAGAACGTCTCCATAGTTCCGCTTATGTCTGGTAGTTCTCGTATCTCAGATGCCTGATGATACTGTCTTGGATATGTTTGTCTATATCGTACCTGTATTACTTGTATATTTACCTGTATTTCAGGATGCCTGAAGATATTGTCGTGAATAGTTTTGTTTATAATATCGAGATTTACCTGTATTTTTACCTTTTATTTGAGGGTGCCTCATGATATTGTCTTACATGTAGATATGTTTGTCTATATAGCATCGGGATTGACCTGTGATTTACCTGTACATGTATTTCATGGTTCCTGATGATACTGTCTTGGATATTTGTGACTATATCAGCGGAATTTACCGGTGTTTACCCGTACACTTACTTGCCTGTATTTTAGGATGCCTGATGATAATGTCTTGGATATTTTTTGTTTATAGCATCGTGATTTACCTGTATATTTTATCTGCACTCAGTGATATTGTCTTGGTGTGCTTGTCTATAATAGCATCGTGATTTACCTGTTATTTGCACTCCAGTGTACCTGGTGATATTGTCTTGGGTGTGCTTGTCTATAATAGCATCGTGATTTACCTGTATTTTTATCTGCACTCCAGTGTACCTGGTGATATTGTCTTGGGTGTGATTGTCTATAATAGCATCGTGATTTACCTGTATTTTTATCTGTATTCCAGGGTACCTGGTGATATTGTCTTGGGTGTGCTTGTCTATAATAGCATCGTGATTGACCTGTATTTTTATCTGCACTCCAGGGTACCTGATGATATTGTCTTGGGTGTGTTTGTCTATAATAGCATCGTGATTTACCTGTATTTTTATCTGCACTCCAGGGTACCTGATGATATTGTCTTGGGTGTGTTTGTCTATAATAGCATCGTGATTTACCTGTATTTTTATCTGTATTCCAGGGTACCTGATGATATTGTCTTGGGTGTGTTTGTCTATAATAGCATCGTGATTTACCTGTATTTTTATCTGTATTCCAGGGTACCTGGTGATATTGTCTTGGGTGTGTTTGTCTATAATAGCATCGTGATTTACCTGTAATTTACCTGTATTGAAGGGTGCTGATGATACTCTCTTGGATATGTTAATCTGTACCATCGCGATTTACCTGCATTTAACTGTATTGTACCTGTACATTGTATCACAGGGTTCCCGATGATACTCTATTGGATGTATTTACCTGTATGTTACCTCTATTTCAGGGTGCCTGATGATATTGTGTTGGATACGTTTGTCTATAGCATCGGGATTTACATGTATTTGCCTTATATACGTGTATTTTATCTGTATTTCAGGGTGCCTGATGATATTGTACTGGATATGTTTGTCTATAGCATCGGGATTTACATGTATTTGCCTTACGTGTATTTTATCTGTATTTCAGGGCGCCTGAGTATACTGTCTTGGATATGTTTGTCTATAGCATCGGGATTTACCTGCATGCCTGATTATATTGTCTTGGATATGTTTGTCTATACCATCAGGATTTACCTGCAACCTGTATTTCAGGTGTCTCATTAAACTGTCTTGGATTTGTTTGTCTATAACATAAGGATTGATCTGCACTGCCTGATGATGTTATCTAGGATATGTTTGTCTATAGCATCGGGATTTAGCTGTATTTACCTGTATTTCAGGGTGTCTGATGATGTTATCTTGGATATGTTTGTCTATTACATCATTGGGATTTATCTGTATTTGTACCTGTATTTCAGGGTGCCTGAATATTGTCTTGGATATGTTTGGCCAGCATTGGGATTGTTATAGCAACAGGGTACAAGGAAGTCTGGTCAGACTATAAAATGGGCGGAATATTTATATTCCTCTCTTCGAAAGATTGAGCTGTTCAATGCGATTTTCTCTCTCTCACTCCATGCTGCAGAGCGTGTTTCGTGTCTGCGGTGGGCCAAGAAGACAGGCCGTTTCCCGGCCATTCGTGGTGATTGGGGCAACCCCCACATGCGCCGATGGGATGTCGTGCGGAGCATCGTGCGAGAAGGCCCTGAGGTCCTAAAAAAAACCCGAGGGAGAGGGGGCAATTTGACCTGGATGTCCAGGTCCCGCACCTGGTGAGTTCACATGATGAACAACGCCAAAGACGAGTTTGAATGCAGTCAACTCCACATGGAGGGTAGAGACAGTCAATGTCAACGACGTCTCTGCTGCCCACGGGGGTCAGAAAGCCCTAAATGCCCGCATGACGAATGAGAGGGCAACACAGCTCCTCACGACCAACTCAATGGAACCACAGCATCATTCATCAAAATGTACTGTTACTTCCATGAACTAGAAATTTAGACAGCTGTTAGACGCGATAGACTGGTCCTTGTCTTTGTTCACCGAAAAGTTGAAAACGTAGTAACCTGACCCTTCTGCAATACTAACATTGTCGATGCACATTGAAGTGTTACTAATGTAACCACTTTTATTATCAGAAATATTGCAGTTTTCTTTCCAAACTTTACATCAAAATTGGCAAAAATTCACTTTTCATGTTTGGACCATTTTTTTCTTCAATTAAAATGGAACTATTTTTGGTATCAAAGTTTATTGTTTTCACTTGTCTTAAATATCGCACTGAGGCATTTTTAGACAAAATTACTCAAGCGTCAAGATGGCTTTCAAAATGGCAACCTAACTTGGTAAAAAATTGAGTTTTCATATTTATCCCGAACATTATTCTCTGCTGTTCCGAAAAGGTAATTGTGACTCACCTGGTTATTAAACATGTTACTTAAACAACTCACAACTAACTGTTCTATTCTAGTATGGAATTTTGCCGAAAACTTCTTTTGGTATTCTGGCCATGATTTTGAAAGGAAATGGGCAGAACTTTGAAGTGGAACTGAGATGAACCATAATATGTGGCTACTCTGGCCCATTACAGAGCTTAAAATTTGGCGAGAATCCAACCGAAGATTCTCATAAATATTCTCGCAAAATACCATGGATTCTTGCGAAATGGTATGTTTGGATTCTCGCAAAATTGAACGGAATATATGCCTTGCATTAGCATACACATATGTCAACTTAATATAGGGTGTATGTTAAGATGGCAGCCAGGGAGTGACTGTATGGTCATATGTGAGGTGAATAGGTATAAGAGAGTTACTGCATGATCATGAATGATGTGAATATGCATACAAGGATT
This sequence comes from Siphonodentalium dalli, assembly GCA_032622095.1. Taxonomy (NCBI): domain Eukaryota; kingdom Metazoa; phylum Mollusca; class Scaphopoda; order Gadilida; family Siphonodentaliidae; genus Siphonodentalium; species Siphonodentalium dalli. Next base: position 56,829,394 of record CP136069.1, on the reverse strand, counting down.
GATTATATGGCCATGGGTGGAGTGTCCATGGTGGGGTGTCCATGGCGAGATGTATAGGTGCACTAGGAGTGGCTGTATAGTCATCATTAATATTCACGAATGACTCAAAATTATGTTTCGCATGGACACTAATTAAGATTAAGACGTATATTATGTGACAGGACTCCATCTGTATACTTTTATTGATCTGTTGTCTGCTTTTGTCACCTTAACATCCTCCAACCAAATTAATAATATAATATATAGACAATCTTTAACATCAAAATTTTAAATAATTTAATTCTTATAAAAATATCACTTTTAACTAGCATAAAGTAACACATGAATATCACAGATAATTGTATCACAGATAGAATTCATTTAAAAAAAGAAGTATCTATAGAATAAGTTACTGTTTCTTATTTCCTTCTCTAAATGAGAAGCCACTCCAATGATATATGTAGTCAGGTGCAAATAATTATTTGCTAATTTATGCTGGATACCAAGCCTTGAAATAATGTGTCTGACATTTGGAGAATGAGGTCCCCAGTGAATAATTCAGCATCGCTATCCCACAGAGCAGGCTAGCATCACTAAATTAAACCTCTGGGGACCTCATTCTGTTTTAGGCCTCATCTTCTGGGAAGTATCTATAGTTTCAAATTAACATTGTTTTCAGATCAGATCCCATAACTCCCATAACAGTTAAGGCCTGAGCAGAATCAGGTCCCCAGATGGTGAATTTAGTGAGACCTCATTCTGCAAATTTCAGATACATTATTTTAAGGTTTGACGGAATACAGTGTTGACAATACTGATATTAAAGGCGCATGTTATTTTCGAGTCACCGATTATGTGTTTTTTATAGTGCCTTGATTTACGGTTTTAATAACAATATATGACATAAAATATGATTAAAATACTATCATTCGTCACCATTTGGAACGTCTGTTGCCCATAGAAAATAGCTGAAATAATAGAAACATTTTCCGCATTTCTTTCCCAGAATTAACATAATTCAAACTAAGATATAGAGTTATTCCCCTTCCACTGAAAATCATACTTTGCAGATCAGTCTAGATGAAACTTCAGCACAGAACACACATCGGTACCTCAACAAAAACAACATTCTCAGTTTATTACACCGAATAAGTTGAAAATACAATGTTTTGGAGCTTCCTCTTTCAAATGGTATATAATATGGCATTTATTTTATATAATGAGATCTGGGGGTTCGAAAATTAAGTGGGTCTTTAAAAGAGTAAAACTCCATGGTTAGGGTTTTATTGTTGAGCTGGGTTCAAACTGCAGTTTGCCAACTGCAATAATTATTCACATTTATGAAATTTTTTAATTAAGTTAACCCTTCCATGATTGGAACTTCCTGAAATTTTACTAAAACCCTGTGCCAATACATTCTCTTATTTATGCGAGTCTCCAAAAGGGAGAAGGCACTGGCATATGATCATTAATGCTGCACATGGTTTTATTGAGATTGGGGTGTCCCTTTCATATCCAGATTCTTGTTGGTGCATTCCTTTGTTTTGTCTGGAGTAGGGGCTTTACCAGCTGATAAGCTTGCAGATGGCCCGTTGGGTCTAACTCTGTTTCGAGCACAGAATTCAAGGAAACTGCCTCTAGATTGAGCCTAATTTCTTTGCCTGTCTTGTTTCCTATTTGCAATATCACATTTGGGGTTTGAATTTTTTTTCATTATTTTGAACGTCATATTAAATATTCCCTGACATGTTCAATATTCCTCCCCCTGTCCCCCGAAAATGTGGCAATTCGATGCCGCTTTGTTGAAGAAATTAAAAAAAGTCGAAAAGACTTAATAACTCTGTCAAAAAATAATTTTTCCGTCTATATACATGTTGCACATCTTCAATATATGGGCAACAATATTCTGAAGTTTCTCTGGGATGAAATCTGTAGGAGATGATTACACCATGAAGGTACTCAAAAGTGTGACGGACGGTGCGACGGACGAACGGACGGACCCCGGCCCGTTTCTATAGTCCCCCAAAAATAAATTTTTCGGGGGACAAAAATTAAACACATTACCTTTATGGAACACTAGGCCATGCATGTAGTATGTACACAAAATATCACAAGTGTGTTAATGGGTTTGTTGGAGCGACACAAGTGTTAGCACGGAAGGATAGTTCTAACGAGAGGTGCAGCCTAAAGTTCTATCCTTCTGCGATGGCACAACTTCTGTATTGACAAACCCATTAATACATGTGTCGTTCTGCGTTTATTACATATCACCAGTCCTAGAATCCCGTGCTTTAAAAAATCAGGATTACAAGGTTTATTTAGGATTATATAGGGCTTGTTTTGTCATGTGTGATGATGCTTTTATGTATGTCATTTGACGTCAACGAGTTGCGTATGGAACAAACGTTCCATACGGATTTGAAATATGGAACAGCAATAACACTGTACTTTTAGAAACAAGCATGTAATAATATAGAGAATGAAGATGGTGTAATCATGGATGAATAGATGGCAGACAAGATACAATGTGGAAGATTAGAAAAATACCTGCATTTGACTAGACATCAGACAAAGGAGCGGAAAGATAAGGCCAAATAAACAAAAATTCCATGTCCGCGTCACTGAAATGTTCTTTTAACCCTTCCATGACTGGAGCTTCCTGAAATTTTGTGAAAACCCTGTGCCAATGCATTCTCCTATATGTGCGAGTCTCCCATAGGGATCCTCGCATATATAAGAGAATACATTGGCCTAACATTATTTACCTTGACTGAGTAAGAAAGTTAATTCTCTTATACACACGAGGCTCCCTATGGGAAACTTGCCTATATAAGAGAATGCACTGGCACAGGATCTTTAATGCTGCACCATCATGGCTACCGCCATAAAAGGGTTAATAAATAAAGCGAAAAAGATCCAACAACAGACATATCACAACTATTCACAGGGAAGATCTGTATATAAGAGAATGTACTGGCACAGAATCTTTAATGATGCACCAGTGCAGCTCCCATCATGAAAGGGTTATGAATAGCCACCCTCCCTCATCTCCAGATTGAGATCTAATTGCCTGAGAACACAGATATTTTAGTTTAACCCTTTCATGACGGGAGCTGCACTGATGCAACATTAAAGACCCTGTGCCAATGCATTATTTTATATATGCGAGTCGACCACAGGTTGCCTCCAATATATAAGAGAATGCATTGGCCTAACAATTTTTTATCATTTTTTATAAATTTTTCTTACATTCTATTTAGCAATTTTTATCATTTTTTTATCATTATTTATCATTTTTTCTTACATTCTTTAGCAATTTTTATCATTTTTTTTATAATTTGTTCTTACATTCTACAACAATTTTTATCATTTTTTCTGATATTCTTTAACTTATTTTTTTTTTCATTTTTCTTACATTTTTTAACAATTATAACAAAATAATATAAAACTTGTTAGGCCAATGCATTCTCTTATATATGCGAGGCGACATATGGTCGACTCGCATATATAAGAGAATGCATTGGCATAGGGTTTTCGCAAAAATTCAGGAAGCTCCAGTCATGGAAGGGTTAATAACCTAATATAAGAAAAACATTTATGTATATAATATATGGAAAACAAACAACAACACAGGAACGGCTGTTGTTCTGTTGATAGGAAGCATGAAGGATTCTGAAGTTAACCCATAAAGTTTATATACCGGTAGCATTCTAACAATTCGGCCATTTCCGCTTCACTCATGGAAATAACCTCTTCCATAAATAGAAACCATATTTGTGCAAGGCTACAATATAAGTCCCAGGTAATAAGACGATGACCTTGAGCAGAATGTATTCACTGTATGCCAGTACAAGACTTGATCAATAGTGATAAATAGTAATAAATAGCAATAATTGGTTAAAGACATATTATGCACTTGTTCGGGTACGTGAAACTGGTAAGTTAGTATTCAGGCACCATGCCAACTGGGGGAATATAGCATTCTACTAACATAGCCAAAAATCTGAAGCAAATCGACCGTACCACTCAAAAGAAAACATCGTCTGAACTACGCTCAAACCTAAATATTTACTTCCAGATTCGGGACGGAACTATCGGCGATAAACTTACGAAACTGATTTCGCTATCGAGAGTTACTGCATTTCATTAATCTATAAGAATGATGGTGTTTGTTGTGAATTTGGATATAATATTTGTAAAATATAGCTACATTGAGGAAGATTATTCACCATTCCTATTTGATCACCCTAATGGAGTGTTTTACATCACTTTAAAGTTTAACAGATGAATCTCCCAGGTAACAGATGTACTTGCCGGTAGTATGCACATGGTCAATCACATGATTGAAATAGACTGGCAGATATGGTTTCTATTTATGGAAGAGGTTATTTCCTCAGTGAAGAGGAAATGGCCGGGTCATTGAGAATGATACCAGTAGATGCTCCATATCTCTGGAAGCATGAAGGATTCTGAAGTTAACACATAAAATTAATATAGATGCTCTATCTCTTCCAGCATAACTTCCAATAACAACAGCAAGAAAATTCTACAATACTTGTTTTGAAGGCACATTTGCATTATTATTCCCAAAAAATTTAACTTTTCGGATTGAAAAATGGGATGGAATTTTCCAGGCCTTGGGCATTTATCTCGGTTACTCATAAATGAAATGACCCAAACCATGTACTGCAATACAAATAGGGCTCTTTTGTAACCAGTGATCCACGATAGTGACCAATGGGAGCCATATAAACTGAATCACTTCACAAAACGAACGAAATGCTCAGTTCTGAATTCATCCCAAGTGCATTTTCATTAAGGATTACCTCCGTGTTCTGATGCATATCGGACCACTTTAATCAGAGAATGCTTCGATCCTGACAATAAAAACAGGTGTCTGATAATATTAGTGATTAGCTGTTTTTGTGTATAACCTTCAGTGAACAGCTGACTATTCACAAATTGATTAAATGATCGGCTCTGTTTGTTTTTACATCTAGAAAGAAGATTGAATGGTCACATAGCTGTTGATGCACAGAAATGAATTAAGAAAAGACAGTGAAATTTATAAAAAAAATGAGGTCCCCAGAGGGTGAATTTAGTGATGCTACCCGCATAGTGGGCTAGTATCACCAAATTCACCCTCTGGGAACCTCATTCTGCTGAGGTGTAAGCAGAATGAGGTCCCCAGAGGGTGATTTTGGTGATGTCTTCGTCCATACTTAACAATGCCTGCGGCGAAAAAGGTTGCTTCTTGTAATATTATGTCAAGATTGGACTATTGCAATGCGCTTTTCGTGGGAAGTTCACAAGAACAATTAAGTCGTCTGCAACGTCTACAGAACTCAGCCGCGAGGATTGTAGTGCGTGTTCCGAAATCAACCCATGTCTCTCCAATTTTGAAAAACCTACATTGGCTCCCAGTGCGCGCGCGAATTGATTTCAAGTTAGCAACGTTCTGCTATCGTTACTATAATTCATCTGCACCAGCATATATCTCGGACATTCTTACGTTGTATGAACAAGGCCGTGATAACCTCCGTTCAAAGGAAAAACAGCTTCTGGCTGTTCACATGGGTAAATATAAGAAAATTGAACGTCGTCTGTTTACACACGCCGCACCAAGTGTCTGGAACTCCATCCCTCTCGACATTCATCGTTCGCACTCTATCGACATCTTCAAGCAACGACTTAAGACGCACCTCTTCAATATTTACCCGCACACAACTAGCTGTAGATAGCAACATTTCATCATTCTCCGTATCCATTGATAGTAAATATGCTAATGTCTGTACATGTATATAACCTGCATATAGAGTCCCAAGCGCTTCGAGCTACACAAGGGATGAAGTGCTATACAAATGCTATATATTATTATTATGCTAGCCCGCTATGCGGGGTAGCATCACTAAATTCACCTTCTGGGGACCTCATTCTGCAAATGCCAGGCACACTATTTCAAGGCTTGCCTTCATCACTCTTTATAATGGCATTACGTTTTGGTGGTGGTTCGATTCTCTATGATCCAAATACCTTTCTATACCAAATAAAAAGTTTGGTCGGAAGTGTGTTCAGTTTCGTGAGGTTTTACTGTATAATTTCGGTATTACTATAGAAAGTATTCTTTCTACATGGCTGGTAGGCATGTGGTCTCGAAAGACTCTGATGCTTCCCTCCCCATTCATCGTATTTCACTTAATACTGCATGTAATTTTGTCACTTATCCCTAAGATAGCGTTATGGGTAATTAACCCTTTCATGACGGGAGCTGCGCTGGTGCGGCATTAAAGAACCCAGTGCCATTGCATTCTCTGATATATGCGAGTTTCCCATAGGGAGCCTTGCATATATAAGAGAATGCACTGGTTACAAATTCAAGGTAGATATTGTTAGTCAAATGTATTCTCTTATATATACGAGGCTCCCTAAGAGAATCCATTGGCACAGGGTTTTTGTAAACTTTCAGGAAGCTCCAGTCATGGAAGGGTTAACAATTGATGACTTATGAAGGGATGAATATTCTAAGTAGATATGTGATGTCCATGAGTTCGGCTGGTGGAAGTCGGTTCTTTGTGATGATGAAGAATTTAAAATTCTGTGATCGGGACATCATGAATCTCTTCTTATCGTAGTCTGGGCCATCCTCCGGTTTAATCAGTGATTCATACCTAGAAAAACAAATACACCATGAATTTCTTCGTATCATAGTCTGGTCCATCCTCTGGTTTAGCAAGACGGTATCAAAAATAAAATGTCAAGCCATTTGTCTGCAAATGCACATGGGACACACACACACTTACAATGGTACAAGTGGAAAAGACACTATATAAAGACTGTCCTGTGTCTGCATCTGTTATGCCACATTAACCCTTCCATGACTGGAGTGTGCTGAAAGATTTAGTTATGCAAAGAGTATAATCCAAGATGGCCGTTTGTAACCATGTTTTTCTATGGGTTTCGAATAAAATTGATGGCTCCCATCTATAAATCACCATGAAGATCCAGATATATAGTTTGGTGATAATCGGATGAGGGATGTGGTCTGAAGCCAAAGGATTCAGTCATGCAAAGAGTAAAATCCAAAATTTCAAATCTGATGGCTTCCATCTAGAGGTGATCCTAAACATGCCTGCAAATTTTCAAAACATTTCTCCAATAAATGCGGACTGCAGGCCATGTTTTTCAACGAAATTCGGAAACATTTTATGGCTCCCATCTAGTGGTCACACAAAACATCCATATAAAGTTTTGTGAGGATGGGATGAGGGATGTCGTCTGTAGGGTGTGCCGAAGGATTTGTCATGCAAAGAGTAAAATCCAAGATGGCTGCCGACGGCCATGTTTTTCATCGAAAATAGCTAAAATTTGATAGCTCCCATCTAGAGGTAATCCTAAACGCAGGGTGTGCCGATGGATTCAAATTTGAAATCCAATATGGCAGCTGGCAGCCATTTTTTTTTTTACGAATTTTGGAAAAAATCAATGGCTCCCATCTGGAGGTCACCTCGAAGATCCATATGAAGTTTGGTGATCGGATGAGGGATGCGGCCTGTAGATTGAGCCAAAGGAAATAGTTGACGGACACCAACCCATGGCAATAGTTCGAACTTTACAAAGTAAAGCTGAGCTAAAAATGTAAAACCACAAATAAGATAAATACCGTAGATAGAACATCACAAGTGTTGGAGATGGTTAACGCTTTACCCAACAGAACGACCCTGTGCCAATGCATTCTCTTATATATGCGAGTCGACTATAGGTCGCCTCGCATATATAAGAGAATGCATTGGCTTAACACATATAAACGAGAGGCCGATCACGATCGGCAGATGTTTAACCCATACCTTGGCGACAGTGATCAGCTATTTTCAGTTTGAACGCGAAAATCCATAAGCCATAGTCTTGTCAAGATCAGGGTTGGGTCAATTACATTGCAATGTAATTACAATTACAATTACATTGAAATATGTCAATTACAATTACATTGGAAACAAATAGATTAAATTAGGTTTTGTTATGAAGACAAAATGCATTTATTATTAATGTTATAAAACAATTATTGTTTTAAAATGAATGTATTACTTTTAAAGATATATTCCGGGAATGTTCAGAAACAACAATAATGTTTATGAAATATTTTTTTTTTTTTAAATCCAATACATGTACATGTACTTGTATTAATTATGTACATATTGTCATGATGATATACACATTATTGTAGGTGTATTAAAACATATACATATAACAATAACATATATAAATAATATAAAATAAAATTCAACATGACTTACCTTTAGATGTGTGATGAAATTTGAAGTTGCTTTTGCTGAACCCGAAATCAGTGTTGGACAATGTTTACATGTAGCTTTGAATTTGTCAGAAATATCATTGGGCAAGGTAAAATGTTGCCTCAAGAATGAAAAACTTTGAGAAGGCATCGCTAATGACTCTAATAGAGGCAAAGAGATAATGATTGCTTGATAGTCAGTGATGCAGTTATATATCCATGAAACTACTAACATAGAAGTTATTGTATCCATGAAACTACTAACATAGAAGGAAAATATGAGGATAATGACCCCATGTGTATAACACTAGTCAAGTAAGTTAGTAACCAAGTGTTTTACCTGATACTATTAACATATCATAGTCATGTCACATTTCAGATACAAATGCTGATGTGTTAACTTGTTATATTGGTCTGTATTTTTGGAATGTAATTGAAAATGTAATTGAAATTACACCCCTTTTCTCAATGTAATTAATTACATTCAATTACATGTAATTGAAAAAAACCTTCAATTACAAATTACATCCAATTACTTGGGAAAATGTAATTAATTACATTCAATTACAATTACAAATTACAATTACCCCAACCCTGGTCAAGATACATCCTAAGTATTGATGAGTAGAAAGAAGAACATTCTGCAGAAAACAATCTGCACACAGGTATGAACAGATAGAATCAATATTATCCAAGCAAGAAAAGAATCTGCACACAGGTATTATTAAACATGTAGAATCAAGATTATCCAAGCAAGAGGATCAAGAATATCCAAGCAAGACAAGAATCTTCACATATGTATGAACAGCTAGGATCAAGATTATCCAAGCATGACAAGAATCTGCACACAGGTATTAACATGTAGAATCAAGAATATCCAAGCAAGGGGATCAAGAATATCCAAGCAAGACAAGAATCTGCACACAGGTATTAACATGTAGAATCAAGAATATCCAAGCAAGAGGATCAAGAATATCCAAGCAAGACAAGAATCTGCACACAGGTATTAACATGTAGAATCAAGAATATCCAAGCAAGAGTGATCAAGTGTTCTCTGCAAAATATCCTTATAGATCTCAGTTGTGCAGCTTTCTCTGGTAGTTACATGTTAGGTTGTGATGTGTTGGGTCTGATAACAGATGCCTAAATAGCCATTGCATTGAAAGTGGCTGGCTCTTGTGATAACAAACAAATCATTCTCTACATGGCAGATGACATGAAGTGATTAAAAACATATCACTTTGTTTCATTTATCAACAGTGTTCTAAAATCTGACCCATGTCTCATTAATTTTCTCAAATGGCAGTTAGTTTAGAAAATTCCAGAGAGGATATATATATAAAATCAGAAGTTATGGAATTCTCATTAAATTTAAATTGATCAAATAACTGAACCCCATTTGCATAAAGACGCTTGAATCTCAAGATTAGCTAAATGATTTTAGCAATGTTCTAAAGCCCATTTTGGTAACTTAACCTACAAAACCCTTTATTAAACAGCATGTGCTGTGTATTGTTGAAACTTTAAAAAAAAATTAGATACCATAGCTTTTATCTGCACATTGGCATAAGAGACATCAGAAAAATAATATAGCCAAGTAGTCCAAAGGCATGGGATGGAATTGATGAATATGGCTCCAAACAAATTCACCAGTACATGACAATATTTTGGACCGATTTAAACCAAATTTGGTGTGCTGACTCAGGGTACCCTTGGTGGAGTTATAATAGTGTTAGTTTTTAAAATTTTGTTATTTATTTATTTATTTTTTTTTATATTATTTAAAAACAAATATTTTTTTTTAAGAGTGAATATTTTTTCGAAAAAGGGCCATAACTCAGTTAAAAATAGTCGGATCAAACCCATATTCGAAATCGATCTGTCTTTTATGCTGAGAAATTCATATACAAAATTTGGTTCCGATCAGATATAAAATGTTCGAGTTATCGCACCATGTGTAAAGTGTCTACAGACAGACAGACAGCCAGACAGACAGACAGACAGACGGACGGACTAACGACGAGTGGTCAGTCCGGACAACGACACTATGTTTACCATACTATGGTATGGGTAAACATAAAAATGATAAAATTGTCAAATAATGTAGAAAAATATTATAAAAAATGTTAAAAAATGTAACAACAAATTATAAAATTGTTAAAGAATGTAAGAACAAATGGTAAAAAGTGTTTTTTTAGGCCAATGCATTCTCTTATATATGCGAGGAGACCTATTGTCGACTCGCATATATAAGAGAATGCATTGGCACAGGGCATAACTGTAACCATCACAATGTGGTCAATGAACCGGTTCCAATGATATCCATATTTGTATGGTGTTATTGAGACAGACCGAAGATATTTTAGGCTGTTGAAGCTTTATTTGGGTGTTTTTGGCCGTTTTGTTGGGTAAAGGGTTAATGTTATTGCATGAGTTTGTTGTGACACGATTGTAAAACAAGCACCGTAGGTTCGTGTTTTACCTAACGGCATGACAAAGTCATGGAATAATTTTATTTTTTTTTAGATTTTTTTATTGGAATAAACATACATCAATGAATGCATATGAATACAGACAGGGTACATATTATAATAGATAAAGTTACATTCTTCCAATTCACTCACAACTCGCTCACTTCATTTACACGTCTTTCGTACAGCATATGCACTCCCAGTGACTTACATGTGAATAGGGATAAATCGAATAATGTGTTCATTTTTATGCAGATTTTAAATCTTTCGAACTTTGTTTCTGTGTATGGCGTATCGGTACGACAACTAACTATAGACAGCAATGTGGTCTTGGGCGGTAATAGTATATTTCTTGGGTATAGTATTTAAGTGAGTTTTTGAACTGGTGAAGAGATAATTTTCAGGACACTCAAGTTTATTTGTGTTGACTCGTGAGTATATGCATAGCCTTTTCTAAAAGGAACCAGTTTTTCGAAAATTCTTCTTGTTTCGATTGGCATCGTGCGGTATACTTCTCACATTGGTACCTATAATTCAATTCTTTGAGGAAAACTTTTAACGATAAGTTAATTGGTATGAATTTAGTCCTATAAATGTATTGTTTAATTAGAAGCCATAGCATGTTTGTTATAAAGTTCGGATTCGTTGGTGATGAGCCGAGAATCATTGTCATCTGTTGGGGACAGAGATCAATGTTGTTAATTTTACCCCAATCGCTGAGTTCCTTAATGAATTTCTGAATGTGAACACAGTTCCAAAATATGTGGGAAATGTCTTCTGTCTCGCTTTTACATCTATCACATTTATCATCTTGTCGTAAATTTGACATTTTAAGAAACTTGTTAGTTGATAATATTCATGAGTTTATTCGGAATTGTAGCCATTGCAGCTTTGTGTCAGGCGTCGTGAGAAAGGGTAATTTATCTAGTTTACACCATTGAATTGTGTTGTCAGGAAATAACGCTTGCCATTTTCTGTGTGCTACTGTGGAAGTTGGATTATCGATTAAGATGTTATAAAAGTCCTGTCCTCCTCGACAGTTTTTAAGCAGTTTAATGAAATTATTCGGTAAAAGGGGGCTGCAAGTTCGAGTTATAGGCTGGTCAAGTTTTTTTGTGAGCAATTTTATTTGATGTTGAATATTATTAAGAGTGATGAAGTTTGTGTGTATGTTATAATTCTTTAGTAAATCGTCTCGTGTAAGAAACCAATCATTATTGTCCAGCATATCATTTAAAAATATGATCCCTTTTTCTCGACCAGGAGGTGAAATTTATTACTTTTCCGTATTGCTTTATGTTTGGGTTATTCCATAACGTACCGGTACATGTTGATATTTTACAATTGTTTCAATCTTTCTCTAGAAATTTTGTGAATGCTATCATGGAATAATATTAACATGCTCACACAACTATGCTGTTCTATGTTTATTGAACACTCTGAGAATTGTACATTATAGTATATTGAAATTTAGATCGCAATGCTTCATTTAATTGATCAAACCTGTGATTTATGTGTATACATTGGTCTATTATTCATCTTGAGGGGTGTTTATGAAATATAAGTAGAGACAGATAATACAAGTGCAGAAGGGGTCCTATTTATTGGAGGGAAATGTTCAGATAATAAGTTCAACGAACGACCATATGTTATTTTCTTAACATTTCCTAAGTAATAAATACTCATCAATGAGTATTTAGTAAAGAAAGGATTAACAAAATTGTGTTGTTCTATGTTTATTGCACAGTCCGATGACTGTAGCTTGTAGTATACTAAAACTTTATAAGTTATTGTGGTGGATTGATGGTAACATGGTGTGACATTGACGGCTTGGAGTTTATGTTCAACCGAGTCGTGAAGCGACGAGGTTGAACATACGCTCCAAGCCATCAATGTCACACAATGTTACCATCAATCCACCACAATAACGTATATGTTCAGCCGACAGTCATTCTTAGAAATTTGACATTTATTCCAAAGAATGATCAGCAGAAAATGTCAAAATCTCCTATCACTCTTGCAATAACGTTGTTCAATTAAATGACATCATGAAAAAAGCAGGCTAGCAAGAGACGATGAAACGGTTGTCTTATGTTGACGGCTTGAGATGTAAACATGGGATATGTTGCACGGCTCTCTGACCAATCAACAATTCGTTTTTTACTGGAGAAAGAACATTGGTCAATATTTCATTATTTAATTGAACAAACTTGTGATTTATGTAGACTATACCTCCTAATTTAGTGAAGACATTTTCTGTTACAGTTGACGTTGTCAATGTAATCGGTTTGTATTGTCCAAAGACGAGACAAATATTTTTATTGAAATCTTCAGTATTGCGCTGTATTTTACAAAAATAGACCAATGGGTGCAGCTGATGGGTGTGGAATAAAATGTCCTCCTGAATACAGTAATGCCCTAAATAATCGACTCCTTAACTACAGCAGAATTATGGGTAATTTTTCAGGATTTGGTCGGAAATATGGCTTGTTGCCATTCAACGGAAACTCTCAGTGAGAGCTTTCCGATGAATGGCAACAAGCCATATTTCCGACTAAATCCTGAAATATTACCAATAATTCTGCTGTGGATAAGGAGTCTATTATTTAGGCCATTACTGTACATCTCTACTGCACATCATCAGAGTAGGCAGGGAACTTACTTTTCTGGTTCCATGATGCTCTTGTCCATAACGCTGGCCATCAATCCTTTTTGAATTTGATCAAATCGATCAGATACAGTCAGAAACATATCAACTTCCATCAGATCCAGAATCAGTGGTTTCCCAAACCTGAAAAATAAATAAATAAATAGCGTCAAATTTATTAGATTCGGTCAGAAACACGTCAAATCATGATCAGGTGACTTCTCAAATTTATATTAGAAGTCAATCCTTTCAATACTATATACTTATTGACATGTAGTTCCCCTAAGGTTTATTGAACTTTTATCTAAACATTTCCCACCAATGAATAGTAATCCTTCCGCACTTCTACTATCTTTTAGTCTGTCTGTCGTCTGCTAATTTTTTGTGAACACCCCTCCAAATGAATAATAGACCATTCTAATATATACTGTTATAATTGGGTGGGAGAATCCAGCACAGCTGGTTAGCATCACCAAATTCACCCTTTGGGGACCTCATTCTGCTTATATTAGGTCTTAACTGCTATGGGAGACCTAGGATCAGATTGAAGTTCCCCAGTTGAACAGAAGAGAAAGACAAAAAACAACGTTAATTTGAGAATGATAAATTCCTAGAAGATGAGGCCTAGGCAGAATGCGGTCCCCATGGGTAAATTTGGTGATGCTAGCTCACTGTGCTGTGCGGGATAGCATCGCTAAAATCCCACTCTGGGGACCTCATTCTGAAAATGTCAGACACACTATATTCAGACTTGACCAATAATTTTAACACCAGCCTTTATGAAGCGTTACCTGATAGCACCAAGCAGAGCGAGTCGAACTTTGTTTGCCTCCATTTCTTTGGGATTTAGTGCAACGAGATAGTTGGTGTCACGATAACGTAAGAATGTGGCAGCCTGGGAAGATGGGTCGATGATCAGAGGCCACCTGAAAAAGTCAGAAATACACGTTTGTTGCAGTTCTGAGTTAAAAAATCCCTTTAACAGTTCCCTTTAACAGTTAGATAATTAAGTACATAATGTAACTCGTGTCATCTAAAATCATGCGAGAAATAGAAATATTAATGTTAATATTACTGTGAAAATATATATTCATACAAATCCAAATGATTGTGGCTCGGATGCAAAAATGTTAGGTCAGAACACAAAATAGCTTGTAATTTACACTGCCATCTCTCCTTCCTGTACTGTGTATCAGCATTGTTTTAATATGCCACCTCACAATCTTCTCTATACTGATCTATACTGGGTACCCACTATACTAACTCTACTTTCAATCCATTTCTTTCTAAAAGTCCAGAGCCCACACTGTGAGTAGCTGAGCAACTATGGCCCTGCGAATCAATTTGATTCGTAATCGTCTATCTGATTCGATTCAATTTGAATCGGATTGATTGATTGATTGATTGGGGCTTTATATCGCTTTAGCCACTAAGGCCATATCACGACATTGCCAGTTTTAATGGTGGAGGAAATCCGCACACTTACGGTTAATCTAACAGTGATTTCAATGGCTGATAAACTCGTCGACCATGTGCGGCAAACCACCGGCCATCGGCAAGTAACTGGCAACTTTCCCAGATAACAATTTCGAGTTACAAAGTCCGCGATGGAAACATGTGGATTTGAACCCTTATCGCCAGCGCTGGAAGGCGAAACGGCTTGGAGTTGTATCCCTAACCGATTGAGCCACCGAGGCCCCCCCCCAATTTGAATCGGCTGCCTGATTCAAATTGGATAAAATCTGTTCCCTCAGGTGCATTGACTGCATTCACATGTTTTATATAGACTACAGAGTACTTACACCATTACTCTTGTCCTAAGACACTTTGCAACACTAGCGAAAGCATCCACATACATACAACACTGTCGCAAATGATCTATTAATGGATCGCCCATTCATTATAATCTCAGTAAGAATGACGTAAACCCAACTTGACTCAGTAGAATGTCACAATGAAATTACAGCCAAACTCAAGGAGTTCAGAATATACAATTTAAATGGTGGATTTCAGTACATGGAGATTGTTGAAGTTTGCAGACTATGAAAGTTTGACACCACATTATAAAGAGTTACTCCCCATCCACCACTCATCACATTCAATGATTCGCACCCATCAGTATTTCAGAGGAAAATTGGATGCATCCAAATTGCGCAGAAGACAGATTAATATTTTTATAGGCAATATAAAATCAATTGGTGATCAGTTATTAAGAGGTTTGCATTCCGTTAAAGCTACAAATTTAAGTGTTCAACCTCTTGATACACTCGATATAATGATTCAATTTGAGATTTGATGCAATTTCGAATCTCTTACCCGATTCGATTTGAGATTCGATTCAAAATGAAAACCCCCCAATTCGCAGGGCCCTATGATCAACATATATACATTTATAATATTTACTTCGAAAAAGTGGGGGTATAATTATAAACTCATTAAATACATGTAAAACAAAACTTGATCAATCATAAGGATGCCAATTAAATTTAACAAATTAAAGTTGATCAACCCTTCCATGACTGGATCTGCGTTGATGCAGCATTATTAGATCTTGTGCCAGTGCATTCTCTTATAGGGAACCTCGCATATATCAAAGAATACACTGGCTTACAAGGTCAAGGTAAATATTGTTTGGCCAATGTATTCGGTTATATATGTGAGGCTCCCTCTGGAAGACTCGCATATATAAGAGAATGTATTGGCACAGTGTTTTTGCAAAATTTCAGGAAGCTCCAGTCATGGAAGGGTTAAGGACAATAAATCTTAAAATATGGATTTGATCATCTTCTGAATAAATACTGTAAATCTTCTATTTGTCTTCAATAAATTAAAAATCTAATTACAAATTATATGAGCCCTTTGTTTAACGAATGTGAAATAAAAAAAAAGTAGCATACTTTCCGGAATCTTTAATTTTGTTGCCGACATCCCTCAGTAAGACCTCATCCAGTTCACGGATCATGACCTTCACCCCAGGAAGGTCATCAGGGTCGAGTTCTGGGGAAAAAAAAGTCAATTTAGTTATTAGTATTTGTTTTGCATGATTTATGTAGGAATCATGTAAGAAGTATAGTCAAGCTGGGGAGTACTGTACATATCACATTTAAACCCTTTCAAAACTGAATGGATTCTCCCATTCAGTTATATAAGTATATAATGGAACAGTCTATTATTCATCTGGAGGGGTGCTCAAGAAACAAAAGCAGATGACAGACTTGCGAAAAGATAATACAAGAGCAGAATGATTCATTGGTGGGAAATGATTATGATGAGATAATAAGTTCCTGGTCGTTTATTGACCTTAGGCCAAAAAAAAAGGGTTTTGATTATCAGGCATCGGCGCATCGAAAAAATGGCCTGCGTTGGACCATTTTATTTCAATTTTGTATTTCACCGTAGTTGTCAACCTGCAACATGAAAATAGGAAACTGTCACATGGAAATTAGTTAATGTTCATATATCGAATAGGAGCTAAATACAACAGTGTATGTGTGGGTATACAACAAAATACCATTTTTTTTTGCCTTATTATCTGAACATATCCTGAGGGAACTACTCATCAATGAGTATTTAGGGGTTAACACAAAGTATAATCTTCAAACTTAATTGCGAAATAAACTGAATTAACAAGTGAGATATTGGCCAGACCACTAAAGCTAAAGCTAAAACGATATTAAGATAGTAACAGTCCTACGACTGTCGACAGACCAATTTTACAAGCACTCTCAGACACATGACCCCCACAGGGCAACCCTATTAAAACTGTCACAACAATTTGATAACATACAATAAAATCCCCACAACACAGTATCACTACAGCTTGGCACAAAATTAATTATTTTGCTCTACACATGTCACAAACTGTGAAGTCTGTGAAATTTATAACACCTGGTCTACAACATACAGCGATGTCTTTTAGCTCATGCATCCTTATCAGAATGTATGTGCAAAGTGTCAACACTTCTCAGAATTGAATAGATATAACAAACATTCACAGTTATTATCCATTATTTATCCCTTCGATAAATGGATACTCTACGATGAGTGGTAATTCGTATGGATATTACAATAATAAGTTCAAAAGACATCCTTATACATGTATAGGCTACGTGTTTGTTGAACTTATTATCTGAACATATGGTAATTCATTGAACAATCTCAGAGGAGGAGGTGTTTTATCTGCCTGTCGGCCGCTCACATTATCTGAACATTCATACAAATGAAGAATAGAACATTCCAATGTATATAATTAGAACTGAGTGGGGAATACATTCAGTAAAACATTGGTTAAAGCGACATAATCAACTCAAATTCACAAAATGTGTAAGTTAGTCCGTTTTCTGATATAAAAGGTTTTAATTTATGCCGACGGCAGTATTTTATACATTTTCTCCACTGCTGTAAAGATAGTTTCTTGCCAATAAAACAAACTGCATCAGTTACAATATTGCACATGCCGGTTACTATAACAATTCAACTGTCGCTAGGTCACTAAGTGGAATAAACTGAGCGCTGGGCCTGTTGGGGGCCCATATTTAGAGTGTACCGAATGTATGGTTATTCAGTCAATTTTAATCCCGGAAAATTCTATATTTTGTTTAGCGTTTTGATACTTGTGATGTCTCATGGAAATTAATTGATATAAGGCCAGTTTTGATTCACTTATTATGACCTAATAATTCATAAACATGCATCATGCTATACATATAGTTTGAGTACATGCATAAATGCTACTCACCAAATACACAAGAAGAATCTAATCAAGCGAATGGTATCCTAGCTCTCCGTATATGCGATGTGTACTTCAAGTTTTTGAAACATTTCTCTATATTATAACTAAAGTTTATATTATGAATCTGTGTAATATTTATACCCATCAGCTGTACATGTATGTACAATTATGTTTATTTCCCCTCATGTCCACGTTTCGGGGTTGATGTCATTGGTTTGCGTTTCCGACGAAGTCCTTTTTGTGGAGTATCATTTGATCGGCGCTTCGAACTTGTTTTTCTGAGTTTGTTTATTTTATCCTGAAGTAAATTGTCATCAATTGTTATTAATTCCTTTGGATGTGAAATGTGAACTTCACTTCCAAAATTATAGTGTGTTGAACCCTCATTCGTTTTCACAATACTATCACCTTCGAGGAAATTTGGAAGGTCTGCTTCAGGATTCCACAAGGAAAACATGTAAGATATGTGCAAGTCGATAAGGTTGCACACATGAATCAATGCTGACTTTGGTGGCATCCAGAAATGTGGAGGTCTGAATGTATCAGAGCCAGGTCTCTTGATAGAATATTGCCAGACTTCATCGAATGTGAGACTTCCCGCTGGAATGGACTTTGGTGAATACATCATTTGCACTAAGCTCATGTAGGCATCTCTGTTAATTTTCGCACCATCCTTGTTCATATTATACTGAACCAGAGATTCAAAAAACTCCTGGCTTTTCATTGCCTGCTCAATGAGTTTTTGGTGAGATATACCATGTAATTTCGGAAGGAAATCATTACCAGCCATGCTCAAGAGTATTGATATAGATGCTGCAACATTCGCCCAAGGATATTTCTGTTCTATGTTTCTTATCAGGTTTGTTATGTTGTATATTTCTGACGATTGCTTTTGCAGCAGGATATACAGATCATATTTGAAATCCTGATTATCTTTCCTGGGCCAGAATAAAGACAGTGCGAATACATGCAAAACAACTGAGTCAATGTCAGCCGATGTCACCATGGCAAGCACAGCGTCTTCTTCTGCAAGGGCATCTGGAAGGTTTTTTAGCCAATCTATCTGAGCCATCTCGGCCTCACCCTTCCGCTGCCTAATTTGTTCCATAAACTTCTTGGATGCAAATCCCTTTGAATCATATGTTGCGTGAAGTGGTGTTGAAAATTTTGGAGAGGTATCTGATACAGTAAATTCACTGTCAACGATGATGTTGATGTTCTTCACTTGCAACTTATCAACATTTGCAGCAAGATAATTGCCGATCAGCTTCTTTCCCTCAGTTGTAGATGTTATCGATGACTTACAAAATTTTGTCTCGCTGAGCACTGCATCGCTGGTCTTCAAATGAGCAATTGTTAAACTACCCTTCTTCTCTCTTCCTTTCCTAGTAGCAGCTTTGAAGTCATCTGGTGTAAAACTGTACTTCTCTTCACAGATGATGACTGTATGAAGATTATGAAGATTCTTGGTGAGAAAACGAATGATTCCATTCTCAATGTATCTTATATATTGTAAGCCAGATGTTACATGGGTCTTGAACTTAACCCCAGCAAATTCAACTGTGGCATACTTAATTTTTTTCGATTGAACATCAGTGAACCCCTTGAATTCAGAAATTATTTCAGCACTTTGTGGACTACATGATTTGATTAGGTGTGTGATGGCCTTCTTCACTCCAGTTGATTTCTGAACAGCCTTTTTGGAGCAGTCTGGCTGAAGAAGAGCTTGACAAGTGTTGTGTTTTGAACTCAATCCTTGAATAGTCTTCATTTCTCTCTTCACCTTGCTAATCCTCTTTTCCTCATCGGTCTTCTTCGTTGTGCTGGTACATTTCGCCCTGTTTATTGTTATACCTTTGCTCCTTTTAACCTTTGCAATTAATTCTTCGGGACCTTCATTCGTATTCAGTACAGGGATTGTAGATTCTGACATTCCAAAAAGTTTGGTGTGACAACAATACTTTCTGATCAGAAACAAACCAATATTCTTAGTATCCCTGTCCAGGATTGTGTTGGGAAGGATTTTTTTATTGTACACATTGTATACCGATTGATCTTGCGTTGTTGAAAAGGAATCTTGGCGTAGGAGCATCTGGATGGTTGGTACAATATGCTTGATGTCAGTCTTCGATAACTCTCGCGACAAGTATTCACAGCTCTCTGTCTCTTCTCTGTCAAACCTAAATGAGACGTTTTCATCACTCTCCTTTTCTGAATCGTGACCAAATAGATCTACTCTCTTTTGGTGTATTGAATTGGATGAATCGATAACTGACATCCATGGAAAGATACTTTCCAAAGTTGATCCAGGTCGAAAACCCTTCAGAGCATCGACATGGTCCATTTCTCGCTGGGTGTCCAATGCCAAATTCACATTACCTCCCTTATACGGTGTGGTGAATAATGTTTTTTTCATGTTGGTATGAAAAACTCTGGCACTATAGTGTTGGTGTAGAAGCTGAACACAGAACGATGCATATGACGTCGCAGCATTTAGAAAAGAAAATGACAGGGATGATTTAACACTTGCGAGCAGCAGATTGTAACTATCTGGTCCTCCTTGTCGTTCTGCATGGTAAATACTAACAATCTCATCACAGTGGAGTAACATGTCCATGTGCAACTGAAATGTTGCATTTTTAGAAGATGAGTCACTTAGATACTGTTGATAAAGGAAGTGCCATTTCTCTTTAATTTTAGCTGGGGTTGATCCTTCGATATCCTTGACAAATGAAATTTGTTTATCAGAGGAAAGTGATTCCATGAATTTTATTATCAAGGCGCAATGTAGAGCAAGAGACAGCCGTCTTATGTTTTTTGTTGCTGCATCAATGTGACTAATACTAATCAATTTTGCCCATTCCTTCTCGCCGTCCATGTCTTTCATAAACATGAATAAATGCTGAATCCCTGCATCTTTGTATGCACTAAACAAGTTTGTTATTTTGGATTTTCTCAGATGTAGTAAGGGAAATTCTAGTAAGAAATGTCTGTATTTCGGGTCCTTGTCTGCCAATATAAACATATTCTTTGCAATCTTGTGATCAGGTGCCATCATTATCTTATCCTTGCAGTCTCCTAGCGAGGGATTGTGTCCGGTTTTGATCAGGACGTCATCGAGTACTTCCCTCAATTTGTTTATATCGTCGTCTCGACCTAATGCTGGGGGTGGATGTCTACAAATCATTGGAGGCGGTGTGAAGCTGTGAGAAAATTGTCTTTCTAATTCAGGCTTTTCAACATCTTCGTTCAGATCTATAAGTTTTAGTTTTTTGGTGACAATTTGATCAACATTTGCGATATCATCTCATTCAATGCTAGATTGGTCATCAATGGTGATACTTGATATACTGATATTAATGTCTTCTACGTCGTGGTCTGTAAAAGTCTGATCAACATTTGAGATCTCAGCTTGTTCACTGCCAGGTTGGTCCTCAAATGTGATACTTGACATACTGATATTTATGTCCTCTATGTCGTTGCGAGAATTTGATGAATCGATAAAATTAGGAAGATCCTTATGACCCTCAAATATTGGTGCAGCAATGGATTCTCTAAATAGATCTTTCAGACATGTCTTTCTCAGGTATCTTAAAATTGGAACTACACCCCAGATAGCTTCATTCTGGAATTCTGTCCAAGCCATGTTTTCCTCTTGAGAGGGGTTGGTAAGGCAACGCATTATGTCATTTTCTGTAAGTGTTACATTGTCCTTGCATGCACATTTGCTACTGCCATCACATATCTCTTGATCGTGCCATGATTCTGTTATGGCAGCATCTTTCGGAACACCTTTTAATGTAATCGGAAGTGTACATAACTGTGACGTACGTGATTGACCTGGAACGGGGTCGTCATGGAATGTCAATCGAACAAGATTATCAAGCAACAACACTAAATGACATTCTTGAAGAGATACAAAATGTTCCATGATGCAAGATGTTCCAGATTGAATGTATGCCAGTGGATACTTCCTGATGTATGTCTGGAAGTAGCACATGTCTGGATCAGCTAACTCCTTAAGTGAACGTTCAGCAAATCGAAGACTCTTTACTATCCCGGCATCTGAAGCTATAGAGAAAATATTTGATATCGAACTATAGTTGATATAGAGCTCAGTTGTGTTTAGTTGCTGCATCACACCGGTATATTTACGATTTAGAGTTCCCATCAATGCATCGGTGATAGAATATAGTCTGACTAGTTTGCTGTCGACTAATTTCTCAAATTGTTTTGATCTGCGTAAACTGTCCTTATTGCAGAAAGTGTTCAGGAGAAATATCTGCAACTGCAGCGGCAAATGGAGACACCAGTCTTGTATGATATTAAATTGATCCCAACTTAATGTACCACTGTGCGTGGATGAATTGTACTGAACGCACGTCCGACAATAATCTTGATCTCCGATCCTCACAGACTGTATTTCAATTTCGTTTGAATATAGTAACGATGGATGAAATGTATGGAGAATCCCAACACTTGTATCCCTCTTCAGAATTGAATCTCGGAGTTTGAAGCGTTGCAACACGTTATCGTTTGATTGGAATATTGCCAGGGTTCCTTTTGCGAGAAAGAATATTTCATAAACGTTTATTCCGTGATTTTTGATGACTGAGTTAGACACGATAAAACCAATTTCGTCATACAATTCTGTCACCGCACCATCCACTATTTCAATGTAGATGTGAACACCGGGAGAATGATCACAGTTCATATGACATGGAAGACACGCCACCAAAATATTGGAACCTTGAAATATTCTCCTAACATCAGTTGCTAGCTCTGTCTCAATGAAATACGGAATATGAATAATGGGGTTTCCAAATGTAATACCATCCTGTTTCTTTTTCATCTCAAGTCGGAGTTTGTTCATCTCAATAAATTTATCACAGCTTTCTCGCAGCGTTGACGTTCGATCACATAACGTTGAGTAAAAGTTCCACTTCTCATGCAGCATACATTCAAAAGAATCAGAATATGATTGCTTCGAGAAGTGCCATTCAAAGAACTTTATTTTCTTCCATTCTCTATCTGCGAAATGTACTTTATGTTCAGTTTGTAGGGTCAAACAGTCTTCTTCTGCCAAAACCAACTGTGATAGGAGATAATTTTCAACCAATTCAGAGAAGAAATTGGAATGGACAATTGTTTTATATAGCTCAAAGTTTGAACCACACGCTCTCCTGATTGTGGTATCCACTGATGAGCACATTTTGACCTCAATATCTGAGCATATATCTCTGCAAATATCCATGTCATCAAAGTGATAGCAAACATATCTGAGGAACGAAGAGAATGGCACATATAGTACATCGTCGATCTTCGTTGAGCCATACTTCGTCAACTCTCTTAAAAGATTGTCAGTCCGTATTTCTTTGTGGGTGGAACCATTTTTGTTGTTTTGTCTTAGAAATTTAATAACATCGCTGTAGACAAACAACTTTTTTCCTCCTATGGAATGGAACTCGATGCCATGGAATCTTGACATCGTCCTCAAAGTGCCCTGGAATAATAATGAAGTGTCAAGGCTGAATATGTTAATAGTGAACACCGACTGCCAATTCATGTAAAAGATTTACAGGAAAATAAGTAACATGTATGTGAGCAATATGTGGTTATCTGAAATTTATAGTCCCATACAATAGATTGTATATGGTACTCATGTCGCAATAAACATTTATGTCGGACCAATGCATCATACATGTGAGTACAGCTTATTAACTCAGTTCATTTATGAACAGTGGTATTCATTCCAAAGGTTTTTGTTACCCCATGTTACTTCCATTAATCTTCTATTGTACCATATATACACAATCGTACTAAATAATATTCAATGGAAACTTCCATCTAGAGTTCATCCCGATCATGAATATGGAATGTTGGATATTCGGATGATAGATGTGAGAAGCAGAGTGTGCCAAAGGATTTAGTGATGAAAATTTAGAGTGAATTCCAAGGTGACCATGTTTTAATGACAATCGATATTATTCGATATCTACCATCTGCAGATGACACTCAACACATATGTGAAATTGTGCATTGATTGAATGGATATAGCCTGTAATGAGTGTCAAAGGAAACGAGGATGCCGTACATAGTACTAATTAATGTACGGACGACGGATGCCTGCCAACTGATAATAGCTCTCTTGACTTTTGTCAAGTGAAGCTAATGAAACCACTCAACTGAAGATGATATAACAAATATATACTCACTGCAAAATCAATTCAGATGACAATTGGTGTCAGAGTATATGCTCTGCATTTGTTCACAGCGAAACGGCAAATCCAGCAAAATCTCAATTAGTTAAACTGAAAGTGAGAATAATTGGTGTGCATTACAATAAAATTACGGTATATACGTGCAATGTCAAATATTTTACAGCCTATATAACATTTACGATTCCTGTTTTGGTATTTGCTCCACAAAACCATGATGTTGGGGTTTTTCTCGTTTTGTGTTTGATGACTGCATTGTACAAAAAGATCGTATAAAACAAAATCCAGGCATGTCAGGGCATGTATGTATTTTTTCTCATTCTGAACCGCTTAGGCACCCACCACGCCACCCCCTTTTTATTTCAAAATTGTTTTAATGTATATTTTCAAACACCCACCCTGCACCCCCCCCCCCCTCTTTTCAATAAATTGTTGCATATAATCTAGATCTACACAATACAAAAACAATCCAATGTTTCACAGGTCAATATTGACCTTATTATATACTGTGCTTTAGGATATTTACACATTGAGAGAAACATTTTGGAGTTAATAAAATATGCGCTTTGTAATGCGCTCAATTAACATTTTGTGCGAACACTTAAATAATATTATCCATGCAATTAATTAATTAATGCTTGGTTTGTATTCCAGGTTGGTCTAGTTCCATTGAATGAAACTCTATCACTGCGTGTGTAATTCAGCAGTGGTCGTTTTTGTGTTACCAAGACTATTAAGAAATGTGAATCAGATGTAATGAATAATTATGAAATCTTATGTCAATATACAATACTCACTTTAGATGTCACAGGACTCAGATGTAGCCACTCCTTTGAAGATGTCCTCTTCTCACAATTTCATGATAGAAAATGCATATAACAAAAATTAGCCAGGTCACTGACAAAGACATGTGAATGGGTCTTTGTATAATGTGTAGAGTGGATTGTTATGGCCCGAACTGTAGCTCTTGCAGAGTACAGAGCATTAAAATTTATTTGACAGAATACATGGCTTATCAGAATTCTGCTGCTAACCAAGGATATCAAATTTCCTCAGCCTGAGGAGAATTTTTGTCGACAGTCGAAGGACTGGTAAATATAGTTGCGAAATTAAAACAATACTAAGAATGATCAAGTTAAAAACAGACTATTTTGTTGGCTTACTAGGTCCAACTGTTCTCTAAACAAATGAATTTTGAAGTTCTTCTTGATCGATTCTAGGGATTAATGTAGTTGGTAGCTTATTCCATATTCTCATACCAGCATAGCTAAATGAGTCGTTGATGAAGAAAAGTTTACTGGAGAAAGGTTCCATGATGTGATGAGCAAAGATTCTTTCATGGAATCTAGTCTGTCAGCATGTCATAATTAATTAACAATAATTAAATTTGTTGAACTTATTATCTGAACATTTACCCTAGTGAACTACTCATAAAGATATCAGCCAGTATATGCCGTCATCAATGGATAAATAAAAGTTAGACTTACTGACTAAAACTAATCAAGTAACACTTTGAGAGAATCGTGAGGGCTTGGCAAAATACGCCAGTGGTAATTTCAACAAAGGGCCATAACTCTCGTGAAAATTGGCGGGCAGAACCAAAATTCGAACTTGACCTGTATTTTGGGCTAGTAAACTCACATATAAACTTCATACCATTCAGTTCATACTTACCAAAGTTATCATCCAGAAAAGAAAATTCAGTGCAAAGTCCAACAAAAAGGTCAGTAACTCTGGTGAAAATAGGCAGCCGGAACCCAAATGTGAACTTGACCTGTATTTGGTGCTAGTAAACCCATATACCAAATTTCATTCCATTCAGACTTCCTAAAGTTATCATCCAGAAATGAAAAAAGTGAACTGAAGGATGGACCAATAACAGATGGACCAATAACACAATACATCCCCTTTCTATGCTAAATACTCATTGATCAGTAGTTATCCCTTGGGAAATAATCAGATATTAAAGTTCAACAAACAACCATTAATATTTATCTGAATAATTCCCTCCAATAAATAGGACTCCTTCTGCACTTGTATTATCTGTCATCTGCTTATACTATTCCAATCTATACTTTTATCACTGGATGGGAGATATATCACTGGATGGGAGATATATCACTGGATGGGAGATATATCACTGGATGGGAGATATATCACTGGATGGGAGATTCCATTTAGTCTAAAAGGGTTAAACACGTACCTGCATCAGTCATTTGTTTTTCTCGGAGTTTGAGTCTCGCCTGACTAAGCTTTTCTCCTGCTTTTTCTGCATCCATTTTAGCGATTTCCAAATCAGCTTCTGCATCGTGAACAGCCTGAAAGAATGTTAACACTATTTTTATATGGCTGATTATGAATATATGTATAAGCCTGGTTACAGGGATGTGGAAACAGGAGTGGGGATAAGTGTTTCCCCACAATAGTCTCGTCGATGCAGTCAAAACATGGGCTCAACCTAAAATACCTAATTGGTATTAACAAGGCAATATATTTTTATACAAAAACATGCCCAAATGTCGAGAGAACTACATCCAAACTAACACTCAAATCAGCTGCGTGGAAATTTCATAATTCAAGATGGCGTCCAGCATGATTCAAGGAACAAGAGCATCGCCAGAGCATGACAAAATACACCAGCGGTAATTCCAACAAAGGGCCATAACGCTGGTAAAAATTGGCGGGCAGAACCCAAATTCGAACTTGATCTGTATTTTGAGCTAGTAAATTCACATACCAAATGCATTCCATTCAGTTCAGACTTACTAAAGTTAACATCCGGAAAAAAAATTGGAGTACAAATTCCAACAAAAATGGGCGAAAACTCTCGTGAAAATTAGTGACCGAAACCCGAATTCGAACTTGACCTGTAATTTGTGCTAGTAAACAAATATACCAAATTTCATTCCAATCAGTTGAGACTATCTAAAGTTATCATCTGGAAAGCTTATTTTTTTCAAAAAGGGCAAATAAAAATTAATGGCAGGACATAGACCTAAAATCAACAAACTAATCCAGAATGTCAGCAAAACTAGCTGGAATCTAAGAAAATATTTAAAGTAGACACCTTCTTTGTGCTTTTATTGACAGGGGATTAGTTTTCACATTCAACAGCTTGGAGGGTACATTGTATATCTCACTAGTGCTAACAACTAACAGTGGATTTATATTAGATCAGTGTTGTTTTGTAACATGGATATCAAGGGATAAGTCCTCAAATACAAGACATATTGAGGCAACATTTCAATTCCAATGCATATCAAACTGCATTATATTCAAAACAAATTATATTTCTAAGCCAAAAAAAAAATAGAATTGGATAAGTGCATGGTATAAAATATCACGAGTGCATTTAATAAGCTAAAACAGTTTAATGACTGGTTTTCAGTTAAATTTTGTGATGAAATAAACTCGTTCTCAATGGAATTAGATAGTTTCTTGTTGATCCTCAAGGAAGGGGTGTGGATGATGTGTATTTTGCGCAAGAACAAAATTAACATAGTTCAAACTTAATTTTCTCTACCATTTGTCGATGTATATTCAATGTACATCGTAATTACCAGTACACTGTTTAGTCGCATTTGAAGACCGAAAATGACCAATTATGCATGATAATTTCCCTCCACATATCACTTCTTGCCTCAATTCTCCCTTTTGTGGTTGGAGGCAAGCCTTGAAATAGTGTGCCTGTCATTTGAAGAATGAGGTCCCCAGAGGGTGAATTTAGTGATGCTACCCCGCATAGCGGGCTAGCATCACCAAATTCACCCTCTGGGAACCTCATTCTGCTGAGGTGTAAGCAGAATGAGGTCCCCAGAGGGTGAATTTGGTAATGCTAGCCCGCTATGCGGGGTAGCATCACTAATTTCACCCTCTGGGAACCTCATTCTGCAAATGACAGACACACTATTTCAAGGCTTGGTTGGAGGAAGAAGTGACTTCTCCGTAATCTGG
Organism: Siphonodentalium dalli; assembly: GCA_032622095.1. Classification (NCBI taxonomy): domain Eukaryota; kingdom Metazoa; phylum Mollusca; class Scaphopoda; order Gadilida; family Siphonodentaliidae; genus Siphonodentalium; species Siphonodentalium dalli. The sequence goes on along the minus strand of CP136069.1, from coordinate 56,801,106 downwards.
GCGCGCCGGGGGACCAGTGGGAAAATGTTTTATAAATACCTGTAGAGTTAGTTCTGGTTTCTCGAATCCTGAATCCAGACATTGATCATGTTCAAATATCCTTTTGTTCAGGGTTTCATAGGAACATTTTAACTGTAAAAGATATGAGAATTCCACTTAAAGTTGGTCAATATTTTCCTGGCTTCCAAGCAATAAAATGAGAAACATCCGGTGTTACAAATAGTTCACATAAAAGTGTTTTAAAAGATACGTTTTCAATCAAAATGTGGAAATGTTCTAAAAATAGCCACATAAACTGTCATGATTCATAGAAAATAATTCATTAAAAAATTTATTTCCTAGTGACAGAAGCTGATAATGAGTACAGTGATGCCCTAAGTAATCGACTCCATAACCACAGCAGAATCCCGAGAGCTTTCCGATGAATGGCAACAAGCCATATTTCCTACTAAATCCTGAAAAGTTACCCATAATTCTGCTGTGGTTATGGAGTCGATTACTTAGGGCCTTAGTGTATTTTCACCCTTTCATAGGAAGCCTTGCAGAGAATGCACTGGCTTACGAGGTCAAGGTAAATATTGTTCGGCCAATATATTCTCTTATATACACGAGGCTCCCTATAAGAGAATGCACTGGCACAGGGTTTTTCGCAAAATTTCAGGAAGCTCCCGTCATGGAAGGGTTAACATTAGGGCTGCAATGATTCATCTTGATTTCAATTCATCGTTATTTTATTCTACCTGAATGCATCACATCATGAGTAGTGGTGTAAAGATTCACCGGGACACCGGTGTACCGCGGTAAGCAAGCTCACAATACACGCATTGGTCTGAACACGTAAATACCGTGTATCGCGATACATTGTTACTGCTCAAAAACTACATAAACAGGGTTAAACACGCCTCAATTAGTGAATTACATCACACTCACAGCAGGTAAAATAAGGTAATTTCCACAGAATGTGACAAACACTGCATCTTTAATAAATTCAGTGTTGCATAATTTAACTAGTTTGACGTATGATGCCAAACAGAGTTCAGAGTTGCCGTAAAAGCAAGCACACAATCTTTAAATCGTCTGAGTTGGGACAAATATGTGTGCAATATGCAGCTTCCTTGAAATAAATAGGCCTATTAAAGTGTGTATATAAGATACTAGTAGATTAGCCCGCCACCGGCGGGATTGGTCCCATGGCTTTGGTCGATCCATTAATTTTTGTTTTTCAAGGTAACCCCGTACAGGCACGCCGACAGCATGCTATCATTTGCGGGTACCCGTTTCAAGGTCAAGGTCATGTTGGGTGGACAAAATAACCCGACAAAAATATTACCCATCCCGAGTTGACCATACATAACAAATTTCACGTCTCGTTCACGGATGACGACCGAGATATTGCCCAAGGTCATTTGTGGGTACCCGTTTCAAGGTCAAGGTCACCTCAGGCGGACAAACTGACCTAACGAAAATCTCCCCTGTCTCTTGGAAATTTCGTCTCGATATCCCCAGTTTCAATTGAGCCGTATTTATACTCGTGTATATAAACGCTCTTTAACAAGGACACCGCAGAAACGAACGCTCTTTATCGTTAACCTCATTAACCCATCAATTCTAAGGACGGCGAAGGGTGAAGGAGTGCTCGGACGTTCTCAGAAGCGGTGCGATGACACTTCCCGTGGATTTTTACCCTTAGATAGGAAGTTTGGGCTCAATCGGTCGAGCCGTTTTCGAGTCTCTAAAGGATATACACACATACACACACATATATATAGGGAAGTTTCAAAATATATAGTGAATATATGAAATTATATTCATATCTAATCTCTTCCTAATTTTCTGCCCTGTCTCAGTTGGCTTGCAGTCTGTGTACTCAGAAGCACATTTTTTTAAGTGCACTGTTAAAAGAGGTATTCATCAAAGGAATCAAATGAGGACATATGCAGATAAAGAAAGAGGGATAACTCTTGAAAGGAAAATGTGAAAAACGCCCATGAACTCTCTTTTGAAAGCCCTCATGATGCCAAACCTGCATACTAAATTCCATTGAGATCTGACCCATGGTTGAGATGTGGACAGACAGAAATACAACATTTCCAGATAAACAAAGAGGGACAACTCTTAAACGGAAAATGTTAACACCATCATCGAGATTCAATAACCCATGGTTGAGATATATGAGCGGTCGGACAGAAATCAAACATTTTCAGAAAAACAAAGAGGCTTACTCTTGAACGGAAAATGAACCCTCTTTTGAAAGCCCTCCTGATGACAAACTTGCATGCCAAATTTAATTGAGATCAAATCACCCATGGTTGAGATATATGAGCGGACGGATGGACAGATGCATGTAATCCAGTATACCCCCCCTATCTTTTGGGATGGGGATATAAAAATATATCTTGACTAGCTGAAACAGGCTCCCAAATTATTCAGAGACAGAGGGACCTAGTGCACATTTATACCTAAGACATTGCAGTGACCCTTTTGTGCGCATTGCACATATTTTGATCGTTTAAAGGTACTCAATCCGATCAGATGCTCCTAAATTACTATTTCTTTGGGTTCGGGGGTAAAAAATATTTGATTCGAGTCGAGGAACCCATACATCAAAGCTCCGAGTGATCAGATATCAATTTTTGAAGTTTATTATTTCTATTATTTGTGGCCCATTAACACCCCGTCAAAAGGGTGGTCTCGGTCAAAATTGCGGATGAAGATGGATAACTCTAAAATCAAGTCGTTATTATTACCACTTGATTTTAGAGTTATCCATCTTCATCCGCAATTTGTCCATTTGACATCGTGTTTCTGTGCCAATTATATAATTAGTACACATCTCGAGATATAACAAACTTCAAAAATCAATATCTGATCACTCTGAGCTTTGATGGGTGGGTTCCTCGACTCGAATCAAATATTTTTTACCCCCGAAGCCAAAGAAATAATAATTTAGGAGCGTCTGATCGGATTGAGTACCTTTAAACATTTTTGATTTAATAAAAAACAAATGATAAATTAAATTTTGTTAATCTTTTTAATAAAATATTTTTTAGATTGAACCCTGTTGCTCTGTTGCTCAATTTAACAACAAATTATAACTTTTTAAAAATTGTTCTTTGAAAAAAAAATTTCCTTTTTCAAATTTTTGAAAAACTAATGCCGATATCACTCAGCGGGTTACCCCCGAGTCACCATACCAAATTTGGTTTAACTCGGTCCAGGGGTCTGGGGAAAAAATAACGACCAGACAAACAGATAGACAGACCTTACTCTTTTATTTATAGATATGGTATATTCTTCATTGAGAAGTTTAGGTTATATAAGAAGACATCAGGGACAGAAGTACAATACAGATTTCCTTTAAATTTTTAGGAGTTTTCAAATCATAAGTTCAGCAACCTGGCTATTTTGTTTGTTAACCGGTTCTATACTAACATGGCAAGTAGTTATCTGTTAGGAAATGTTCATATAACAACTTTAACAAACAACCATGTTGAACTGATTTTGTATCTGTCTGTCGTCAGCTCATTTTCTGTGAACACCCCTCCAAATGAATAATAGACGACTCCATTGTTTATAGTTATAACTGGGTGGGAGAATCTATTTTAGTAAAGAAAGGGTCAAAGTTATTAGCTGAGCATCCCAACAAATGATTAAATGGTAATCAAGTAACTACCCATCAAGCATGTTCAATCTCATGATATTGGCATGGAAACCCTATGTCACACCAAACAATCATGATTCAAAATCTCATGGTTTATGCTACCCTTTTGGATATAAGCTTACTGTGTAAAGCACACATACAAAAGTGATGATGAAACCTAATCCCAGCAAACGTCAATAAACTGGTGTTATGTGAAATCAAAGTCAAAGAATGACTTCTATTATTTGGCATCATCTGAACGCAAAGTTAATAAAATTGCATAATGAGGGGCATTTTTCAATGATATGGTACCTTGGAATCAATCTGAAATAATTTGTTTTCAGTGCAAGAATATTTGGCTATACTTAGGTCACACAAATCAAATTCCCATCAGGCCAGCATGCGTGGTCCCGAAATACGGTGTGTGCTACCCATTTATTCACATTGTATGTCGAGAAAAGTTTTAATCAGTACGATATAATTGCAGTATATTTTCAAACAATTGAGATAAAACTGACATATTTCCAAGTTCAAATTTCTGACTCATTACTGTTATTGCAAACTATGTTCAAACATTTGTCAAACACGTGATGCATTTCAACTGCAATGTTGGTAAAAAATGCATCACTCATACTTGATTGGGACAATATTGATGAAATAAATCACATGCAATCCATCAACTAACTTTATATGAACATCTGTTTGGGGAAATAATGGCCAAGGCAACTGAAATTAGACTTGGAGTTAGTTGATGTTATCAGAAAAAGTATACACCACTGAGTAGTCACTTATAATAAATCAAGCAACATAATTACTCATATTTGTTAATCATTATAAATACTGGAACAATGTAATCAATATATTTCCTACCTGTTTCTGTTTAGTTTTATAGTCTTTTTCCAATTCTTCTATATGCTGTTCTAATCTGGTAAAAAGGCAGAAAAGCGATGTTAGAAAATATGACAAAATTCATCAAAAAAATATGCTTATTACTGAAAAGACACACAGTTATCTGAGCTAAATTGTACTAAAGATATATGTGTGGTTAACTTTTCTACTTTTGGATGTTTGATAAATTGAAGAACTGACAGCCAACCAATCACGACATTCCCATTTCAACTCGAATCTAATTTTCAAAATACCGCTAGATCAAAGGCCATTCACATACAATATCTGTGTACTCAGGCAATTAGATCTCAATTTTGAGATGAGGGAGGGAGGGAGGCTATTTATTTTCTCAAAATCTGCAAAAACAAAGTCCAGAAACAAAATAAAAATCTTTTTCAATGTTCAAACCCAATATTTCTAACATACAATATTGAAGAAAACAAGACGGTCAATGACTGTGGGTCGCGCACCAGACTGTAAAGACTGAGAAGACTGGGACTCTGAAGACTACAAGAGTCAGTACGTGACAATATCACTTAAGACAAGTAGTTCTAAACATGGACATAGCTGGAGGTTCTCAGATGAGCAGGACTGTTCAACTTGAAACTGACAAATCTCCAACCTCTTAACTTTTAAAGAAGACAACCATACCACAGTACTAAGTTCACAAAAATCCTTTTGCACATTCCTCTTAGGTTGAATTTTACAACTGGCACCAGTACTTCAAGCTCTCAAACGTTTGAAAATTACCAACCCCATAAAGTTAAAATTTGTGACCAATTTGGTCCAACAGTTTAACCTGAAGTAGGAACATATGGACTGTTGGTTTAAAAACATACATGTTGGAAAATCAAACCAAACTATGAGAACAATTCTAACCTATTGTTGATGTGAACATCTAATCTACAACTAATGTTATACCAGGCATGAAATTTTCAACTGTTTAAATTTTGATCAAAGTAGGGGGTCAAAACTCCACCCACTCTACACTCCTTCCCCATTGCCTCAAACATTGCCCCCACTCAGGCTGCCTAGAAATCAATATTATTATACCAGTACCAAACAGGATAGAGGAGAGTTAAATCTCTTATATCTGCCCCTATCAGAACAAATGTGAATCCCCATCTATGAGATCCATTCATCTAGTAATATCAATATACCCCCCAATATCCAATAGGGTATGATTTCACCTGGATAAGTGGTGGTTATGAAAATAATATTGGAACAGCCAAGTGTGTATTTAGTGTGTCTGACCTTGCAGAATGAGGTCCACAAAAGGAGAATTTAATGACACTATTCCCCCAAGGTGGAATAGCATCAACGAATTCACCCTCTTGGGACCTCATTTCCTAAAAATGACCCCATTTGAACAAATCTGAACCCGATCCGTACCAAATATAAGCTAATATAGGCTCAATGGTTCTTGAGAAGAAATTATTTTAAGATTTACTATGGAGGGAAAGAGTTATGGCCCTAGCTTCGCACCTATTTGATATGATGAACTTATTTGAACAAACTGATTGTGAGTCACCTAGGGAACATGCACACTGAAATTTGTAAACATATTTGGTCTTTAATATGGAGAAGAAAACAATTGTTGATAGACGGATGGATAGACATCCCAACAAACAGACGGATGGAAGGACAGCCTGACAGACAGAAGACAAATTCAATCCAATATATCCCCCCCCCCAATGTTTCTTTGAAAAATCAGGGTATGATTTCATCTGGATAAGCGGTGGTTAAGAAAATAATATGCCAGCCAAGTCAGAATATAGTGTGTCTGACATTTGCAAAATGAGGTCCCTAAAAGGTGAATTTAATGACAATATTCCGAAAGGTGGGCTAGCATCACCGGATTCATCCTCAGTCTGATTAGGCCTCAACAGCCATGGGAAACCTAGGAACAGATTGAAGTTCTACAGTTGAAGTTTGTAATGCACACCCATTGAGCACATCAATTATGCATTTTATCTTCTGCAAATTAGGGGGACATAGAAACTGAACAGAAGGGAAAAAGTCAAAAAGTAACTAAAACAAAATTTCAATTTGATACTTAAGATACTTCCCAGAAAATGATGCCTAAGCAGAATTAGGTCCCTGGAGGGTGTATTTGATGATACTAGCCTGCTGTACAGGGTAGCAACACTAAATTCACCCTCTGGGGACCTCATTCTGCAAATGTCAGACACACTAAATTCAGGCAGTTTGTTTTGATTTGCTAGCAGTGTTGTTTACACAAGCTGCCAGATGACATATTATTCTAATCTAGATTAATGACCTGTGTCTCTCTGTCTATCTGCAGAGATATATCTGTTTCTGGATAGAACAGGCATTAATGTTGGAAGTTGGAGATGATGTTGGTTGGGTGCAGGGTTGGGGAGGAGGGGGGGGGGGGGGTGAGTCTGGGCCATGTGGGAGGGGTGATGGGTAATGGAATATTTCTGTAATTTCATTAAAGATTAAAGTTTAATTACTCTGCAGATGTTATTATGGTGTCACTTTTTTCAAATTTTATATTAAAATGTTTAAAAAATAATTTTTTTGTTCCAAAAATCTGAATTTAACCAAAAAATATTTTTTTTAGTTATGTCACTGGCTCCGCCCACATTCGACCCAGTGACCTCATTTGAACAAATCTGAATCACAGTCCCCCAAGGACCTTTTGTACCAAATATGAACCCATTCGGCCCAATGAAATTTGAGAAAAAGTCGTTGTAAGAATTACTATGGTGGGAAAGAGTTATGGTCCTAGCTTCGCAACTATTTGACCTGGTGACCTCATTGAACAAATCTGAATGTGAGTCACCTAGGGAACATCCACACCAAATATGAACCAAAGAAGAAGAAGATGTTTAAAGAATTGTTGACGGATGGATGGACGGTGCGATGCACAGACAGACGGATGGACGGACGAGGAGTGATGACTATAGCTCCACCGGAGACTTATTCTGAGGTGAGCTAAAAAGTTGACTGAGAACACAATTGTTTTAGTTATTTAGCCCATTCTCATTAACCCTTTCTATACCAAATAGCTTCTTTAGGAAATGTTCAGATAATAAGTTCAACAAAGGACCTATCATAGTTCGTTTGTTGAACTTATTATCTGAACATTACCCACCAACAAATAGGACTCCTTCTGCACTATTTTATAATCATAATCATTAGTATGTTGACAGAAATTGAGAAAATAATCAGCAAATTCGAAGTCGAAAAGGGGTTAATCCCTGTATTTCCATGTGAGTAATCTACATAAAAACTTTGAAAACTATTGGAAAACCACAACTTGATTTATTATCCAGACACCAAAATAATACAAAAAGTCCAAAAGGGGGTTACTCAGACAAGAGATTGCACCGATGGTGCTGGCATACCTCCATTCAATTGTTACCATCATAATAGTGAACATCCATACCAAATTTCATTGAGATTTGTCAACTGTTGGTGAAGATATCAGCTCGGATGAACAAAAAAACAACAGTTCCAGATAAACAAACATGTACATATAACTCTAAAACGGAAAATCTGGAAAAAACGATTTAACACTCCGAATGCCTTGCTAGTAGTGAACATCCATACCAAATTTCATTCAGATCCGTCAACTGGTGTTTGAGATATCTGCCCGGATGGATGGGCAGACGGACGGAAAAACAGAGGGATAGATGTCCGGATGGATGGAATGACAGACGAGATCAATCCAGTATACCCCCCATTCTCTTTGAGAGTGGGGATATAAAAATGATCAGACTGGACCCAAATTTGAACTTGACTTTCTCTATTATGCATTTTATCTTCTGCAAATTATCGGATATAGAAACTGAACAGAAGGGAAAAAGTAACTAAAAATAATGTTAATTTGAGACTATAGATACTTCCCAGAATATGAGGCCTAAGCAGAATGATGTCTCCAGAGGGTGAACTTAGTGATGGTAGACCGCTGAGTGGGATAGCATCCCTAAATTCACCCTCTGGGGACCTCATTCTGCAAATGACAGACACCCTATTTGCAGACTTGGTCCCCCCCGTCAATTTTTCTTTTCAGGGAACAAAAAGGATAAACATTTTTATTGACTATTTACTTATTTTGTTCAGCTTCCTTTCTTTTCTTGTCTTCCTGCAATCGTTGTTCTCTCATCGTTTCCAATTTTTGGAGCAGGCTTTCAGTCTGAGAGATGTCCCAGTTCTGCATCAAATCACTGATCATCTCAACTGACGATATCTAGGATAAAAAAATTAAATTGTCAATGACATTGTAGCTCAACTTGGAGAGCAGATAATTCATAATTTACAGTCAATAAGGACTGGGGAAAGTATAAATGTTTCTAGTATTTAATGATGCAAGATGCCAAGATGGCTGCCGTCAACCATGTTTTTGATTGAATATCGTTCAAATTTGATGGCTTCCATCTAAAAGTGATCCTGAACATACCTGTAAATTAATAAACAGTTCTCCAATAAATGTCAGCTGCAGGGTATGCCGGTTGATGCAAATGTAAAATCCAAGATGGCCACTAGCAGCCAAGTTTTTTGACAAAATGTAAAAAATTTGATGGCTCCCATCTAGTGGCACCGCAAAGATCCATATGAAGTTTTAAGTGACAAGCAGATAAGGGAATTGTGGGCTGTAGGGTATGCCTATGGATTATATTTGAAATCCAAGATGGAGTGGCTGGCAGCCTTGACTTTGTCAAGTTGAGCTAACAAAAAACTGATTAAACCCATTCTTTACTAAATGCTCATCGACAAGTAGTTGTTCCTTAGGAAATGGTGACTTAATGGTCAAATAATAAGTCAAACAAAAGGCCAATTATTATCTGAACATTTCCCCACCAGCAAATAAGGAATCATTCAGCGCTTGTATTGTCTATTTCGTCTGCTGATATTTTCTTAACACCCCTCCAGGTGAATACACCATTGCAGTGTAAACATTTATAATTGAATGGGGAGAGTCAACTTTGTAAAGAAAGAGCTATTTAAATTTATATTTATCTCAAAACATTCTTACGCAGAAGATTTTCAAACAAATTTGTTGACATGGAGCGAAAATACATGTTTTGTTTCTTATATTTTTAGACGTCATGGTAAATATTGTTAATCCATGTATTCTCTTATATATGCGAGGCTCCCTATGTGAGACTATGCACCAATGTAAATATTTACTATTTTATTCGGGACAAATTATTGGGTGATAAACATATGGTAATAATTCTACCAACTGCATGTAATCCTTTTATAACAATGACACTGTTTTCTGCCAATTTAAATACAAAATTTGAAAATAAAACGTGTTGGCATGATTAATTTGCTATTCCACCCTGAACACCTTAGCTGAGTGTTCCAGATCACTTTAACGATTAAATATTTACAATTATACGCAATACATTTGCTGTGTTTCAGTAATACTAGTTGAATGCTAAATTCCTTCTGTGGGCAGAGTGTCATGTTCTAGCCCGGATATCGTGTGTCTGACATTTGCAGAATGAGGTCCCCAGAGGGTGAATTTAGTGACTCTATCCCGAACAGTGGGCTAGCATCACCAAATTCACTCTCTAGGGACCTTATTATGCTCAGGCCTCATCTTCTGGGAAGTATCTATAGTCTCAAATTAAAATAGTTTTTAGTTACTTTTGCCCTTCTGTTCAGTTTCTATATTCCCTAATTTGCAGAAGATAAATTGCATAATTGAGGTGACTAATGTGCGAACAACACCAACTTCAAATAGGAAACTTCAATCTGATCCCAGGTCACCAACAGCATTCAAAGCCTAAGCAGAATGAGGTAACAGAGGGTGAATTTGGTGAAGCTAGTCCACTATCTAGGGACCTCATCTGGAAATGTCAGACACACTATTTACAGGCTTGGTATGGTGCCCATTTATGAGTTTGGTACACTATAATAAGAGAACAATATATTTTTATAACAAGCTGTACTTACATCTTTGGGTGTTTGTCCATCACTAGCATATATCCTTGGGTCAGCTCCATTTTGAAGTAGCACCTGGATAGATTAATTTATTAAATAAATTACATGTAAATAAATCATAATTTTACTGACTTTCCAATACCTGAATAGTAGCCACGGTCTGAGAATATGGTGCTAGACACATTTGCAGAATGAGGTCCCCAGAGGGTGAATTTAGTGACCCTACCCCCAGTGGGCTAGCATCAGCAAATTCACCCTCTGTGGACCCCATTCTGCTTAGGCCTCATCTGCAGTGGAAAACATTTTTATTATCAAATTAACAAGTTTTTTAGAAAGTTTTTTTCTTTTTTAATTCAGTTTCAATATATCGGATATCCCAAATTGGCAGACAACACATCACATAATCAAGGTGCCGATGGGTGCACATCATATTTTCATCATCTAGGAACTTAATTCTGAGGATCAAATGGTTTCGTATCAAGCGTGTGTAATGTGAGAATGATGTGTCAATGCTTTGATAACAAAGTATTTGCACAGTACAGTCGCAATCAGCACTATTTGACAATGGTATATCTCGAACAAACATTTACATGCTCACAGCAATTATTACTCATCATTATAAATTTAGTTAATAATTATTAGCATTCTGTATACAGAGTCGCAAACTACAAATAGTCAATCATAACTCAAAGATTTTTATACTGCGAGCAGGTGCTTCATGCATGATTATAACACTACTCTATTGTCACAAATCTGTGTCGGCACCTGTGATCTCTGACCAAAGTACTATCAAAGGCAGAGTGCAGCTGATGTCAACGGAAACAGTTTTGTGACATTATGTGTATCTTTCTTCCAAGTATTTGTATATTGGATCAAACCATAACATACATTTGTACATATACATCAAAATCAGATACAGTAATGCCCAAATTAATTGACCATTTAAAGGCACGTGTTAATTGTCGAAAATATTCATATTTGTTCCAAACACCGTACACAGGAAAACTTTAAAACGCATACAGTTCCGTTCATATATACCATGACCATCGCGGAAACAGCATGTTATCATAAAGACCTACTATATTTTACCTAAGCAAGAGCCTGATTGTGTTACAGAAGACAGCACAATGCTTCTGGCTAATCACACACAAATGGCATAAACGCTCTTTATTAGTTCCATATCAGGTATTCACCAACAAAGAACGCTCTTTATGTATACCATCATAATATAAACAAACACCAGAAAAGTAACTTTTTATGGTTTTGTTTACATAACAATGGTCAAACATATGACCATAATATACTGTTTATGCGATATATCTTATTTATATACGGACAAAGTCTATCTACATTTTGATGTTCTTTCTGTTTGTGGCGGTTTTTGACGGGTGGAGATATTTTCACAGGATACCCACCGCCAAGGCCAACCGTGTCTTTAACCACAGCAGAATTATGGGTAATTTTTCAGGATTTAGTCGGAAATATGGCTTGTTGCCATTCATCTGAAAGCTTTCGGCTTGTCTGAAAGGTACTATTTTGATTAAAGCCAATCAAGCACATGTCTGAAACCACATGACTATTGTTTATTGCTACACATTGGTTTGATATCTATAACCGTGTTAGTTTGGTGCTGTAAAATCATGTGACTATTCCCACAAAGTGGCAAGTGTATCTCCATTGTAATACAATAGTAAGACACATTGCAAGTTATAGGTACATGTGGCTAAACCTGGTTAATATATAAATATTGCTTGGCTCGGTTTTAACATTAGAGATACAGTGAAAGAGAAAACAACATACTTCACAGATTTGCATATTTCCAGCGAAGGCAGCTCGGTACAGTGGGGTCCTGTCAAATTGACCCTTGGAGTTAGGGTCAGCACCATAATCAAGAAGGAACTTCACAACATCAACATGCCCACCAGCTGAAATAAACAAAGAGCTTGTTGATATAATGATATAAATAGATAATTAATATATCCAAGTCAACAGTCTCCATCATATGTAAGCATATTGCATCCTATCTGGGTAGTTCAGGACTGGCAGAGATTTATATTCATTTATCCACAGTGCCATACTGATCGATACATGGCCATTTGGAGAATTTGTTCAAGCTCACTGAATCAAGCACATTTTTGAGGCTTTGGGTGGAGTCAGTTTTAGAGTTTAACCCTTTGAACCCTGGCGCCCCACAGTGATCGACACCCTGACCCGGGGCTCCCAGTGGTATGTCCGCTTAAATTAGATAGTTTCTAGTAGCATGGTGTTGATTATGTTCAAATTGAGACACCGGTCTGAAACTTTACAGGTTTGTCCCCCATGGATCAGCGATCATTATAAGATCGCGAGACTTTGCCTCGCGGCAACTCCTTGGTAACGGTTGCTAGGCAACTACCCGGAATTGACTGGAAAATGTAAATATAGCTTATAGCGTCGTAATTCAACCTCAGTGATTGCGTTTTTTGATGCAGGTACTACCCTAACGTGAAATTTGAGATATACCCAACCAGAATAGTGAACCAAATATCCCATTTAAGGGTAGCAACGGTTGCTAAGCAAATACCACAACTGATCGAATGACATAATTGCACTAATTGTGGTATGTTTTGCCTTAATTTAGACAGTGTCTAGTCGCATGGTGTTGGTTATGTTGAAAGGGGACACCTACCTGAAACTGTGCAGGCATGATATATGCATGCACGGACCACTGATCATTGTAAGATCGGGAGACTTTGCCACCCGATCTCGCCTTAGAAACGGTTACTAGGCAACTACCCGAAATTTGCAGGATAAACGAATTCTAGCTTATAACGTTGTAATTATACATCAGCGAATTGCGTTTCGATGCAACCAATATCCTAATGTGAAATTAAGATATACCTGACCATGCGCGAGTAAGTCAACTTGATATGCGATAGACTTTTTGCTGCATGTGGCACACCATAGACTGATATTACAGAGACCAGAAACAACGTAATTTCCCGTAACATATCGTGGCCCCATTGTTCAAGTAAGCTGTCTAGATTGTGTCTACTATACTAACATGTTAAACATGCAACAAAATGTCATATATAGCGCCACATTTAACTTAAACGCATTTTTAAAAATGAATTATAGTCTGCGCCCATGCGCATATTTTCCTAGCCATATCTAGCGGGCAGCCAATCCATATAGACACCTTTGCCAGCGCTGACTTCAATAGGCCAATTTAAATATATATATTAGTGGGTATGTCGTGTATAAGTACGTTATAAACCATTTATTTGTCATTGCGCTAGTCTGCGCATGCGCGAATAAGTCAACTTCATATGCGATAGACCCTTCCCCATATGTAGCAGAACACTGGTTAATATACACGAGGGTAATTTAAACTGAAATTGTGTGTCTAAATTACGTCTGTTCTGTACACACACGGGGAACACGAAATTATATGCCGTAAATATAGCGGCATAGTTCGCTTAAAATATCGTATGTTTTTGTAGATTATATGCTATGCGCATGCGCATATATTTCTACCCGATACTAGCGGTCAACCATTCCATACGCACCATGGGCGCCGCTGACATATGTGGGGGCAATTTAAATATAAATCAGTGGGTCAGACGCTCGTTATACTATATATAAATGTGCTACCGAATCATGTCGTCGCTGCACCGAAATATCGGTGTTACGGGATATAGTCACGGTTCGTTTGCACCTAAATATCGGTGTTACGGGTTCAAAGGGTTAAGGGATATAATTTTCCACTGCAAAATCACCAGAACACGATATAATGACATCATCCAGCAGAGAAGTTAACACTTTCTCTATTAAATATACATTGATGTACCAGTATATATAGTTCTCTTAGGAAATGTTCAGATAATAAGTTCAACATAGGTCATTTGTTGAACTTATTATCTGAACATTTCCCTCCAATAAATATGAATCCTTCTGTACTGTACAGTCTGTACTGTATTATCTGTACTGTACAGTCTGTACTGTATAATCTGTCATCAGCTTATTTTCCTGACAAGCCCCCTACCCAGATGGATAATAGACCAATCCATTATAATATTTTATAACTGAATGGGATAATCCATTTTGTATATAAAGGGTTAAATTTCTCTCAAATTCTTATATTCCACTCACTCAGGGACCAGCCTAGAGGGCAACTTGGGAGATATCTTCTCCCTAAATTGTGTCACTTCTCCATATATTTGTCCCAGCAATAAGTGACTTCTCTCTCATATACCAGTACTAGTATGCATATGTCCCTACAGCATATTTAAACCATATTTTCAAATTATAATGGTGTATAACTCATTATAATCACTTTATAAATTGGCTATTATATTGCATGATACATATTGGATTTGTATTATAGAATGGTGATGCTAGGTTGTAAATTGAACTTGAGTCAGTATGACCTCCCCGTGACAAAGTCCACTTCTCCCTAATAGTCAAGTAGGGAGAAGTCACCCAATTTGAAACATCTCGGCTGGTCCCTGCACTCACCAGAGGCTTCTGAAAGAGCAGTATTCTCATTTGCGTCTTCACAGTCGATCATCTTCATATAATGCTTGTTCCGCAGAGCCTGTCCAATTACATCATGTCCAATTCCTTGTTTTGTATCAGCTTCATCAACCTGGAACAATATACGGTTAATTGGATTCAGAACAATACTGACTAAAACAACCAATGACAATATTACACACCTTAACCCTTTCTATACTAAATTAATTCTCCCATTCAGTCGTCATAAAAGTAAATGTATACATTGGAAGGGTCTATTATTCATCTGGAGGGATGTTCAGGAAATATCAGCTGACATCAGAAAATAGAAAGTGCGACAAGGTCAAATGATGTGCTTGGCACTCTTACTTATGCTGAATTGGTTAACCCTTTCAGACTGGAGCTTCCTGATATTCTGCAAAAACCCTGTGCCAATGCATTCTCTTATATACTAGTATGCAAGTCTTCCACAGGGAGCCTCGCATATATAAGAGAATGCATTGTCCTAACAATATTTACCTTGACCTTGTATTGCACTGGCTTTAAGCCAGTGAATTCTCTTATATATGTGAGGCTCCCTATGGGAGACTTGCATATATAAGAAAATACACTGGTACAGGATCTTTAATTCTGCACCAGTGCCGCTTCCATGATGAAAGGGTTAAAGGTACTCAACCCGATAAAACTCCTCTCAATTACTATTTCAATGGCTTCGGGGGTCAAAAAAATTTGATTCGAGTCGAGGAAGTCACCCATCAAAGCTCAGATTTGTTAGATATCGATTTTAGAAATCTATTATTTTTCATTATCGGGAATTCTTACTGGCCCAGTACGTAGTCAATTATTACCACTTGATTATAGAGTTATCCATCCTTGTCTGTTTGAATAGAATTTTGGCGTAAAATCTCGAGCATGTTACCAAATTGACGGCAGTTATAAGTACTCATCTCGAGAACATAAGAATTTTCAAAAATCAATATCTAATAACTCTGAGCTTTGTTTGATGGGTTCCTCGACTCGAATCAAATATTTTTTACCCCCAAAGCCAAAGAAATAGTAATATAGGACCCTCTGATCGGATTGTTGTTGTTGGAATCTGTTGAGATGGGGACCCTCTTTACGGGTTGAGTACCTTTAATTCTATGTGGATGCCTGGATGATGGTACCCCAGTGTAGTGCCCTGCGAAGCTTCGAAGATTCGGTGTCGACATCGGCGATCAGATTCGGGATCGATACCAAATCGGGTCTCCGATTCGTATATTTTCGAATCGGTTCAGTCTGTTCCGTTATCGGGCCTTAACAACTAAATTTATAAGTTAAGGAGTTCAATTGACGGGACAATTGCTTCAATAACATGCTCACTGTGTCCATTTTGATTGTGGCGTGTGTACCCATCTAGTGGTCTCGCCGCGTATGATGTACCTTACAGTTTACACTTGTTACGCGATTACGTGTAATCGCAGTCCACCGCCCTTTCGTGGGCGTCAATGAGTATGACCAATTATAATAATATACTTCCGATTACGGTATTAAGTAAACACAGGCGCATAAATTGAAATCAGAAATGTCAGGAAAGAAATCGACTGGTACATCATCTATACGGGAGTATTTCACTCAGAAAAGAGACGAAAAAACAAACAAAGAGGTATTCTTGTGCAATAAATGCCACAATGTTTTTGCCAAACAGTCAAGCGGGACTACATCACATTTATGGCTCCACCTCAAACAATTACATATCGAACTTCACACTGAAGCAAAACATAAACTTGAGGAAGAGAAGCAAAAGAAGTGTAAACCCACTGTCACTGGAGCCGCTTCATCGGGTGTACCTGCACCAACAATGCAGCAAACGAGCGTTTCATCATTCATAAGAAGAAATTTGGTTGCTGATGTTAGGAAGAAGTATGATGACGCTGTGATGAAATTTGTAGTTGCTGATGGTCGTCCATTTGAGGCCGTAGCAGGCGAGGGGTTTAAAAACTTGTGTCAAGTTTTCAGCAACGGATCATATGCTCCACCCCATCCCACGATGTTATCGCGAAAATTAGCAGATATCAAGGTCGAGATGGATGAGAAATTGAAGGCCAACATTACGGAAAGTCGGGATAATATGATAAGCATCACTTTCGATCATTGGAAGGGTGACAATAAATCAAACTACATTGTTATAACCACCCATTTCATATCAGCTGATTGGAAACTGAACTGCATTTGCCTTTCCGTTGTAAATCTGGAGGACTCTGATTCTGATCACACCGCCAACTGCACAGCTACCATTATACGCGAGCAGCTTTCCAAATTTGACATAGACATTTCTTCAAAAATTTTGTTTGCAACAACAGATACTACAAACACTATGCCGTGCACGGCACGTAATCTTGAGATCAGATGGCTCGGATGTGCAGCCCATATATTACAGCTGGCTATACATGCGGCCCTTGATGTACAGATCATGATCAAGAATCTGATAAGTGCAGTTCATAAAATCGC
The DNA here is from genome assembly GCA_032622095.1 of Siphonodentalium dalli. Classification (NCBI taxonomy): domain Eukaryota; kingdom Metazoa; phylum Mollusca; class Scaphopoda; order Gadilida; family Siphonodentaliidae; genus Siphonodentalium; species Siphonodentalium dalli. Next base: position 56,783,672 of record CP136069.1, on the reverse strand, counting down.
TACTTTTCTCAATTCATCGACAGTTGGGCTCCATTGCTTACACAAATATCAAGTGGAACAGGGACTGGCAGAAACAAATCCGCCTCTAGACGTCGTTACACGCTTTAACAGCACTTTCAAGCTTCTCGAATGGGCCGAGAATAATGGGACTGCAATATCGCTCACCTTAGTGGAATGCAGGGCACGAAAGCGCTGTGCCACAGTGCCACCTCCATGTTTGTCTATAGCACTCAGTGATATATTGAAGGTTGCAATCCCAATTCTCAGAGCACCAGGGGAGGCAACAGGGATACTGAGCACCGATTCCAACGTTAGTTTGTCGCTGATTATTCCATGCATTACAGTACTAAATGATCAGCTGAACAACACGGACGCCAAAGGGGTCAAATCATTTCGTAATGAGTTGGTGAAGCAAATTTCAACTCGTTTTGATTTAAACCAGGCACCACTACACGCAGCTACAATATTGGACCCGAGATTTAAAAACACAATGAGTTCGGCGGAATCTGAATTGAGTGGCAAGTTATTCATTGAAGAAATAGTCCGGGGACCGGGAACTGATAATATTCAGACCGACGCTATGGAATCTGCACCGACGCCACCAAAAATATCGAAGCCTGAATCAAGTACCGGTGGCTTACATTTGAATGACCTGATGTTTAAGCGCGCTGGAGTTAAACAAACCGAACAGTGTAACACCAGTAGTGGCAAACCCCGTGATTTGCGTGACAGAATTTCCGCCGAACTTGATAATTATCTTGGGCAACCACTTCTTTCCCAGGAGGCAGATCCCTTGTTGTTCTGGAGGGACAATGCACTATATTATCCACTCCTATCCAGAGCCGCAGGCAGCATCCTGTCAATACAAGCAACCAATACTTCATCCGAACGCGTTAACTCCGCGGCTGGAAACATACTAACAGACAAACGACACAGCTTGACAAATCACAATGCATCAACATTAATTTGGGCCAGGAAGAATTCAGAGCTACTATTTTGAAACTTAGACTATAATCAGGACTCTCATGCCAAATGTTCAAGACAAAACGTTTATAGAGTATATTTTTTAATCGATGATAATGGACATGAATTGACATTCCTGTAAGCTTTTTGAGTGTGTTAAACTGTGTTTTATGTCATAATTATGCTAGTAGCATATTAAATATATTTTAATTTCCCATACTGTAATTCAATATTTTATGGTTAACACTTGTATAATGTATATTGTATGAGTGTATATTTAACATGTTAGGGTGGCTCCTAGCATAAATGCTTCCCGTCGACAAGAAATCCGGATGCCTGGGAAATGCCAGCTTAATTTAGGAAACGGTTCTCAATAAACCGCACATTATGATTATATAGAGTTACCTCCCATCGAAAGGAATGCATTGTTGCAAGACGGTCATCCAGGTACTGATGCGGCGCTCGGAGGTCATGCGCATCGATAGTCGATACGCATGCATGGCAGTGTTTATGATACATCAGTCGAAATTAGTCCTGACATCCTTATGCATGCTTAGTATACAGTCGTTGGCAATTATAAAGTTAAAAATACACAACAGCAGAGTAGTCAACTCATTCGAATAATGTGTTTTCAGTAGTATTTATTCTTTTTATAATCGCCAAGGTCTGTAATCCGACGTTATATCACGTGTATATCAAGTACCACTATTTTCCTATTTTTCGTTTGAAAACAAAATTGAGAACGATGTCTGCTACACAAATTTTGCCTATCAACTCTGTCTTGGTTGTTTGTTTCATCTACCAGAAGTTTTCAGATTTTGTGCCAAATTGTGTAGACAAATTATGTGAAAAATACTCGATGGTTAGCTGTGATTTGTCTCCATTCAGTGCTAGTCCCGATTCGATTCGGATTCGATATCGATGTCGACATCGGAGACCCGATTCGATTCGAGATTCGATTCGGTTGCCGAATTTCCGATTCGCAGGGGCCTACCCCAGTGATGCATAACAGTAATTAACCCTTTATATACCAAATACTCACATGAGTAGTTCTCATAGGAAATGTTCAGTTAATATGTTTAACCCTTCCATGACGGGGGCAACATTAAAGATCCTGTGCCAGTTCATTCTCTTACATGTATATCTCCCATAGAGAAAATATTAGAGAATGTACTGGCATACCAGGTTAAGGTAAATATATTGTTTTGCCAATGTATTATCTTTTATATGCGAGACGTCCTATGGGGGGGGGGGGGGGGGGGGGGGGGGGGGCTCGCATATATATGGGAATGCACTGGCACAGGGTTTTCACAAAATTTCAGGAAGGTCCACTCATGGAAGGGTTAAGAAATTGCCATAGGCCGTCTGACTGTCATCTGCTTTTATTTCCTGAACATCAGATGAATAATAGATGGTTCCAATGCACCCTTTATGACTAAACCAGAGAATCCATTCAGTAAATAAAGGGTTCAATTTGACAGCCCTCAAAATTAGGAAAAATGTCCCATGGCAAATTTGATGCTGTGGCATGTTAGATACCACATGTTGCCACAGCATTTCCCATGGCATTGTTTATTGTTGTGGCCAATTTCGAGGACTGATTTTGAACTATCTGAAACATTCAAACTGGGCCTACTACCCATTTTATGTTGACATACAGATATAATCACCTCTTGTAAAATATTTTTCATTTCATTCAAGTCGCCATCAAAAGCTGCTTCCAAAAACCTTTTTATCCTTTTCTTTTCTTCCCTCTTTCTCTTGCGTTCCTCTTCCTCCTTCTGTCGCTCCTTCTCGGCTTTTTCCTGTTCCATTTTTATTATCTGCACAAAAGCCTGGAAGAAAATGGTATTGTTAAAAGTACTCAATCTGATTTGATGGTCCCCATATCATCAGATTCCAACAACAACAATTTTCTTACATGCCGCTTCAGTTATCAAAATCGATTAATTGCCCAAAAATAATGCTAACAACAGTCAACTATAGTATAGAGTTGCCCAAAACTTGTTATTTATCAACATTTTGTTGAACGAAATTTGGCCGGATTGTCAATTATTTAGCACCCAAAGCCAATTTGCAGTTTGGTCCGAGACCGTCCGCTTGAAGAATATTTGCCAGCCTGCCAAAAATTACATATCTTGGGAAAAAACAAGTTTCAATAATTTATATCTGATCACTCTGAGCTCTGATGTTTGGTTTCTCGACTTGAATGAAATATTTTTTACCCCTGAAGCTAGAGAAATAATAATTTGGGAGCACTAATTTGGATTTTCTTTAATTGATGAGGAAGAGTGGCCAAAACAGGAGGTGTGTATAAGTGTGCTTAACTGCTTTGATGTGTAGCAACATTTCATGAGGAGTGGATGTACATGTAGTGTCAACCCCTGCCAAGGTGCAGCACCTCACAGAAATTATGGCATTGCAAGCTCATATGGTTAAATGACTCTATTTACAACATAACTTGCGTAAATGAGAACTTCAGAAAGAATTCAACACAAAAGCAGGATCATCAATACAGTGCATTTTAGGTCAAAATACATTTTAACTGACACCAGCCATCTTAATTCAAATTGTTTGGCTGCTGTTGAACTATGGAAACACTTTGCCAAGGCACAGTTTGCTTCAGCAAATGGCTTCGGCATTGCTGATTGCCATTCCCAATTATGAGAGCTGAGTCAGTGTGTGATACAATCATACAACTATTACCAAATATTATGTACTGGAAATTCAATCTGCAAATTGACTCTAAATCAAAGAAAAATGTCCTAAAACCATAAGATGTATATTCTTTGGATTTGCGAAAATATTCCGATAATCGATCCATGATATATTGATATAACTAAAGGTGGGCTGTCCCAATGGGACTAAGGATACCCCCCATGACAGTTAAGAAAAACTGCCAAAAAAATTGCCTAATCGGTCTCCATGCCAAGTTTTAAAAAAATCTCTGACAAAAGTTCTGCATGTTGCAAAAATGTTCTCAGTCGAAAGAGGGGGATAACTCCACAAAAAGAGTCAGACGGACCTCGTAATCACAGGTGCACAGGTTCCCTTGGTACTAAATATCTGTGCCAATTTTTTTTTTAAATTGTGTCCACGGACAGACAGCTGGCCCTGATGGACGAACGAACAAGCTGATTCCAGTATACCATACCCACTACAACTTGTTGCGGGGGTATAATAATAACACTCAATCTAGATAATATGAGGATATACATGCACATGCAAACAAACAATGGTATATAAAGGCAAACATTGACAGCTACATGTATAATTACATGTAATATTTAAAATATGGTCTGTTAGCAGAGACTTCACTGTCTGGCCTCAAACCCACTGACTCACATTATTATTTGATCCTCTAAAAAAGTAACCCTTCCATGACTAGAGCTTCCTTTTGTGAAAACCCTGTCCCATAGGGAGCCTCGCATATATAAGAGAATACATTTAAACCCTGTCCCATAGGGAGCCTCGCATATATAAGAGAATACATTTAAACCCTGTCCCATAGGGAGCCTCACATATATAAGAGAATACATTTAAACCCTGTCCCATAGGGAGCCTCGCATATATAAGAGAATACATTTAAACCCTGTCCCATAGGGAGCCTCGCATATATAAGAGAATACATTTAAACCCTGTCCCATAGGGAGCCTCACATATATAAGAGAATACATTTAAACCCTGTCCCATAGGGAGCCTCACATATATAAGAGAATACATTTAAACCCTGTCCCATAGGGAGCCTCACATATATAAGAGAATACATTTAAACCCTGTCCCATAGGGAGCCTCACATATATAAGAGAATACATTTAAACCCTGTCCCATAGGGAGCCTCGCATATATAAGAGAATACATTTAAACCCTGTCCCATAGGGAGCCTCACATATATAAGAGAATACATTTAAACCCTGTCCCATAGGGAGCCTCACATATATAAGAGAATACATTTAAACCCTGTCCCATAGGGAGCCTCGCATATATAAGAGAATACATTTAAACCCTGTCCCATAGGGAGCCTCGCATATATAAGAGAATACATTTAAACCCTGTCCCATAGGGAGCCTCGCATATATAAGAGAATACATTTAAACCCTGTCCCATAGGGAGCCTCACATATATAAGAGAATACATTTAAACCCTGTCCCATAGGGAGCCTCGCATATATAAGAGAATACATTGGCATAACAATATTGACCTTGTGAGCCAGAGCATTATTTTATACATGTACGTGTATATTCATGGCTCCCTATGGGAGACTCAGATAGATAAGAGAATGCACTGGCACAGGATATGTAATGCTACACCAGGGTTAAACAAGATCTTTTTGCAGGACAAAGACAAACAAACAATAAAAAAAAATCATACATGTATGTACATATCTACCCAAATGAAAAGATGTCGGTGGATGATTACAAGCAGAATATTTTTAATAGTGGCCTACACATTACATGTACATGTAGATTATTTTGAAATCTCAGATCACCTCTTTCTCCAGTTTATCCATAAGTTCATTGTATTCTTCCTTTTCTTTCTTCTTTCTCTCCAGGGCTCTTTTGGCTCTGTATCCTCTGTATTGAGTTTGGATCTTTCGAGCAGCGTCATCCTCTTTTGTCCAAACCTTCCCTTTTGGTTTCTCTTGTTTCTGTGCAGCTGCAGCCTTACCTTTTTGAGGACCAGCTGGCTTTTTTGCACCTGATTATATAAAAAAAACATGTATTGAGTCATACACACGTATTTCATAATTATATGGCTTTCAGAGTACTGTTTTGTGACATGTCATGCAGTTTTGCTGTTTTTGTGTGAAATTGAAAACCATGCATTAGGATTAATTTGTAATAATATATTTAAAAATATAATGTAACTTGCCGATGAGCCCGACGTTGTCCGGGCTATTCAAAAACCAAATTTCAAGTCGATAGCTCCACCCGTTTCCGAGATCTCGTCTGCACATGCGCGAAGCTGGCGTCGCACGGGCTCGGCGACCCGATAAAATTCGTATCTGGGGCAAGATACATTCACATACCAAATTTTAAGTCGATAGCTCCACCCGTTTTCGAGATCTGGTCTGCGCATGCGCGAAGCTGGCATCGCACGGGCTCGGCGACCCGATAAAATTCGTATCCGGGGCAAGATACATTCACATAGCAAATTTCAAGTCGATAGCTCTACCCGTTTCCGAGATCTGGTCTCCGCATGCGCGAAGCTGGCGTTGCACGGACTCGGCGACCCGATAAAATTCGTATCCGGGGCAAGATACATTCACATACCAAATTTCAAATCGATAGCTCCACCCGTTTCCGAGATCTGGTCTGAGCATGCGCGAAGCTGGCATCGCACGGGCTCGGCAACCCGATAAAATTTGTATCTGGGGTAAGATACATTCACATAGCAAATTTCAAGTCGATAGCTCCACCCGCTTTCGAGATCTCGTCTGCGCATGCGCGAAGCTGGCGTCGCACAGGCTCGGCGACCCGATAAAATTCGTATCCGGGGCAAGATACATTCACATACCAAATTTCAAGTCGATAGCTCCACCCGTTTTCGCCAATACGACAAGGACGACCGCCTGGTCAAACTACACACACGTACCAAGTTTTGTCCCGATCGGTCGAGAATCGTAGATTTGTATCAATGACAGACAGACAGACAGACATACAAACATACAGAGGTCATCAAAATATATATGAGATATATAAAGTCTGTGTGATTGGCCAATACATGTACCTGCCAGTAATTCTTTTATTAGAAAGGTCAATATTTTGCATGGATAATCCATAAATTTTTTATGTGATCTCCAGTGAAATCCGAAACAAGAACATACATGTATGCATTTAAAATGATATAATTCCATTTTTGAAAGTGGAAAAATATACACTGTACAATTACCGGTACATGTAGCTCTTATCATAGACATTATTTGAAAGTCTTGACAATGATATTAATGATTGAATTAGTCATAATTATTTATAATAGAACAGGTTCAAAACAACTACATGTAATTAACTTGTTTAATCTATGCTAGCCAGGTGGGGCTAAATGTATAAAAAGTATACTATAAACAAACCACAACAATTACTACATGTACATGTACATTTTTTTTATTTTGACAAGTTGAACACGTGAAATTGCTTTTTCTGCAATACAGCCATTTCCTTGCATCTGAGAAAATCAGAAACAGACCAAAGCTATGTACACATGTACATACCGGTTTGTATTTACTCGGATGAGAGAATAAAGCATATATACTAGTACACAACACATGTAACACCAATTGAGCCAATTTCTGTGGTTCAGCCCATTTCTGTGGGTGCAATATAATCCATGATTATATTATTCAAACTAAGTACTAGTATGAAAATGCACACTTTTATGGGAGGCCAAATTAACTTTTTATAATTATTTTAACTTTTTAAAAGCACAATTATTTGTGCTTAAGCTAAGTTATTTGCTCTTACGATCAAATAATTGTGCTAAAGCGCATATAATATTATTATGCTTAAGCACAAATAAGCTACCTTATTTATTCTTAAGCACAATTATTTGCACTTGAGTGCAAATAAGGAAATTAAAAACCATTACCTTACACACCCTGTTGATGTTGGCAGAGTCCACCACAAAGTATCATGGGACATGGTAATTCAAACATGGGGAATCCTATAGTATTTTTGAGGGAAGATCTATGTTGATGGGGATGAAATGTACATATTTGAGTCATATAACTTAATTGCAGAATGCTGTGTCATTCTGCAGGCTGATATGCATTCTATGCAAAATGTTGCAATTATCTTTCAATTTTTCATGTTGTCCGCCACTTACCGGTACAGCTATACTTAAAGTAATTGACCACCTCAAATGTGGTCTCGCCCTAGTAATAATGCGGTATTATACTGCGGTACCCTCCAACTCTGTGGTAAGGTTACCACTTAAATACTGCATGTACCGTGGTTGCACCACGATGCATGCAGTTCCCGGTTTGCAACTTTGCAGGCAAGAAAATATAATGCAGTGATCCTCCTTATATCTGTGGAACTTGGCCTTCATTATACGGTAGGAACCTTATAATTTAGAAATAACAGTTACCAGATTACGAACATTTCCTCAAGAATATACTAATAGTATAGAATATTTATCATATGTATGCATTATTCAGGCCTGCGGGTATCAAAATTACGTGAAACCTATTTTTAATTTGCCTGGTTTGTGTTTAGGTAACCCATACTATACCTGTAGCTGAAGGGGTCACCCCATTTTTCAAGTAAATTACTAGTTTGATCATAGTGGTATCCCTCATGGCACATTTATTGCTGACAATTAATTCGCCTTTGAAGAATTTCTCGAAATATGAATTTCTCATGTCTTAAAACAGAAATTTTTCAGTCAAATTGTCTAACTTAGACCAATTCTAAGTTGTGAAACTTCATCAAATTCAAGCCACGACAAATGGTTATGTTTATGTTCTAAATTACTAGAATATGCAAAATATTCCAAATAAATGTCAAAAATGAAAAAGCATGTTACAGTATGTTGTTTAAGGGCTTTGTGGACCAAATTTTTCCAAAATTTTATAGAGTCCAAATACAGGATATTGTTACAGGCAATGATCCAAGAAAAACAAAGTCCATATTTAAGAATCAAATATGGGAATATGTACTGAACAATGTGATGAATGATGTACTACAAATTTTTTTTTATATTTCTTGAGTGTTCTTTGAAAAAATTACTAAGAACCAATTGTTTACAAATGATTGAATATCTTGCCTGACATCGCTTGTTGTGAGGTGACACTTACATGTGTACATGTAAGTGTTAATATCTGTGGACAGTGGTGTGTTGTGAATCTCTTGACAAAACAATTGTGTAATCCTTAATCTGGGGGTACCCCATAGCCCAGAAACTAGGTCACCAATCAGGATATAATATTATCATGGGTCAGCACCTGCTGATCATAATCCCAGCTGGTTTGAGTGAACATAATCAAAGTGTGACATAGAACAGTAGAACACACCAGGATTCATTCAGTTAGGTAATATTGTGTCCCTGTCTCACTTAATGTTATATTCTGTTGAAATATGATGAAATTGATGGAATTAATTGTCAGCAATGAATGTGGCATGACGGGCAAGAGGCAGACAACATGAAACATCTAAAGAAAATTGCAACATTTTGCGAAGAATGTATATATATCTGAAATGCAGCCTACAGAATGACACAACATGCTGCAGCTAAGTTATATGAATGACACTCGAGCTTATTTTATTGAATGTCCTTGATTTGATCTTGATATTATTGCCTTTCACTTCTTTAGAACTCAAAGAAGTTCAAAATGTGTAACTTGACTTCCCCCTTAATTAACTAAAACTGTGTCCCCCTGAGCACCATATATTGGAAATAAATGGGCATTGGGCTGCTTTAACCCTTTACCCAACAAACCGGCCAAAACCGGCCAAATAAAGCTTCAACAGCCTAAAATATCTTCGGTCTGTCTCAATAGAACCATACAAATATGGATATCATTGGAACCGACTTCTTGACCACATTGTGATAGTTACAGTTATGCCCTGTGCCAATGCATTCTCTTATATATGCGAGTCGACCATAGGTCGCCTCGCATATATAAGAGAATGCATTGGCCTAAAAAAAATCTTTTTTAAAAACTTTTTACCATTTTTTCTTACATTCTTTAACAATTTTATAATTTTTACTGTGTTAAGCCAATGCATTCTCTTATATATGTGAGGCGACCTATGGTCGACTCGCATATATAAGAGAATGCATTGGCACAGGGCCGTTCTGTTGGGTAAAGGGTTAAGCCTTATTCTGTTATCCTGATAACATTCAGTCATGTGACAGTGCCAAACTGATTTTTAATATTCTTACTGTAGTGTTAAACATCACAACTTTAAATGAGATTATTACATCATGTACATGTACACCATGTACATGTATTATACATCACAGTTACATTAAAATATGCAGAAACCAATTATACTTTTGTTAAACATAGTTTATACACCCGTAAAGTTCTACTATTTTCTGTGACACTGCACCGTCAGTGTCAACATGTATACATATGAATGCTGTCAAAATAAAATATCTAACACCTGTACTAGCGATCAGCTGTTTTGAGTCATTGACCAGGCACTCAGGTGTGAAACTGATAACGGTACTCATGCCAACAATTGATCAGTTGTGTCGGAGACAATGGCAACAAGGTCATGGAACTCAGAATATACGTATTCAATGTTTAGCTTCACCTACCAGCTACCACAAAATAAACAAGTGAAATATGTTGTTAATATTGATTTTGCTTCGAAAAAAACGTTCCGTGTGTGCCGAAAACGTGTCGCTTCAAAGTGGAAGTGAAAGCTATTCAGTGAATTATCCCCCTTGTCAAACTAATTTGTCTATTTATAGCCGCGATACCACAATAATGTTTCTTCAGTCATTTCTCTTTTCACAGGTACACCCGGACAGCACGTTACAGCGCAACAGGTAGATTATTTTTTTTTTCTGTCTATTTACATAACCTTTTATCAGGTATTCTTCTGTATTCGGCCAATTATTGTGTCCGACTAATTTTTGGAAAATTCGTTAGTCAGGTTATAATTGATCGCAGTGGTTTATTTGAGCACTAAAGGTTATCTTATTTATTCGGCTTTCGTTTTAGCGCGAAATTCGAGAAGATCTCGAACGATCGATTGTCACATGATTCCATAGACGGCAACACACCGTTCCGATCCATGGTCGGTTTGCCTTTTTTAGAATACCGGAAGTCAGCTTAGGGGCGCCATCATGAGCGAGGTACCGGTAATGTCCCTACTTACAATGTAGGCTTTTTTTTATTGGGATACCGATTTATAAACTCGATAAAAACCTTATTTTTGATTCATGCAGTAACTGTGCATAACTGCCGAGAACCACATTTTAGGACGAACTGCATCAAGTGATTATACAGACAATGAAGCCCATTGAAGGTAGCGATGTAATGTCGCAAGCCAAGAGCTATACTCGTCCTTGACCTCAATAATTTGTATACCCGTAGGGCGCGCATCAATAATCTCAAATCGACTCCATTCCACCCGCATGTGCAATTTGACTTATAAAGTTATATATCAAGTCATTCAAGATGTTCCACACACTTTCACTTTGCTTTGGTGTTCTAGAGAAACCACCCGGAAAGACCCGTTAATTAGTTGAATATAACGTGACTGCAAATTCTGAGGTGAAGCTCTTGCGACATCTATCTATCTACTCGATACTCCATCGCCCTCAATGTGCTGAGGATTATGTGGAGGTCCAGGTGCTACCACGGCCGAGTAACTTTATAACCCTGTGGTGACTCCAGTAGCGTTCTTTAACGTGCACACACCGAGGCGTGTACACGGGTCAGCCATTAATGTCCGCGCCCGATCGGACAGCGTACTGAACCCACGACAACATACCTGGACAAGTGTTGTAATGGGGGGAAGTCGGCATTTTTGCATTCAGATCTTTATTCAGTGATCTCGAATGAGACTTTTCAGCCTGACAAACTTGGTATCTGACCGAGTTCTGATTTTTGTCAGAATACCCTGACCAGGTTACGATCCCCGGTCCGATAGCACGAGAGACCAGTACGCTACCTCTCGGCCACAGACATTACCCCTTTACTGATAATAAAGCTACAAACCTGCAACTCCTCCAGCTTTCTTGCTCGCCGTGGCATTTGTCTTTAGGCTGCCACTAGTTTTTGCCTGAGTCTGAGACTGAGATTTCCCGGCGGCAACTTTTGGAGCTGGTTGTGATGGCTTTTTGGGCGGCATCACGTATTATTTTAAAATCTAGAATAAATTAGAGCACTTCTTTCAGACGCCACGAAACCTTTTCGTCAAATGTAAGTCATCGTCGTTGGGAAAATACCCGTAAACTTAGCTAAAATTTAATTAATTACATTCATTCACGACAATTTTTCTCTTTCGTCGTCCATTTTGTAAACAAAGCAGGCCCGCACATGGCGATAATGACAGCAGTGTTGTGATTGGATAAAAATGAAAGCCAATTACACTGTAGCTCAAACCCAACCCATGTTTGAAACTGACTGACAGACCCATGGACAGACCCAGTTATAGAAATCATTATAATTTGGTAAAGGCTATTCTGCCGCTAGCGGCAGAATAAGAGTGTAACCTTGTTATGTCGCTAGCGGCAGAATAGCCTGTTTGGCTATTCAAATGTTTTGAAAAATTTTGAAGTTTTTGAAGTTTTAAAACTTTTTCATTTTTTTTTATTTTTTTGAAAACAAAGTTTTCACTGCGAGTGTCGATCACTTTAACATTCATCCATAGTGAGTGCCGAGTGTCACTTTAATAATCATCCACAGTGAGTGCCTAGTGTCACTTTAACAATCATCGACAGTAGGTGCCTATATATAGTGTCCCTTTAAATTCTCTATTCACGAGTAGCCTACCGAGTGTCCCTTTAACATTCAAGACTGAAGGTACCCCCACCGAGATCATCATGTGATATACATGTAGATAATACACCATTCATACGGAGTGACCTAAAATTATGCTAATTAGGGTAGCCTATACAAATATATCATGACGCAACAATATGTCTAGAATCCCCCCAAACAGAGGTAGGCCTACTGCGGAGAATATAGGTCATGTACTTCCGTGACGCAATAATATGTCTAGAATGCCCCCAAACAGGGGCTATATATCATCACCTGTTTCTCCATCGACGCCAGTTCACATTTTCTTTGAATGCAATTGGCACTGTCTTTTCTCGGAGGGTGCATGAACCACAGGTTCACAGTCTTGTTTCAGTTGTATGTGATATTTCTCATTCAAACACCCTAACCCCTCGAAAACGTCCGAGAATTCCTCTAGGATATCGGATTTTTGTTCTGAAATGTTCATTATTATTTTCAGTAGGTTCAGTTCAGTAGAGGAACGCAACCCTAATGCTGGTGGGCATCGACGTAAACGGCATAGACTTCGAGTTTCTTTTTCCATTGTTTCCGATTACGTCTATATATAGGTTGTCCCCCATACCCTGTTAATGTCATATTTGTTGGGCAATCGCAACTTCTCGGATGATCGTTCTTGCGAAAATAATATTATTTGCGTACGGAAATCACCGAGGTTTGCCGATTGATTTGTTGGGGTGATATTTGTTGCTGTGTTGGGGAGCTTGTCGTGCTCACGTATCGGAAGCACATGCGAAGCACAGGTCTGAGCACCACTGTCCACTTTCATCCGAATAATATTCCGATCAGTTATCCGTATCGGCACGTAAATTTCATCTGGTATTTCATTTTTGGAATCCACGGTTCCTATGAATAGTTCCTCTGATGAATTTGTTTTGTCCTCCAATGTGTGGACATATTTTTCCTTTCTGCGTGCTCCTTTCGACCTACAACAGCTCTGGAAATAATGTTTAACCCCACACGCGCGTCAAACTTGACCATACGCCGGACATTGTCTCTTGCCATGTGTCCTAGCACAGCGTTTGCATTTGAAAGTTTCTGTAGCTATCTCATGCGGTTTGTCGTGATTGAACTTTCTACCTATACGTACGGCGTGCACCTCAGAGTTTATAGCCATATGTTTCATTTGTTTCTGTGATACCTCAAATGACCTTGCTATTTTGATGGCTTGTTCCAGTGTCATAGTTGATTATTGTAACAACTTCTGCATGTTGCACGTCTTTTGAATTTGTTGAACAAATTATTTTGTCTCTTATTAATGAGTCTCTTAATTCGCCATACTCACAGTCTGTGGGTAAACGTTTAAATCCGTTACGAATTCATCCACTGTTTCTTCTGGGAGTTGTGTGCGTGGCATGAACTGATATCTTTGCACAGTTACATTTGTCTTGGGGTTACAGTGTCCCTCAAATCTCTCACAGAGAACATTTAGTCTGTCTATTTCCGCACCTTCCAGTGTCCACGTATTGTATAAATCTCGTCATTGCTGTCCCACGTATAATAGGAAATAACTGCACTTTTGTTTCTCAGTTTTTTCCACTGAGTGGTCCATTGAACATTAATTGCAGAGTCTGTCGCCACCGCTTCCAGTTGAGGGTTAAATTTCCGGAATCAAAATTCAAAGAATCAATTGACGGAAGTCCGCCGGTCGCCATCTGTGATGTATAATTAGTCTCCGTCCAAGGTGGGAGTACTTAGGCGATAGGAATCGTAACTTCTGACACCATGTTGTGTTCTGGGTACAGTATAATTATATAACGAGATGTGGATAGTGCGAGTGTTTATTAACTTATGGCCCTAAACGCGGGAACTGGTTTATATACCAGTTAGGCAATGCGGAGTCATGTGTTAGTGCAGCATGCATATACGACGGCAGTTAGTGAGTAGGTATATACAGTTGGAGATGTCCCGATATGTAACATATAGGGCACATGAACGCAGTGTATTTCTGAGCTCTTGGGACCTGGATGCAAATTCTTTCTGAGCTATACGGAACATTCATGCAGTGTAAACATTCGTGCAGTGTATTTCTAACATATATATGGAACATTAATGCGGTGTGTTTCTAAGATCTAGGAAACTTTCATGCAGTGTATTTCTAAGCTCCAGGGAACATGAATGCAATGTATTTCTGAGCTCTATATGTAACATGGATGCAGTGTATTACTGAGCTCTATAGGGAACATGGATGCCGTGTATTTCTTCCCCGTGATTAGTACTCAGGTTAATAGGACAGATGAACGCGTTTACATGTACATGGAATATCTTACTGAACATCCGCTACTAGCAACATTTTACATCGTCCTTCTCATAACGCTAGCTATCACAGGAACGATCGGCAATATAATGGTATGTTTATAACGTTACAATAGGTTTTATTCCACACCCATTGACGTGAGTCACATGCATTCAACGGAATCCCAGCCATTGAATACATATTAGTATACCACTAGTGGAATACAAGCCGGAACTATTCTTGTTGACGTTGTCACCAAGAAAGATGACGTACATTACGTCGATCATTCGCTTCCGGTGATCCCTCCATAATTACTGCTTATTTGTCAGACTTAAATAACAATAAAGGTGGCTATAGTAACAATGAAGGTGACATTCATGGATTGAACGTATCTGACTGAACAGTGTAGAATAAATACAGAACACAACTTGCATCATAATCTCGAATCTTTTATCGAACTCGTTGCGGACAGCGAAAAGTTATATTTCGCTCTCTGCTACGCTCTCGCGAAATATCCTTGCGCCATCCTCAACTCGTTCATAAAAGATTCTCGATTAAGATGCGCGTTGTGTTCTGTCTATATCTCGTTAACTCGTCCTTCCCATACACTCCAGCTATCTTAGGAACGATTGGCAGTATAATAGCATGTTTATATATAACGTTATAATATGCTATCTCGTCCTTCTCGTAACGCTAGCTATATCAGGAACGATATAATAGTATGTGTATAATAGGTTACCTCGTCCTTCTAATTACGCTAGCTTTCACAGGAATGATTGGCAATATAATGGTATTTTTATAACGTTATAATAGGTTACCTTGTCCAGCTAGCTATCACAGGAAACGATTGATATATAATGGCACGTTTATAACGTTTCAATGGGTTACCTCGTCCTTCTCGTAACGCTAGCTATCACAAAAACGATTGGCAACATAATGGTATGTTTATGATAGGTTACCTCGTCCTTCTCGTACCACTAGCTATCATAGGGACGATTGGCAATATAATGGTATGTTTATAATAGGTTAATTACCTCGTCCTTCTCGTACCACTAGCTATCATAGGGACGATTGGCAATATAATGGTATGTTTATAATAGGTTACCTCGTCAATATCTTATAACGCTTGCTATAACAGAAGCGATGGGCAAAATATAATATTATGTTTATAACGTTATAATAGGCTACCTCGCCCTTCCCGTTACGCTAGCTATCACATGAACGATTGGCAATATGATGGTATGTTTATGATAGGTTACCTCGTCCTTCTCGTAACACTAGCTATCATAGGGACGATTGGCAATATAATGGTATGTTTATAATAGGTTACCACGTCAATGTCTTATAACGCTTTCTATAACAGAAGCGATGGGAAATATGATGGTATGTTTATAACGTTATAATAGACTACCTCGTCCTTCCCGCAACGCTAGCTATCACATGAACGATTGGCAATATGATGGTATGTTTATAACGTTATAATAGACTATGGTATGTTTATACCGTTATACTAGACTACCTCGCCCTTCACGTAACGCTAGCTATCACATGAACGATTGACAATATAATGGTATGTTTATAATACATTACCCCGTCATTCTCGTAATATAACTATTTCGTAACATGCATTTGTTTACACAAGCATTAAGGCATCAAACAATAAACTACCACCATCAAATAAAACAAAAAATAGAGAGCTTTATGTTGTCCGGTGGGAATGGGGAGTATTTAATTGGAATTAACCAGTGAATTAACAATTATAATTATGCCACTCCTATTGATAGTAGTACAAAATGGTTAACTGTGTGTCTTGTCGTTTTCATCATATTAGTGTCAACTTATTAGTGCAGCGGCCAAATCGAAAAAAAGTTCTAATTTTCGAGATACCCCAACCCAAGGTAGAACCAGTTGATACCAACGTATTTTGAAGAAGAAATATATATTGTTCACGAAAATGACAGTGAAAAATAACGGAATTGGTGGTGGTCCACAGGAAGCCCTAAGTAGGAAATTTCGTCTCGATACTAACAGTTTCCGAGACGTTCGATTGAGTCGTATTTATACTAGTGTATATAAACGCTCTTTAACAACGACACCGCAGATACGAACGCTTATTAATGATCATGCGATTAACCCATCAATTCCAACGACGGTGGCAGTTGAAGGGCGAAGGAGTGGTCGCACGGCTCGCAAATGGTTCGATGACATGCACTGCCCGTGGCTTTTTTACCCTTACACATCAAGTTTGGGCTCAATCAGTCGAGCCGTTTTCGAGTCTATATATGACAAACACACATATATAGGGAAGTCTCAAAAATAGATAGTAGATAATTTCAGTTCGTAGAGTTCAAGACTTAAAATAGGGTAGAGGGTCCCAAAACAGTGAAAATTCGCCTTTCGTATTTGCCAGCCAATTATTGCAAAGTGTCCCAAGTTTCAGGAACCAGCACATCAATATAAATTATTTACTTCCAGAGCACTACAATCTGTCCATACCTCAGTTAAAACTGAGATTGCTTGATTGCTTTTCTATTTGTAAAATAACAAATGGTATATAATAACAAAAATGATGGACAAGTAGATGATACGTATAAGGTATTGTACAGGCCGGAGCAGCATGCTCATGGATGGTCGTCTTCCTGTTCCCCTTGTATTGAGATATATAAAAAAATAGAAGGTGACCCGACTTCGTCCGGGCTATTCAAAAACCAAATTTCAAGTCGATAGCTCCACCCGTTTCCGAGATCTGGTCTGCGCATGCGCGAAGCTGGCGTCGCACGGGCTCGGCGACCAGATAAAATTCGTATCCGGGGCAAGATACATTCACATACCAAATTTCAAGTCGATAGCTCCACCCGTTTCCGAGATATATAGCCAAATGTCATTTGCGGATACCTCGGCCGGTGATGAGTTAACGCGACGTCGGCCGGTTAAGAGTTAACGCGATCACGTCACGATCTGTTGATGGCGTAATATATTTACGCAATGTTTTTCGATGAGCGAAGCATGGTCCTGCGTTCTTCCCGATAATTAAAGTAGAAACTTTAAACGTACACATGCGTGTGATACATCATTGGAAAGATGAAGCGCCACAGATTCTAACCGTGCAAATTATATGACTGGCAATTTATTAATCGCGCTATATCGAATCGATTTGTGAGCACCGAACTGAAATATATTAGCGCAAAACGGCTTAAAAACAGATTTGACCTCGGCACGTGAAAAGTTGAGCTCGGATCTGAAAATTAATAGGCCTATGCCACTTCCCGACAGAAAATACCCCCACATACCAAGTTTCATCGAAATCGGGTCGGCCGTTATCGAGTCCATCGCGAACACACACACAGACAGACACACACACAGATCTTCCAAAATATATAATAGATAAAGGATGGTGGATGAAATTAAAGATGTATTTAAAGTTGTATGAGATTATATACCTTCAGTTAAAATGTTTTTGTTTGTTATTTGCCAGCCGCTTTTTGTAAATTGACACAGGCTGTTAGAAATTAACGCAGAATTATATATCGTATGTTGTCTGGTAGAATAGCCATATGTTGATATTGAGATCATAATCACTTCCGTACCTTATGTGATCAATACTCAATATATGGCGAGGGTACATAAAACAGTGAAAATTCGCCTTTATTATTTGACATCCGCTTGTTGTGAAGTGTCGCATGGTGCAGGCTTTCGGGTTACACTGGTGTAAATGTTTTCCATAGGCCTCAGTGCTAACGTTTTAGCGTATAGTGTTGGCAATATAAATGTTGGGTCCAAACTTTTCTTTAAATCTGAAAAATTTACATTTTGGGAAACTTTTTACACAAAAAAATCATGTCTGTCTAGCAGGGAATTCGCCTTTAAATCTTATGTTTTCGTAACTAGTGTCAGAACCGCATAAAAAAATACAGTCATATTTTAGACCACACCAAAAAATTCAAACTTCACTACAAAGGGTTAATTCCTGTGCCAATGGTTATTTTACCTATGGGAAATCATAGGGAAGAGGTGTGATGATTTTTTTATGTGAAAAGCACACAAGGCTATTGACCAATCAGGGCCCAGTGTCTATTTTATTCTCTCCTATATATTCCTCCCGCATCCGCTAGATGTCACTCGGAACCTTATTTACACCAGTGTAACCTAAAGCGATAGCCCGCTTTTTCGCGGAATAATTGTAACTCCCTACATTTCTTCAGAATTGCCCATCAATGGAAAAAATGTGTTCAAAAACAATATCACTTCTGTGGTTCTTTATTTATCACACATAATTTAACCCCACCCCCTTTAACAAATTATTCATCAAAAAAGCACAATTTTCCACCACCAGTCATGTTCAGGCCCCATTTTCACTCAGTTTTAGGGGTCTGGTGTTGCAAACTTGGATCAGCTATGGAAGACTGTACAATATTCTTTCCATGAGAGAACTTCTGGTGATGTGAGGTCATTGAGTCCAGATCTGATCAGCTGAGCATCAAGCGCATGACTTTATCAGCACATTGAAGAATAAAATATGACATTTTCAGGTCTGCAAGGGTGATCCAAGATAACTGGATGTGGGTGTATATTGAATTAGTTGAATAAAGATATGCTCTCTTTGAATTGCTGAAGCATTTTCTTAAATGTGTCCAAGTTTTAGTGCTATTAACCTTCAAATGACCATACCCACCAGTGGAAATGACACACTTTTATGATATATATCTGTATATCACTGGCTATAAAATCCAAAATACTTGTTAGATTAGGTTCTTATAACAATTGATATATGTGTCGTTGACATGCTCAAGTTATGGGTCATTTGCATTATCATGTGACTATTACCACCTTGAAATTTTTTGAAAAAACCTTGAAAAATTGGCATTTTTTATGAAAAATCTTACTATTTTTTTGGCTGATTTAAGTGAAAGAAGACATCAGCAGCAAGAATAGCCACACCAAGCATGAGATATTCATTGGACTGAAAGACCAGGCTCTGTAAAATGAATTAAATTGCTTTAAAGTGACTCCCAGGAATCAAAAATGATAAAAAGCTATTTTTTCCCTTTAGGTTACACTGGTGTAAATGTTTTCCATAGGCCTCAGTGCTAACGTTTTAGCGTATAGTGTTGGCAATATAAATGTTGGGTCCAAAATTTTCTTTAAATCTGAAAAATTGACATTTTGGGAAACATTTTACACAAAAAAATCATGTCTGTCTAGCAGGGAATTCGCCTTTAAATCTTATGTTTTCGTAACTAGTGTCAGAACCGCATAAAAAAATACAGTCATATTTTAGACCACACCAAAAAATTCAAACTTCACTACAAAGGGTTAATTCCTGTGCCAATGGTTATTTTACCTATGGGAAATCATAGGGAAGAGGTGTGATGATTTTTTTATGTGAAAAGCACACAAGGCTATTGACCAATCAGGGCCCAGTGTCTATTTTATTCTCTCCTATATATTCCTCCCGCATCCGCTAGATGTCACTCGGAACCTTATTTACACCAGTGTAACCTAAAGCGATAGCCCGCTTTTTCGCGGAATAATTGTAACTCCCTACATTTCTTCAGAATTGCCCATCAATGGAAAAAATGTGTTCAAAAACAATATCACTTCTGTGGTTCTTTATTTATCACACATAATTTAACCCCACCCCCTTTAACAAATTATTCATCAAAAAAGCACAATTTTCCACCACCAGTCATGTTCAGGCCCCATTTTCACTCAGTTTTAGGGGTCTGGTGTTGCAAACTTGGATCAGCTATGGAAGACTGTACAATATTCTTTCCATGAGAGAACTTCTGGTGATGTGAGGTCATTGAGTCCAGATCTGATCAGCTGAGCATCAAGCGCATGACTTTATCAGCACATTGAAGAATAAAATATGACATTTTCAGGTCTGCAAGGGTGATCCAAGATAACTGGATGTGGGTGTATATTGAATTAGTTGAATAAAGATATGCTCTCTTTGAATTGCTGAAGCATTTTCTTAAATGTGTCCAAGTTTTAGTGCTATTAACCTTCAAATGACCATACCCACCAGTGGAAATGACACACTTTTATGATATATATCTGTATATCACTGGCTATAAAATCCAAAATACTTGTTAGATTAGGTTCTTATAACAATTGATATATGTGTCGTTGACATGCTCAAGTTATGGGTCATTTGCATTATCATGTGACTATTACCACCTTGAAATTTTTTGAAAAAACCTTGAAAAATTGGCATTTTTTATGAAAAATCTTACTATTTTTTTGGCTGATTTAAGTGAAAGAAGACATCAGCAGCAAGAATAGCCACACCAAGCATGAGATATTCATTGGACTGAAAGACCAGGCTCTGTAAAATGAATTAAATTGCTTTAAAGTGACTCCCAGGAATCAAAAATGATAAAAAGCTATTTTTTCCCTTTAGGTTACACTGGTGTAAATGTTTTCCATAGGCCTCAGTGCTAACGTTTTAGCGTATAGTGTTGGCAATATAAATGTTGGGTCCAAAATTTTCTTTAAATCTGAAAAATTGACATTTTGGGAAACATTTTACACAAAAAAATCATGTCTGTCTAGCAGGGAATTCGCCTTTAAATCTTATGTTTTCGTAACTAGTGTCAGAACCGCATAAAAAAATACAGTCATATTTTAGACCACACCAAAAAATTCAAACTTCACTACAAAGGGTTAATTCCTGTGCCAATGGTTATTTTACCTATGGGAAATCATAGGGAAGAGGTGTGATGATTTTTTTATGTGAAAAGCACACAAGGCTATTGACCAATCAGGGCCCAGTGTCTATTTTATTCTCTCCTATATATTCCTCCCGCATCCGCTAGATGTCACTCGGAACCTTATTTACACCAGTGTAACCTAAAGCGATAGCCCGCTTTTTCGCGGAATAATTGTAACTCCCTACATTTCTTCAGAATTGCCCATCAATGGAAAAAATGTGTTCAAAAACAATATCACTTCTGTGGTTCTTTATTTATCACACATAATTTAACCCCACCCCCTTTAACAAATTATTCATCAAAAAAGCACAATTTTCCACCACCAGTCATGTTCAGGCCCCATTTTCACTCAGTTTTAGGGGTCTGGTGTTGCAAACTTGGATCAGCTATGGAAGACTGTACAATATTCTTTCCATGAGAGAACTTCTGGTGATGTGAGGTCATTGAGTCCAGATCTGATCAGCTGAGCATCAAGCGCATGACTTTATCAGCACATTGAAGAATAAAATATGACATTTTCAGGTCTGCAAGGGTGATCCAAGATAACTGGATGTGGGTGTATATTGAATTAGTTGAATAAAGATATGCTCTCTTTGAATTGCTGAAGCATTTTCTTAAATGTGTCCAAGTTTTAGTGCTATTAACCTTCAAATGACCATACCCACCAGTGGAAATGACACACTTTTATGATATATATCTGTATATCACTGGCTATAAAATCCAAAATACTTGTTAGATTAGGTTCTTATAACAATTGATATATGTGTCGTTGACATGCTCAAGTTATGGGTCATTTGCATTATCATGTGACTATTACCACCTTGAAATTTTTTGAAAAAACCTTGAAAAATTGGCATTTTTTATGAAAAATCTTACTATTTTTTTGGCTGATTTAAGTGAAAGAAGACATCAGCAGCAAGAATAGCCACACCAAGCATGAGATATTCATTGGACTGAAAGACCAGGCTCTGTAAAATGAATTAAATTGCTTTAAAGTGACTCCCAGGAATCAAAAATGATAAAAAGCTATTTTTTCCCTTTAAGCGATAGCCCGCTTTTTCGCGGAATAATTGTAACTCCCTACATTTCTTCAGAATTGCCCATCAATGGAAAAAATGTGTTCAAAAACAATATCACTTCTGTGGTTCTTTATTTATCACACATAATTTAACCCCACCCCCTTTAACAAATTATTCATCAAAAAAGCACAATTTTCCACCACCAGTCATGTTCAGGCCCCATTTTCACTCAGTTTTAGGGGTCTGGTGTTGCAAACTTGGATCAGCTATGGAAGACTGTACAATATTCTTTCCATGAGAGAACTTCTGGTGATGTGAGGTCATTGAGTCCAGATCTGATCAGCTGAGCATCAAGCGCATGACTTTATCAGCACATTGAAGAATAAAATATGACATTTTCAGGTCTGCAAGGGTGATCCAAGATAACTGGATGTGGGTGTATATTGAATTAGTTGAATAAAGATATGCTCTCTTTGAATTGCTGAAGCATTTTCTTAAATGTGTCCAAGTTTTAGTGCTATTAACCTTCAAATGACCATACCCACCAGTGGAAATGACACACTTTTATGATATATATCTGTATATCACTGGCTATAAAATCCAAAATACTTGTTAGATTAGGTTCTTATAACAATTGATATATGTGTCGTTGACATGCTCAAGTTATGGGTCATTTGCATTATCATGTGACTATTACCACCTTGAAATTTTTTGAAAAAACCTTGAAAAATTGGCATTTTTTATGAAAAATCTTACTATTTTTTTGGCTGATTTAAGTGAAAGAAGACATCAGCAGCAAGAATAGCCACACCAAGCATGAGATATTCATTGGACTGAAAGACCAGGCTCTGTAAAATGAATTAAATTGCTTTAAAGTGACTCCCAGGAATCAAAAATGATAAAAAGCTATTTTTTCCCTTTAGGTTACACTGGTGTAAATGTTTTCCATAGGCCTCAGTGCTAACGTTTTAGCGTATAGTGTTGGCAATATAAATGTTGGGTCCAAAATTTTCTTTAAATCTGAAAAATTGACATTTTGGGAAACATTTTACACAAAAAAATCATGTCTGTCTAGCAGGGAATTCGCCTTTAAATCTTATGTTTTCGTAACTAGTGTCAGAACCGCATAAAAAAATACAGTCATATTTTAGACCACACCAAAAAATTCAAACTTCACTACAAAGGGTTAATTCCTGTGCCAATGGTTATTTTACCTATGGGAAATCATAGGGAAGAGGTGTGATGATTTTTTTATGTGAAAAGCACACAAGGCTATTGACCAATCAGGGCCCAGTGTCTATTTTATTCTCTCCTATATATTCCTCCCGCATCCGCTAGATGTCACTCGGAACCTTATTTACACCAGTGTAACCTAAAGCGATAGCCCGCTTTTTCGCGGAATAATTGTAACTCCCTACATTTCTTCAGAATTGCCCATCAATGGAAAAAATGTGTTCAAAAACAATATCACTTCTGTGGTTCTTTATTTATCACACATAATTTAACCCCACCCCCTTTAACAAATTATTCATCAAAAAAGCACAATTTTCCACCACCAGTCATGTTCAGGCCCCATTTTCACTCAGTTTTAGGGGTCTGGTGTTGCAAACTTGGATCAGCTATGGAAGACTGTACAATATTCTTTCCATGAGAGAACTTCTGGTGATGTGAGGTCATTGAGTCCAGATCTGATCAGCTGAGCATCAAGCGCATGACTTTATCAGCACATTGAAGAATAAAATATGACATTTTCAGGTCTGCAAGGGTGATCCAAGATAACTGGATGTGGGTGTATATTGAATTAGTTGAATAAAGATATGCTCTCTTTGAATTGCTGAAGCATTTTCTTAAATGTGTCCAAGTTTTAGTGCTATTAACCTTCAAATGACCATACCCACCAGTGGAAATGACACACTTTTATGATATATATCTGTATATCACTGGCTATAAAATCCAAAATACTTGTTAGATTAGGTTCTTATAACAATTGATATATGTGTCGTTGACATGCTCAAGTTATGGGTCATTTGCATTATCATGTGACTATTACCACCTTGAAATTTTTTGAAAAAACCTTGAAAAATTGGCATTTTTTATGAAAAATCTTACTATTTTTTTGGCTGATTTAAGTGAAAGAAGACATCAGCAGCAAGAATAGCCACACCAAGCATGAGATATTCATTGGACTGAAAGACCAGGCTCTGTAAAATGAATTAAATTGCTTTAAAGTGACTCCCAGGAATCAAAAATGATAAAAAGCTATTTTTTCCCTTTAGGTTACACTGGTGTAAATGTTTTCCATAGGCCTCAGTGCTAACGTTTTAGCGTATAGTGTTGGCAATATAAATGTTGGGTCCAAAATTTTCTTTAAATCTGAAAAATTGACATTTTGGGAAACATTTTACACAAAAAAATCATGTCTGTCTAGCAGGGAATTCGCCTTTAAATCTTATGTTTTCGTAACTAGTGTCAGAACCGCATAAAAAAATACAGTCATATTTTAGACCACACCAAAAAATTCAAACTTCACTACAAAGGGTTAATTCCTGTGCCAATGGTTATTTTACCTATGGGAAATCATAGGGAAGAGGTGTGATGATTTTTTTATGTGAAAAGCACACAAGGCTATTGACCAATCAGGGCCCAGTGTCTATTTTATTCTCTCCTATATATTCCTCCCGCATCCGCTAGATGTCACTCGGAACCTTATTTACACCAGTGTAACCTAAAGCGATAGCCCGCTTTTTCGCGGAATAATTGTAACTCCCTACATTTCTTCAGAATTGCCCATCAATGGAAAAAATGTGTTCAAAAACAATATCACTTCTGTGGTTCTTTATTTATCACACATAATTTAACCCCACCCCCTTTAACAAATTATTCATCAAAAAAGCACAATTTTCCACCACCAGTCATGTTCAGGCCCCATTTTCACTCAGTTTTAGGGGTCTGGTGTTGCAAACTTGGATCAGCTATGGAAGACTGTACAATATTCTTTCCATGAGAGAACTTCTGGTGATGTGAGGTCATTGAGTCCAGATCTGATCAGCTGAGCATCAAGCGCATGACTTTATCAGCACATTGAAGAATAAAATATGACATTTTCAGGTCTGCAAGGGTGATCCAAGATAACTGGATGTGGGTGTATATTGAATTAGTTGAATAAAGATATGCTCTCTTTGAATTGCTGAAGCATTTTCTTAAATGTGTCCAAGTTTTAGTGCTATTAACCTTCAAATGACCATACCCACCAGTGGAAATGACACACTTTTATGATATATATCTGTATATCACTGGCTATAAAATCCAAAATACTTGTTAGATTAGGTTCTTATAACAATTGATATATGTGTCGTTGACATGCTCAAGTTATGGGTCATTTGCATTATCATGTGACTATTACCACCTTGAAATTTTTTGAAAAAACCTTGAAAAATTGGCATTTTTTATGAAAAATCTTACTATTTTTTTGGCTGATTTAAGTGAAAGAAGACATCAGCAGCAAGAATAGCCACACCAAGCATGAGATATTCATTGGACTGAAAGACCAGGCTCTGTAAAATGAATTAAATTGCTTTAAAGTGACTCCCAGGAATCAAAAATGATAAAAAGCTATTTTTTCCCTTTAGGTTACACTGGTGTAAATGTTTTCCATAGGCCTCAGTGCTAACGTTTTAGCGTATAGTGTTGGCAATATAAATGTTGGGTCCAAAATTTTCTTTAAATCTGAAAAATTGACATTTTGGGAAACATTTTACACAAAAAAATCATGTCTGTCTAGCAGGGAATTCGCCTTTAAATCTTATGTTTTCGTAACTAGTGTCAGAACCGCATAAAAAAATACAGTCATATTTTAGACCACACCAAAAAATTCAAACTTCACTACAAAGGGTTAATTCCTGTGCCAATGGTTATTTTACCTATGGGAAATCATAGGGAAGAGGTGTGATGATTTTTTTATGTGAAAAGCACACAAGGCTATTGACCAATCAGGGCCCAGTGTCTATTTTATTCTCTCCTATATATTCCTCCCGCATCCGCTAGATGTCACTCGGAACCTTATTTACACCAGTGTAACCTAAAGCGATAGCCCGCTTTTTCGCGGAATAATTGTAACTCCCTACATTTCTTCAGAATTGCCCATCAATGGAAAAAATGTGTTCAAAAACAATATCACTTCTGTGGTTCTTTATTTATCACACATAATTTAACCCCACCCCCTTTAACAAATTATTCATCAAAAAAGCACAATTTTCCACCACCAGTCATGTTCAGGCCCCATTTTCACTCAGTTTTAGGGGTCTGGTGTTGCAAACTTGGATCAGCTATGGAAGACTGTACAATATTCTTTCCATGAGAGAACTTCTGGTGATGTGAGGTCATTGAGTCCAGATCTGATCAGCTGAGCATCAAGCGCATGACTTTATCAGCACATTGAAGAATAAAATATGACATTTTCAGGTCTGCAAGGGTGATCCAAGATAACTGGATGTGGGTGTATATTGAATTAGTTGAATAAAGATATGCTCTCTTTGAATTGCTGAAGCATTTTCTTAAATGTGTCCAAGTTTTAGTGCTATTAACCTTCAAATGACCATACCCACCAGTGGAAATGACACACTTTTATGATATATATCTGTATATCACTGGCTATAAAATCCAAAATACTTGTTAGATTAGGTTCTTATAACAATTGATATATGTGTCGTTGACATGCTCAAGTTATGGGTCATTTGCATTATCATGTGACTATTACCACCTTGAAATTTTTTGAAAAAACCTTGAAAAATTGGCATTTTTTATGAAAAATCTTACTATTTTTTTGGCTGATTTAAGTGAAAGAAGACATCAGCAGCAAGAATAGCCACACCAAGCATGAGATATTCATTGGACTGAAAGACCAGGCTCTGTAAAATGAATTAAATTGCTTTAAAGTGACTCCCAGGAATCAAAAATGATAAAAAGCTATTTTTTCCCTTTAGGTTACACTGGTGTAAATGTTTTCCATAGGCCTCAGTGCTAACGTTTTAGCGTATAGTGTTGGCAATATAAATGTTGGGTCCAAAATTTTCTTTAAATCTGAAAAATTGACATTTTGGGAAACATTTTACACAAAAAAATCATGTCTGTCTAGCAGGGAATTCGCCTTTAAATCTTATGTTTTCGTAACTAGTGTCAGAACCGCATAAAAAAATACAGTCATATTTTAGACCACACCAAAAAATTCAAACTTCACTACAAAGGGTTAATTCCTGTGCCAATGGTTATTTTACCTATGGGAAATCATAGGGAAGAGGTGTGATGATTTTTTTATGTGAAAAGCACACAAGGCTATTGACCAATCAGGGCCCAGTGTCTATTTTATTCTCTCCTATATATTCCTCCCGCATCCGCTAGATGTCACTCGGAACCTTATTTACACCAGTGTAACCTAAAGCGATAGCCCGCTTTTTCGCGGAATAATTGTAACTCCCTACATTTCTTCAGAATTGCCCATCAATGGAAAAAATGTGTTCAAAAACAATATCACTTCTGTGGTTCTTTATTTATCACACATAATTTAACCCCACCCCCTTTAACAAATTATTCATCAAAAAAGCACAATTTTCCACCACCAGTCATGTTCAGGCCCCATTTTCACTCAGTTTTAGGGGTCTGGTGTTGCAAACTTGGATCAGCTATGGAAGACTGTACAATATTCTTTCCATGAGAGAACTTCTGGTGATGTGAGGTCATTGAGTCCAGATCTGATCAGCTGAGCATCAAGCGCATGACTTTATCAGCACATTGAAGAATAAAATATGACATTTTCAGGTCTGCAAGGGTGATCCAAGATAACTGGATGTGGGTGTATATTGAATTAGTTGAATAAAGATATGCTCTCTTTGAATTGCTGAAGCATTTTCTTAAATGTGTCCAAGTTTTAGTGCTATTAACCTTCAAATGACCATACCCACCAGTGGAAATGACACACTTTTATGATATATATCTGTATATCACTGGCTATAAAATCCAAAATACTTGTTAGATTAGGTTCTTATAACAATTGATATATGTGTCGTTGACATGCTCAAGTTATGGGTCATTTGCATTATCATGTGACTATTACCACCTTGAAATTTTTTGAAAAAACCTTGAAAAATTGGCATTTTTTATGAAAAATCTTACTATTTTTTTGGCTGATTTAAGTGAAAGAAGACATCAGCAGCAAGAATAGCCACACCAAGCATGAGATATTCATTGGACTGAAAGACCAGGCTCTGTAAAATGAATTAAATTGCTTTAAAGTGACTCCCAGGAATCAAAAATGATAAAAAGCTATTTTTTCCCTTTAGGTTACACTGGTGTAAATGTTTTCCATAGGCCTCAGTGCTAACGTTTTAGCGTATAGTGTTGGCAATATAAATGTTGGGTCCAAAATTTTCTTTAAATCTGAAAAATTGACATTTTGGGAAACATTTTACACAAAAAAATCATGTCTGTCTAGCAGGGAATTCGCCTTTAAATCTTATGTTTTCGTAACTAGTGTCAGAACCGCATAAAAAAATACAGTCATATTTTAGACCACACCAAAAAATTCAAACTTCACTACAAAGGGTTAATTCCTGTGCCAATGGTTATTTTACCTATGGGAAATCATAGGGAAGAGGTGTGATGATTTTTTTATGTGAAAAGCACACAAGGCTATTGACCAATCAGGGCCCAGTGTCTATTTTATTCTCTCCTATATATTCCTCCCGCATCCGCTAGATGTCACTCGGAACCTTATTTACACCAGTGTAACCTAAAGCGATAGCCCGCTTTTTCGCGGAATAATTGTAACTCCCTACATTTCTTCAGAATTGCCCATCAATGGAAAAAATGTGTTCAAAAACAATATCACTTCTGTGGTTCTTTATTTATCACACATAATTTAACCCCACCCCCTTTAACAAATTATTCATCAAAAAAGCACAATTTTCCACCACCAGTCATGTTCAGGCCCCATTTTCACTCAGTTTTAGGGGTCTGGTGTTGCAAACTTGGATCAGCTATGGAAGACTGTACAATATTCTTTCCATGAGAGAACTTCTGGTGATGTGAGGTCATTGAGTCCAGATCTGATCAGCTGAGCATCAAGCGCATGACTTTATCAGCACATTGAAGAATAAAATATGACATTTTCAGGTCTGCAAGGGTGATCCAAGATAACTGGATGTGGGTGTATATTGAATTAGTTGAATAAAGATATGCTCTCTTTGAATTGCTGAAGCATTTTCTTAAATGTGTCCAAGTTTTAGTGCTATTAACCTTCAAATGACCATACCCACCAGTGGAAATGACACACTTTTATGATATATATCTGTATATCACTGGCTATAAAATCCAAAATACTTGTTAGATTAGGTTCTTATAACAATTGATATATGTGTCGTTGACATGCTCAAGTTATGGGTCATTTGCATTATCATGTGACTATTACCACCTTGAAATTTTTTGAAAAAACCTTGAAAAATTGGCATTTTTTATGAAAAATCTTACTATTTTTTTGGCTGATTTAAGTGAAAGAAGACATCAGCAGCAAGAATAGCCACACCAAGCATGAGATATTCATTGGACTGAAAGACCAGGCTCTGTAAAATGAATTAAATTGCTTTAAAGTGACTCCCAGGAATCAAAAATGATAAAAAGCTATTTTTTCCCTTTAGGTTACACTGGTGTAAATGTTTTCCATAGGCCTCAGTGCTAACGTTTTAGCGTATAGTGTTGGCAATATAAATGTTGGGTCCAAAATTTTCTTTAAATCTGAAAAATTGACATTTTGGGAAACATTTTACACAAAAAAATCATGTCTGTCTAGCAGGGAATTCGCCTTTAAATCTTATGTTTTCGTAACTAGTGTCAGAACCGCATAAAAAAATACAGTCATATTTTAGACCACACCAAAAAATTCAAACTTCACTACAAAGGGTTAATTCCTGTGCCAATGGTTATTTTACCTATGGGAAATCATAGGGAAGAGGTGTGATGATTTTTTTATGTGAAAAGCACACAAGGCTATTGACCAATCAGGGCCCAGTGTCTATTTTATTCTCTCCTATATATTCCTCCCGCATCCGCTAGATGTCACTCGGAACCTTATTTACACCAGTGTAACCTAAAGCGATAGCCCGCTTTTTCGCGGAATAATTGTAACTCCCTACATTTCTTCAGAATTGCCCATCAATGGAAAAAATGTGTTCAAAAACAATATCACTTCTGTGGTTCTTTATTTATCACACATAATTTAACCCCACCCCCTTTAACAAATTATTCATCAAAAAAGCACAATTTTCCACCACCAGTCATGTTCAGGCCCCATTTTCACTCAGTTTTAGGGGTCTGGTGTTGCAAACTTGGATCAGCTATGGAAGACTGTACAATATTCTTTCCATGAGAGAACTTCTGGTGATGTGAGGTCATTGAGTCCAGATCTGATCAGCTGAGCATCAAGCGCATGACTTTATCAGCACATTGAAGAATAAAATATGACATTTTCAGGTCTGCAAGGGTGATCCAAGATAACTGGATGTGGGTGTATATTGAATTAGTTGAATAAAGATATGCTCTCTTTGAATTGCTGAAGCATTTTCTTAAATGTGTCCAAGTTTTAGTGCTATTAACCTTCAAATGACCATACCCACCAGTGGAAATGACACACTTTTATGATATATATCTGTATATCACTGGCTATAAAATCCAAAATACTTGTTAGATTAGGTTCTTATAACAATTGATATATGTGTCGTTGACATGCTCAAGTTATGGGTCATTTGCATTATCATGTGACTATTACCACCTTGAAATTTTTTGAAAAAACCTTGAAAAATTGGCATTTTTTATGAAAAATCTTACTATTTTTTTGGCTGATTTAAGTGAAAGAAGACATCAGCAGCAAGAATAGCCACACCAAGCATGAGATATTCATTGGACTGAAAGACCAGGCTCTGTAAAATGAATTAAATTGCTTTAAAGTGACTCCCAGGAATCAAAAATGATAAAAAGCTATTTTTTCCCTTTAGGTTACACTGGTGTAAATGTTTTCCATAGGCCTCAGTGCTAACGTTTTAGCGTATAGTGTTGGCAATATAAATGTTGGGTCCAAAATTTTCTTTAAATCTGAAAAATTGACATTTTGGGAAACATTTTACACAAAAAAATCATGTCTGTCTAGCAGGGAATTCGCCTTTAAATCTTATGTTTTCGTAACTAGTGTCAGAACCGCATAAAAAAATACAGTCATATTTTAGACCACACCAAAAAATTCAAACTTCACTACAAAGGGTTAATTCCTGTGCCAATGGTTATTTTACCTATGGGAAATCATAGGGAAGAGGTGTGATGATTTTTTTATGTGAAAAGCACACAAGGCTATTGACCAATCAGGGCCCAGTGTCTATTTTATTCTCTCCTATATATTCCTCCCGCATCCGCTAGATGTCACTCGGAACCTTATTTACACCAGTGTAACCTAAAGCGATAGCCCGCTTTTTCGCGGAATAATTGTAACTCCCTACATTTCTTCAGAATTGCCCATCAATGGAAAAAATGTGTTCAAAAACAATATCACTTCTGTGGTTCTTTATTTATCACACATAATTTAACCCCACCCCCTTTAACAAATTATTCATCAAAAAAGCACAATTTTCCACCACCAGTCATGTTCAGGCCCCATTTTCACTCAGTTTTAGGGGTCTGGTGTTGCAAACTTGGATCAGCTATGGAAGACTGTACAATATTCTTTCCATGAGAGAACTTCTGGTGATGTGAGGTCATTGAGTCCAGATCTGATCAGCTGAGCATCAAGCGCATGACTTTATCAGCACATTGAAGAATAAAATATGACATTTTCAGGTCTGCAAGGGTGATCCAAGATAACTGGATGTGGGTGTATATTGAATTAGTTGAATAAAGATATGCTCTCTTTGAATTGCTGAAGCATTTTCTTAAATGTGTCCAAG
The DNA here is from genome assembly GCA_032622095.1 of Siphonodentalium dalli. Lineage (NCBI taxonomy): Eukaryota > Metazoa > Mollusca > Scaphopoda > Gadilida > Siphonodentaliidae > Siphonodentalium > Siphonodentalium dalli. The sequence continues at coordinate 56,751,285 of CP136069.1, read as the reverse complement.
TTTTAGTGCTATTAACCTTCAAATGACCATACCCACCAGTGGAAATGACACACTTTTATGATATATATCTGTATATCACTGGCTATAAAATCCAAAATACTTGTTAGATTAGGTTCTTATAACAATTGATATATGTGTCGTTGACATGCTCAAGTTATGGGTCATTTGCATTATCATGTGACTATTACCACCTTGAAATTTTTTGAAAAAACCTTGAAAAATTGGCATTTTTTATGAAAAATCTTACTATTTTTTTGGCTGATTTAAGTGAAAGAAGACATCAGCAGCAAGAATAGCCACACCAAGCATGAGATATTCATTGGACTGAAAGACCAGGCTCTGTAAAATGAATTAAATTGCTTTAAAGTGACTCCCAGGAATCAAAAATGATAAAAAGCTATTTTTTCCCTTTAGGTTACACTGGTGTAAATGTTTTCCATAGGCCTCAGTGCTAACGTTTTAGCGTATAGTGTTGGCAATATAAATGTTGGGTCCAAAATTTTCTTTAAATCTGAAAAATTGACATTTTGGGAAACATTTTACACAAAAAAATCATGTCTGTCTAGCAGGGAATTCGCCTTTAAATCTTATGTTTTCGTAACTAGTGTCAGAACCGCATAAAAAAATACAGTCATATTTTAGACCACACCAAAAAATTCAAACTTCACTACAAAGGGTTAATTCCTGTGCCAATGGTTATTTTACCTATGGGAAATCATAGGGAAGAGGTGTGATGATTTTTTTATGTGAAAAGCACACAAGGCTATTGACCAATCAGGGCCCAGTGTCTATTTTATTCTCTCCTATATATTCCTCCCGCATCCGCTAGATGTCACTCGGAACCTTATTTACACCAGTGTAACCTAAAGCGATAGCCCGCTTTTTCGCGGAATAATTGTAACTCCCTACATTTCTTCAGAATTGCCCATCAATGGAAAAAATGTGTTCAAAAACAATATCACTTCTGTGGTTCTTTATTTATCACACATAATTTAACCCCACCCCCTTTAACAAATTATTCATCAAAAAAGCACAATTTTCCACCACCAGTCATGTTCAGGCCCCATTTTCACTCAGTTTTAGGGGTCTGGTGTTGCAAACTTGGATCAGCTATGGAAGACTGTACAATATTCTTTCCATGAGAGAACTTCTGGTGATGTGAGGTCATTGAGTCCAGATCTGATCAGCTGAGCATCAAGCGCATGACTTTATCAGCACATTGAAGAATAAAATATGACATTTTCAGGTCTGCAAGGGTGATCCAAGATAACTGGATGTGGGTGTATATTGAATTAGTTGAATAAAGATATGCTCTCTTTGAATTGCTGAAGCATTTTCTTAAATGTGTCCAAGTTTTAGTGCTATTAACCTTCAAATGACCATACCCACCAGTGGAAATGACACACTTTTATGATATATATCTGTATATCACTGGCTATAAAATCCAAAATACTTGTTAGATTAGGTTCTTATAACAATTGATATATGTGTCGTTGACATGCTCAAGTTATGGGTCATTTGCATTATCATGTGACTATTACCACCTTGAAATTTTTTGAAAAAACCTTGAAAAATTGGCATTTTTTATGAAAAATCTTACTATTTTTTTGGCTGATTTAAGTGAAAGAAGACATCAGCAGCAAGAATAGCCACACCAAGCATGAGATATTCATTGGACTGAAAGACCAGGCTCTGTAAAATGAATTAAATTGCTTTAAAGTGACTCCCAGGAATCAAAAATGATAAAAAGCTATTTTTTCCCTTTAGGTTACACTGGTGTAAATGTTTTCCATAGGCCTCAGTGCTAACGTTTTAGCGTATAGTGTTGGCAATATAAATGTTGGGTCCAAAATTTTCTTTAAATCTGAAAAATTGACATTTTGGGAAACATTTTACACAAAAAAATCATGTCTGTCTAGCAGGGAATTCGCCTTTAAATCTTATGTTTTCGTAACTAGTGTCAGAACCGCATAAAAAAATACAGTCATATTTTAGACCACACCAAAAAATTCAAACTTCACTACAAAGGGTTAATTCCTGTGCCAATGGTTATTTTACCTATGGGAAATCATAGGGAAGAGGTGTGATGATTTTTTTATGTGAAAAGCACACAAGGCTATTGACCAATCAGGGCCCAGTGTCTATTTTATTCTCTCCTATATATTCCTCCCGCATCCGCTAGATGTCACTCGGAACCTTATTTACACCAGTGTAACCTAAAGCGATAGCCCGCTTTTTCGCGGAATAATTGTAACTCCCTACATTTCTTCAGAATTGCCCATCAATGGAAAAAATGTGTTCAAAAACAATATCACTTCTGTGGTTCTTTATTTATCACACATAATTTAACCCCACCCCCTTTAACAAATTATTCATCAAAAAAGCACAATTTTCCACCACCAGTCATGTTCAGGCCCCATTTTCACTCAGTTTTAGGGGTCTGGTGTTGCAAACTTGGATCAGCTATGGAAGACTGTACAATATTCTTTCCATGAGAGAACTTCTGGTGATGTGAGGTCATTGAGTCCAGATCTGATCAGCTGAGCATCAAGCGCATGACTTTATCAGCACATTGAAGAATACAATATGACATTTTCAGGTCTGCAAGGGTGATCCAAGATAACTGGATGTGGATGTATATTGAATTAGTTGAATAAAGATATGCTCTCTTTGAATTGCTGAAGCATTTTCTTAAATGTGTCCAAGTTTTAGTGCTATTAACCTTCAAATGACCATACCCACCAGTGGAAATGACACACTTTTATGATATATATCTGTATATCACTGGCTATAAAATCCAAAATACTTGTTAGATTAGGTTCTTATAACAATTGATATATGTGTCGTTGACATGCTCAAGTTATGGGTCATTTGCATTATCATGTGACTATTACCACCTTGAAATATTTTGAAAAAACCTTGAAAAAATGGCATTTTTTATGAAAAATCTTACTATTTTTTTGGCTGATTTAAGTGAAAGAAGACATCAGCAGCAAGAATAGCCACACCAAGCATGAGATATTCATTGGACTGAAAGACCAGGCTCTGTAAAATGAATTAAATTGCTTTAAAGTGACTCCCAGGAATCAAAAATGATAAAAAGCTATTTTTTCCCTTTAGGTTACACTGGTGTAAATGTTTTCCATAGGCCTCAGTGCTAACGTTTTAGCGTATAGTGTTGGCAATATAAATGTTGGGTCCAAAATTTTCTTTAAATCTGAAAAATTGACATTTTGGGAAACATTTTACACAAAAAAATCATGTCTGTCTAGCAGGGAATTCGCCTTTAAATCTTATGTTTTCGTAACTAGTGTCAGAACCGCATAAAAAAATACAGTCATATTTTAGACCACACCAAAAAATTCAAACTTCACTACAAAGGGTTAATTCCTGTGCCAATGGTTATTTTACCTATGGGAAATCATAGGGAAGAGGTGTGATGATTTTTTTATGTGAAAAGCACACAAGGCTATTGACCAATCAGGGCCCAGTGTCTATTTTATTCTCTCCTATATATTCCTCCCGCATCCGCTAGATGTCACTCGGAACCTTATTTACACCAGTGTAACCTAAAGCGATAGCCCGCTTTTTCGCGGAATAATTGTAACTCCCTACATTTCTTCAGAATTGCCCATCAATGGAAAAAATGTGTTCAAAAACAATATCACTTCTGTGGTTCTTTATTTATCACACATAATTTAACCCCACCCCCTTTAACAAATTATTCATCAAAAAAGCACAATTTTCCACCACCAGTCATGTTCAGGCCCCATTTTCACTCAGTTTTAGGGGTCTGGTGTTGCAAACTTGGATCAGCTATGGAAGACTGTACAATATTCTTTCCATGAGAGAACTTCTGGTGATGTGAGGTCATTGAGTCCAGATCTGATCAGCTGAGCATCAAGCGCATGACTTTATCAGCACATTGAAGAATACAATATGACATTTTCAGGTCTGCAAGGGTGATCCAAGATAACTGGATGTGGATGTATATTGAATTAGTTGAATAAAGATATGCTCTCTTTGAATTGCTGAAGCATTTTCTTAAATGTGTCCAAGTTTTAGTGCTATTAACCTTCAAATGACCATACCCACCAGTGGAAATGACACACTTTTATGATATATATCTGTATATCACTGGCTATAAAATCCAAAATACTTGTTAGATTAGGTTCTTATAACAATTGATATATGTGTCGTTGACATGCTCAAGTTATGGGTCATTTGCATTATCATGTGACTATTACCACCTTGAAATATTTTGAAAAAACCTTGAAAAATTGGCATTTTTTATGAAAAATCTTACTATTTTTTTGGCTGATTTAAGTGAAAGAAGACATCAGCAGCAAGAATAGCCACACCAAGCATGAGATATTCATTGGACTGAAAGACCAGGCTCTGTAAAATGAATTAAATTGCTTTAAAGTGACTCCCAGGAATCAAAAATGATAAAAAGCTATTTTTTCCCTTTAGGTTACACTGGTGTAAATGTTTTCCATAGGCCTCAGTGCTAACGTTTTAGCGTATAGTGTTGGCAATATAAATGTTGGGTCTAAAATTTTCTTTAAATCTGAAAAATTGACATTTTGGGAAACTTTTTACACAAAAAAATCATGTCTGTCTAGCAGGGAATTCGCCTTTAAATCTTATGTTTTCGTAACTAGTGTCAGAACCGCATAAAAAAATACAGTCATATTTTAGACCACACCAAAAAATTCAAACTTCACTACAAAGGGTTAATTCCTGTGCCAATGGTTATTTTACCTATGGGAAATCATAGGGAAGAGGTGTGATGATTTTTTTTATGTGAAAAGCACACAAGGCTATTGACCAATCAGGGCCCAGTGTCTATTTTATTCTCTCCTATATATTCCTCCCGCATCCGCTAGATGTCACTCGGAACCTTATTTACACCAGTGTAACCTAAAGCGATAGCCCGCTTTTTCGCGGAATAATTGTAACTCCCTACATTTCTTCAGAATTGCCCATCAATGGATAAAATGTGTTCAAAAACAATATCACTTCTGTGGTTCTTTATTTATCACACATAATTTAACCCCACCCCCTTTAACAAATTATTCATCAAAAAAGCACAATTTTCCACCACCAGTCATGTTCAGGCCCCATTTTCACTCAGTTTTAGGGGTCTGGTGTTGCAAACTTGGATCAGCTATGGAAGACTGTACAATATTCTTTCCATGAGAGAACTTCTGGTGATGTGAGGTCATTGAGTCCAGATCTGATCAGCTGAGCATCAAGCGCATGACTTTATCAGCACATTGAAGAATAAAATATGACATTTTCAGGTCTGCAAGGGTGATCCAAGATAACTGGATGTGGGTGTATATTGAATTAGTTGAATAAAGATATGCTCTCTTTGAATTGCTGAAGCATTTTCTTAAATGTGTCCAAGTTTTAGTGCTATTAACCTTCAAATGACCATACCCACCAGTGGAAATGACACACTTTTATGATATATATCTGTATATCACTGGCTATAAAATCCAAAATACTTGTTAGATTAGGTTCTTATAACAATTGATATATGTGTCGTTGACATGCTCAAGTTATGGGTCATTTGCATTATCATGTGACTATTACCACCTTGAAATTTTTTGAAAAAACCTTGAAAAATTGGCATTTTTTATGAAAAATCTTACTATTTTTTTGGCTGATTTAAGTGAAAGAAGACATCAGCAGCAAGAATAGCCACACCAAGCATGAGATATTCATTGGACTGAAAGACCAGGCTCTGTAAAATGAATTAAATTGCTTTAAAGTGACTCCCAGGAATCAAAAATGATAAAAAGCTATTTTTTCCCTTTAGGTTACACTGGTGTAAATGTTTTCTATAGGCCTCAGTGCTAACGTTTTAGCGTATAGTGTTGGCAATATAAATGTTGGGTCCAAAATTTTCTTTAAATCTGAAAAATTGACATTTTGGGAAACATTTTACACAAAAAAATCATGTCTGTCTAGCAGGGAATTCGCCTTTAAATCTTATGTTTTCGTAACTAGTGTCAGAACCGCATAAAAAAATACAGTCATATTTTAGACCACACCAAAAAATTCAAACTTCACTACAAAGGGTTAATTCCTGTGCCAATGGTTATTTTACCTATGGGAAATCATAGGGAAGAGGTGTGATGATTTTTTTATGTGAAAAGCACACAAGGCTATTGACCAATCAGGGCCCAGTGTCTATTTTATTCTCTCCTATATATTCCTCCCGCATCCGCTAGATGTCACTCGGAACCTTATTTACACCAGTGTAACCTAAAGCGATAGCCCGCTTTTTCGCGGAATAATTGTAACTCCCTACATTTCTTCAGAATTGCCCATCAATGGAAAAAATGTGTTCAAAAACAATATCACTTCTGTGGTTCTTTATTTATCACACATAATTTAACCCCACCCCCTTTAACAAATTATTCATCAAAAAAGCACAATTTTCCACCACCAGTCATGTTCAGGCCCCATTTTCACTCAGTTTTAGGGGTCTGGTGTTGCAAACTTGGATCAGCTATGGAAGACTGTACAATATTCTTTCCATGAGAGAACTTCTGGTGATGTGAGGTCATTGAGTCCAGATCTGATCAGCTGAGCATCAAGCGCATGACTTTATCAGCACATTGAAGAATACAATATGACATTTTCAGGTCTGCAAGGGTGATCCAAGATAACTGGATGTGGATGTATATTGAATTAGTTGAATAAAGATATGCTCTCTTTGAATTGCTGAAGCATTTTCTTAAATGTGTCCAAGTTTTAGTGCTATTAACCTTCAAATGACCATACCCACCAGTGGAAATGACACACTTTTATGATATATATCTGTATATCACTGGCTATAAAATCCAAAATACTTGTTAGATTAGGTTCTTATAACAATTGATATATGTGTCGTTGACATGCTCAAGTTATGGGTCATTTGCATTATCATGTGACTATTACCACCTTGAAATATTTTGAAAAAACCTTGAAAAATTGGCATTTTTTATGAAAAATCTTACTATTTTTTTGGCTGATTTAAGTGAAAGAAGACATCAGCAGCAAGAATAGCCACACCAAGCATGAGATATTCATTGGACTGAAAGACCAGGCTCTGTAAAATGAATTAAATTGCTTTAAAGTGACTCCCAGGAATCAAAAATGATAAAAAGCTATTTTTTCCCTTTAGGTTACACTGGTGTAAATGTTTTCCATAGGCCTCAGTGCTAACGTTTTAGCGTATAGTGTTGGCAATATAAATGTTGGGTCCAAAATTTTCTTTAAATCTGAAAAATTGACATTTTGGGAAACATTTTACACAAAAAAATCATGTCTGTCTAGCAGGGAATTCGCCTTTAAATCTTATGTTTTCGTAACTAGTGTCAGAACCGCATAAAAAAATACAGTCATATTTTAGACCACACCAAAAAATTCAAACTTCACTACAAAGGGTTAATTCCTGTGCCAATGGTTATTTTACCTATGGGAAATCATAGGGAAGAGGTGTGATGATTTTTTTATGTGAAAAGCACACAAGGCTATTGACCAATCAGGGCCCAGTGTCTATTTTATTCTCTCCTATATATTCCTCCCGCATCCGCTAGATGTCACTCGGAACCTTATTTACACCAGTGTAACCTAAAGCGATAGCCCGCTTTTTCGCGGAATAATTGTAACTCCCTACATTTCTTCAGAATTGCCCATCAATGGAAAAAATGTGTTCAAAAACAATATCACTTCTGTGGTTCTTTATTTATCACACATAATTTAACCCCACCCCCTTTAACAAATTATTCATCAAAAAAGCACAATTTTCCACCACCAGTCATGTTCAGGCCCCATTTTCACTCAGTTTTAGGGGTCTGGTGTTGCAAACTTGGATCAGCTATGGAAGACTGTACAATATTCTTTCCATGAGAGAACTTCTGGTGATGTGAGGTCATTGAGTCCAGATCTGATCAGCTGAGCATCAAGCGCATGACTTTATCAGCACATTGAAGAATACAATATGACATTTTCAGGTCTGCAAGGGTGATCCAAGATAACTGGATGTGGATGTATATTGAATTAGTTGAATAAAGATATGCTCTCTTTGAATTGCTGAAGCATTTTCTTAAATGTGTCCAAGTTTTAGTGCTATTAACCTTCAAATGACCATACCCACCAGTGGAAATGACACACTTTTATGATATATATCTGTATATCACTGGCTATAAAATCCAAAATACTTGTTAGATTAGGTTCTTATAACAATTGATATATGTGTCGTTGACATGCTCAAGTTATGGGTCATTTGCATTATCATGTGACTATTACCACCTTGAAATATTTTGAAAAAACCTTGAAAAATTGGCATTTTTTATGAAAAATCTTACTATTTTTTTGGCTGATTTAAGTGAAAGAAGACATCAGCAGCAAGAATAGCCACACCAAGCATGAGATATTCATTGGACTGAAAGACCAGGCTCTGTAAAATGAATTAAATTGCTTTAAAGTGACTCCCAGGAATCAAAAATGATAAAAAGCTATTTTTTCCCTTTAGGTTACACTGGTGTAAATGTTTTCCATAGGCCTCAGTGCTAACGTTTTAGCGTATAGTGTTGGCAATATAAATGTTGGGTCTAAAATTTTCTTTAAATCTGAAAAATTGACATTTTGGGAAACTTTTTACACAAAAAAATCATGTCTGTCTAGCAGGGAATTCGCCTTTAAATCTTATGTTTTCGTAACTAGTGTCAGAACCGCATAAAAAAATACAGTCATATTTTAGACCACACCAAAAAATTCAAACTTCACTACAAAGGGTTAATTCCTGTGCCAATGGTTATTTTACCTATGGGAAATCATAGGGAAGAGGTGTGATGATTTTTTTTATGTGAAAAGCACACAAGGCTATTGACCAATCAGGGCCCAGTGTCTATTTTATTCTCTCCTATATATTCCTCCCGCATCCGCTAGATGTCACTCGGAACCTTATTTACACCAGTGTAACCTTCGGGAACCGACACATCCATGGAGTGTATATCCGGACACAATTTAACCGTTGGTCACACCCTCAGTTAATATTGAGGGCATATCATTTCAGCATGTGATGTCGTCAAAACTTCAAATAGGGTAGGGGTTCCTCAAAACCGAAAATATACCTTTGTTATTTGCCAGCCACTTAACGTAAATTGCCAATTCTTTCACACCCAAATCCATATCAGTATATAACAAGTGTGTACTTCCTCATACAACTACCAATTTCCGTACTCTCTGTTAATCTTGAGAGGCTGCCGTTCCAGTTCGTGGTGTATTCTAGTCTTTAAAATGGGTAGTGTCCTAAAAGAGTAAACAATCATATGTTTTAATTGCCAGTCGCTTTTTGTAATGTATCCCTGGCTGTCAACAATTGTGTATTACCTTATATACTAGTCAGGTGTAGACACCGTCGTTTGACATTGGGGGCACATCTATTCAGTTTGTGATGGGTTCAATCGTTTACATGGGGTAGAGAGTCCATCAAAATCGTCAAAATTCACATTTATCGTTTGTCAGCAGCTTTTCGTAAGGTGTCCACCAAAATGTCTGGTGATACTGATGGCATATCCCTGGCGAGTGTTCTAGACTTCAAATAGGGATTGGGTGTCCCCCGAGACAGTGAAAAATAGCCTTTTTAGTTTGCCACCCTCTTTTTGTAAGTTCAATAGGGTTTCGTGAACCGTGCCATCTATAAAATTTTTTATTTCTAATATAATACATTCCCCACACCATCAGTTAATATGGAAAACACACCATTTAAGTTCTTGGCGTGTTTAAGACTTCAAATGGTATAATGGGGTCTACAAAACAGAACATTCTCCTTTCTTTTTTGCCAGCTAGTTTTTGTAAAAAAAACCCACATGATTTCGAGGGGACCAACCCACCCGTACCAATTGCATGTTCCTCAATAGATGTACACCCTTTGTTCACACACCCAGCTAATTTGAGAACACACAGCTTCAGTTTATGGTGTTGTCAGAAATATGAAATTGGTTAGAATGTCCTCAAACAGTAAGAATTTGCCATTCTCGTTAGCCAGCTGCTTTTTTATGAAGTATCCAAGACATTCGGATTCAAATAGTCCATAAAGATGTGTTATTCACCCACTTTTCTAAACCGCAGTTAAAATTGGGAGCATTTCCTTTCAGTTCGTAGTGTATTCAAATGGGGTAGGGGGCATAAAACAAAAAAATTCACATTTCGTATTTTCCAGTTACCTTTTGTAAAATGCCCTAGGTTTTCTGGAACCACCCATACAAATTCTATATAATCTATGACAACACTATATTTCGTTCTGTGGCAGAACTCCGTACGTTGGAGATACCGATTTCTGTCCGTGCTTCACGTTGTATACTTTTTTGTGTGACGACAACTCATGGAACCGTAGATATTTCTTATAACTTCGTTCATTTTCTGAACGTAGCTTCGCTTCAAGATCGGACAGCTAATGCTGGCATTCTCAGGCTCTTCTGGACCAGTAAGTCATTCCCAGGGCGGTACTCAGTCAACAGAACACTGATGGATGAAATCTCAGTGCTTATATTTAAAATTGGTAACCTACTTTTCAAAATCATGTGACGATGTTATTGGCCTGGTTTGACAACGAGTTGTCACCGGCTCGTCACTAAAGCTATAAATAACTAATAACTTTTAGACCTATGCACTGGTTCGACGTGGGAACTTTCCTGAGAATAAGCTAGAATCAGCATCGCGTGATCTCGTCATCATGCTGAGTACGGCTGTCCGACTAACAATCCCACGCCTGTTGTTTGTGCATCGTAATAGTTGGACATGATGCAATAGTTTACAGGGGTGTGATCAGGTAGGGGCGCACATCGTTCTGTTACATACCTCCCATATCAAGAGGATTTCGCACAGGCTGATGCGAAATCATCCTAGCAGGAATCGTTAACAGAAAGATGTCGCACTGTTAATTTTAGTTTAAGTTATTATTATAAATATGATTTATTATCCTTTAGTGTAAAGGCAACCTTTCTGGTTGTCAATGAAAGGACAGACTCAGCACAATGGCATCCAAGTTCTAAGGCAAGACTACTATTGTTAATATATCTATATATAGGTTTTTCATACGTGAGCAGGACATATCCATCCAGTTACTAAGCAGAGTTAACTATAGTTAAATGACAACACATGTGTGTATTTGCTTACTGAAAAGAGGATATGACCTCTGCATGTTAGCAGGGTTGAGGTGTATGAGTAAAATTAGATTTTTACTCCATTAAAAATCGGTCTGTGCAGAACATCTAATTGGCATGATAGCATCATTTAAAAGTAGACCATAAATTATATTTATCTGTTGAAGGCCTTAATTTTGATTTAATTGATGAAACAACAATGGTACTACCTATCTCACGTATCCAGCTTTAATGTGTGCATCTACTTATTCTTATCCGATTATTTTTAAACCTTAGACCGTGGTCTGTATATAACACTATGGCATGCGACGAATTAATTTGAGCACATTATATCATAGTTGGTATACAATTTAGCAAAATGAGTTCGTGTATAACTAACACGGTTTTCACAATAAGTTCGTGTTTTAAAATACGAGTTTCCTTCTTGACATCTTCGTGGATAGAATGTCATATATTTATATTATATGCACTGGTTGTTTCTTGACATCTTCGTGGATAGAGTGTCATATATTTATATTATATATACTGGTTGTTTCTTGACATCTTCGTGGATAGAGTGTCATATATTGATATTATATACACTGGTTGTTTCTTGACATCTTCGTGGATAGAGTGTCATATATTTATATTATATGCACTGGTTGTTTCTTGACATCTTCGTGGATAGAGTGTCATATATTTATATTATATACACTGGTTGTTTCTTGACATATTCGTGGATAGAGTGTCATATATTTATATTATATATACTGGTTGTTTCTTGACATCTTCGTGGATAGAGTGTCATATATTGATATTATATACACTGGTTGTTTCTTGACATCTTCGTGGATAGAGTGTCATATATTTATATTATATGCACTGGTTGTTTCTTGACATATTCGTGGATAGAGTGTCATATATTTATATTATATACACTGGTTGTTTCTTGACATCTTCGTGGATAGAGTGTCATATATTTATATTATATACACTGGTTGTTTCTTGACATCTTCGTGGATTGAGTGTCATATATTTATATTATATATACTGGTTGTTTCTTGACATCTTCGTGGATAGAGTGTCATATATTGATATTATATACACTGGTTGTTTCTTGACATCTTCGTGGATAGAGTGTCATATATTTATATTATATACACTGGTTGTTTCTTGACATCTTCGTGGATAGTATGTCATATATTTATATTACACAGGTTGTATCTTGACATCTTCGTGGATAGAATGTTATATATTTATATCTTCGTCTAATCCTCATCTATTTGGTTGATGAACATGATTTAGCTGAACGGGATACAAATCCAAGCACAGGTGACCGCTACGTACTCAGTACTCAAGAATCCCCAAGTGCAAGTGGTTAAATTCTTGATCCAATCCAGCGGTTCTAATGGTTATGAATGGGTTAATGCGAACATAGTCGCATTCTTCATATTCTTGTTAGACGGATATTTTCTTCTTCGTTGAGGTGCACTTTATCACGATTCAAGGCTGATTTCTCAATGAAGGTTGATAGTCTTTGAAGCGGCCAGTACTATGCGGCTGGTAAACTTTTGTGTAATATGCATCGAAGTAATTGATTGAATTGACACATACGGTTATTATATGGGTTAACTTCGATGCTGCGAGTACTGGTCTTTTCTGGACCTGGAAGTCGGACTTTTCTTCGCTGAAGTAGCTCGCAGACGATTACTTTTGTAGGAGTTGGGTCTTGTAGTTTGTTGATTAGATGGGTTAGGTCGTAATATATATCTTCTACTGATCAAGAGGAGAGGTCATTGCCTCCCCACATTACTATTATTATAGACGGATTTAGTTGTTGTAGTTGGCTGATGGTTGATGTTTGTAGGCTTTGGAGTCGCAATCCACTAATAACATACATAGTTACTGTAATATTGGGGTCGACTAAGTTCAATGCCCTGCGGAAGTTGTTAGGATATAGCGTCATCTTCTTCTCAGTTGATAGTAAATGTTGAGCCAGTCGTTGGATATGGCTGGATCCGAAGATGACTATGTTGATTTTGGACATTTAATAAAGGGTGGATGTTGAGGAAGCTTCATCAGTGGTTATCAGTTCTGGCAGTTCCATGAGTTGGTGCTGCTGTAAATAGGTAATATCATTTTCAGTTAGGTGAACATTGGTACGTTTGATAGTTCCAGGAGTGGATGGCGATTCGGATGACCTCTTGATTTTCGATACAGGTGCTGATGACGTGGAAGGTTCTTCGTTCAAGGTACCTGCGCGTCTTCACGTACACCTAGTGATCCAACAACTGACGTTATGGCGCCTATTGTGGCGTTTATGTTTGCATAAGAGGGACATAACATTATTCCGGTAACGACAGAGGGCAATTACCAAAGCTAACATTGCCACAATTATAATTACATACACATATTTTGGAATTACAGAATCGAGGGGCGTTATGCTTTCCAGTTTGTCCAATGAATCAATTAACTGATGCAAGGGTATTTTAGTAACACATTTCAATGCGATTGTAAGGTAAAATTCTTAAAATTATCAATTCTGTCCAAGACAGGTTTCCAAAGGTAGAACATGGACAGATTAAATTTAGGAAGAATCTCGTTATCAAACACATTTGTACGCTGAGAGTTGTCACCTGAGAAGTGACTCTCAATTTTCACGTTCGGGGCGGAAGCGATACATGTAGGTTGTAAAATTAATAATCCAATAGACAGTGGGGGGGGGGGGGGTCGGAAAATTTTTCCAGGCACGTATGATGGGGTGGGTGGGTGTCTCTTGGGTCCAAAAAAAAGTTTTTTCCATATGCCAATTTTTTTTTCCATTCCTGCTATTGAGTCTTATTTTGATGTGTTTTGAACAGAAACAGATCATATATAGTTAATGCTAATGCTATACTACATATAGAGGTGATCAGAAGTTGGATCAGTTGCACAATGGCCAACAATAACCCAAATTCAACTTGATAGAATTACACTGCGCTATTGGAAAAATAAAATTTAATCAGGATTCCATCTACTGATACAGCAAAATAAGAATAACTATGCAGAACTCAGCTGAAAATAAGCAATAAAATGAAAGCACACTTGACCATATGTGACTTGGAAATAAAGATATAATAAATAATGGAATAAAATAGACTTTTGACAACGTAAAACAAAATCTTAACAAATAAATTGAAGGCCAGCCGGGCCAGCTTGAACAATTTCACATTGTTTTCCATGTTAATGTGGATCAGCTTGTAATGTTAATCACAGTAACGAAGATTTTATCGTCACTGATATCGTGAGCAAAAAAGAAGTGAAATTGGGCTATCCATCCATATTATTCCCAATTATTACGAAGCCTATTACTTCAGGCAGTGGCTACCAGCCTGCCATTACACGCTATAACATGTTTCCTCAGTTCTGGTTTATGAGATGCCCCAAGAAGAGTCACGCATGTATATCATGGTTATGTTTGGTATTAGCATTATTCTTCAAACTGGGATGAACAGTTGTATTTCCACATGTTTTGATAAACAATTTGATTCCAGCAATACAGTAATGCCCTAATTAAACGACTCCATAACCACAGCAGAATAATGGGTAATTTTTCGGATTTAGTCGGAAATTAAAATTAAATTACCCATTATTCTGCTGTGGTTATGGAGTCGATTAATTAGGGCATTACTGTATATCACATAGCAAATATCAAAATATCAAATAATCTGAAATTTGTTGTACCGGTACCATGTATTCTGTAGAATACTCAAATGTGATTATGTGACTAGATCATGTGACTATATATTATGAAAATGAATGTTAATAAAAACCTTGGCACTCTGCCTATATATCCCTAGAAATGTGATTATGTTGACACATTTCTTGATTAATGACACTTATATGATAAATTCAAATAGTATAGTTATCTCATTATGCACTGTTCTATTCAAATATAGCGCAATAAATTATGATAAATTATGATAATCAGCTATTTGGTTGCTCAATTGATAATTTTTCTCAAATTTAAGGGGGGTGGGTGTCCAAAACTGACCGGAAAAAACTTTCTGAAACGGAAAAAAAGGGTGGGTGTCCAAAATTGCCTGGAAAAAAGGCCAGAAACGGAAGAAATTGGGTGGGTGGGTACCCTGTGGCCGGAAAAAATTAAAATGATCATACGTGCCTGGAAATTTTTTCCGACCCCCCCCCTGCAATAGACGGAAATAATGTCACTTCTTGAGAACTTATATAATCTTTACACATTACCGAGAAAGTTATTGGTTTCGCCAAGCTAATGACAAAGAGTCCAGTGTTATAATTTCTGATAAATGGTAGTTTAACGCTTGGTTTCGCTTCTATAATGCACTGGTTTTGTATTGATCCCGTGTCATTCATGAGTAATGCAATAGCGCCGGTTTATCTTTGTAAATCGTAAACAGCACCACGCCAGCATTTATTATTAAGTGTTTATTGTCAAACCGATATTCAGCAATCATATGTCTTAAATCCGAAGACAAAGATTTGTTATTAGGTGTGTATGGGAACGAATTATGAATCTTAAAGAGTTAAGATTTGTTCCTTATATTGATCAGATGAATTATCGCTAGTATAATTAGTTGATTGTTTGTCAACAGAGTAGAACGTTTGAAGTTTTGATAGTACTTCCATAATTCAGTGTTGGGATCAAATGGTAATTTCAGATGATCTGGAAGATGTTTTTCCAAGTCAGATAACACTTGTCATAAGGTATTAACCCTTTACCCAACAAATCGGCCAAAAACGCCCAAATAAAGCTTCAACAGCCTAAAATATCTTCGGTCTGTCCAAATAACACCATACAAATATGGATATCATTGGAACCGGTTCATTGACCACATTGTGATGGTTACAGTTATGCCCTGTGCCAATGCATTCTCTTATATATGCGAGTCGACCATAGGTCGCCTCGCATATATAAGAGAATGCATTGGCCTAAAAAATGATTTTTTAACACTTTTTACCATTTTTTCTTACATTCTTTAACAATTTTATAATTTTTTCTGACATTTTTTAACAATTTTTATAATATTTTTCTACATTCTTTGACAATTTTATCATTTTTAATATGTGTTAAGCCAATGCATTCTCTTATATATACGAGGCGACCTATGGTCGACTCGCATATATAAGAGAATGCATTGACACAGGGCCGTTCTGTTGGGTAAAGGGTTAATATGAACCACACTTTGAGCAATTATTTTGGTAGTTAAGATACTCATTTGCGTATGCATGTGTTCTACATAAAATCAAGCAGCAGTAATCATTTGATTTATCTCTGTAATTATTAGGTCAATATGATTATGTGAATTAGTGTAATATTCCAATGTCATTAATTTGAATGCCTCAGCGAGAACATTATGAATATATTTAACGGTTTCAGCCAACTGAACTGAACGTCCATTGGGCTAAAACTTTCTTTGAGAGTATGCTCAATTTTTCGTTGATTATTAGCCAATTTATTAATATTATTATTAATATGATTGAGGTCGCTCTCGCTGACTGTTCCAAACAGCCAGGATAATCCTTCTCCTATGAAGGAGAGCAACGACCCTTTAATCTTATGAGGCGAGTCACCGTGAAGCATTTTGTATTCGACAAATTGCAAAACAACTTCTAAGTGTTATGTCTTCAGAACCTCTAAGTTTTCACTGAAACTCGCGAATATATCATTGAATTGTTTAGTTGTATCTGTCAAGTTAAACGACTCATGTCCGTTTGTTTGTATTGTTTTTAACTTTATTCGGTCCAACTCTTTTCGAGCTATTTTTATTTCTCTTGACAGGGAATTCAAGTAATTTTGAAATGGTTCTAAGTTTACAACGAAACCTAGTGTCCAATCTGCATTGGTCATATATATATATCTTTAAGTTTTTGGAAAATCACATTGTGTCGCGTCACAATAATGCTATTTCTTTGACCTAATTCTGGTGAGCTTAAGGTCAAATAGAGTACTAGTATTTCTGAAATTAGAAGAGTCACATGCTTAGAGTGATCTCACATGTTAGCTTTGGGGTATGTCTAGTTGTTGTGTCTGATTGCCTTTGTTATCCTTGTAAATTGTAACTATTTACTTAACTTAAATGCACTCCTTGTCGGAGATTTCGAACTCTCCAAGAACTAATATTAATTCGAACATTCCTAACCATGGTATTATTTAGATTGGCGAATTTCAGGCGTGCAATGGTACTATTTAAATTTGTCAATAAAATAAAATTTCCTTTCTTACTTTTTCACCTATCTAATTTCACAAAGAAGGAATCAGACTGCAGTCACAGGGAGGAATTCAGACCAAAAAAATTTGTTTGAAGGAAGACAGGTTCTCTGAAGATGTGTACGTACGTGACAAACGTACTCAGGTCAATTATTCAGAAGACGTATGCAGGTCAACACTGTGGGCACAGATCAACGCTGCACAATCCTCCCTAACAAGGAATTCTTTAGCAGAGCTAAATAAGGCAAATATTACATGAGCAGTGGTGATAAACAAACCGCGGAATAAGCTTAGCCATTAATGGCAGCGGCTATTTACCATCGGATGGCAAATAGCGATTCTACCGATATGCGCTATTTACCATCCGAAAAAAATAATATCATATCATCACCATTCCTATCCGCCTTACAGAAAACCCGGACCAGTTGACCCTCGGTTGACCACCTACAGATATCATGGGGGGGGGGGTGGTACATAAGAAATCGACCAATTTTGAAGGAAATTTCGTATAGTTTGAGTATTTAGTGGCACAAGCTGTCGCTATATGCCCACATAATCACCATTTCTATCCACCTTACAGAAAACCCGGACCAGTTGACCCTCGGTTGACCACCTACATATGTCCTGGGGTGATGGTACATAAGAAATCGACAAATTTTGAAGGAAATTTCGTATATTTTGAGTATTTAGTGGCACAAGCTGTCGCCATATGACCACATAATCACAATTCCTACCCGCCTTACAGACAACCCGAACGAGTTGACCCTCTGTTGACCACCTACAGATATCCTGGGGGGATGGTACATAAGAAATCGACCAATTTTGAAGGACATTTCGTATAGTTTGAGTATTTAGAGGCACAAGCTGTCGCTTTATGTCCACACAATCACCATACCTACACGCCTTACAGAAAACCCGGACCAGTTGACCCTCGGTTGACCACCTACAGATATCCTGGGGGATGGTACATTAGAAATCGACAAATTTTGAAGGAAATTTCGTATAGTTTGAGTATTTAGTGGCACAAGCTGTCGCCATATGACCACATAATCACCATTTCTACCGCCTTACAGACAACCCGGACCAGTTGACCCTCGGTTGACCACCTCCAGATATCCTGGGGGATGGTACATAAGAAATCGACAAATTTTGAAGGAAATTTCGTATAGTTTGAGTATTTAATGGCACAAGCTGTCGCTATATGCCGACATAATCACCATTCCTACCCGCATTACAGAAAACCCGGACCAGTTGACCCTCGGTTGACCACCTACAGATATACTGGGGGGATGGTACATAAGAAATCGACCAAATTTGAAGGACATTTCGTATAGTTTGAGTATTTAATGGCACAAGCTGTCGCTATATGCCCATATAATCACCATTCCTACCCGCCTTACAGACAACCCGGACGAGTTGACCCTCTGTTGACCACCTACATATATCCTGGGGGGATTTTACATAAGAAATCGACAAATTTTGAAGGAAATTTCGTATAGTTTGAGTATTTAGTGGCACAAGCTGTCACTCTATGCCCACATAATCACAATTCCTACCCGCCTTACAGAAAATCCGGACCAGATGACCCTCGGTTGACCACCTACAGATATCCTGGGGGATGGTACATAAGAAATCAACCAATTTTGAAGGAAATTTCCTATAGTTTGAGTATTTAGTGGCACAAGCTGTCGCTGTATCCCCACATAACCACCATTTCTACCCACCTTACAGAAAACCCGGACCAGTTGACACCCGGTTGACCACCTCCAGATATCCTGGGGGATGGTACATAAGAAATCGGCCGATTTTGAAGGAAATTTCGTATAGTTTGAGTATTTAGTGGCACAAGCTGTCGCTATATGCCCACATAATCACCATTCCTAGCCGTTTTACATAAAACCAGGACCAGTTGACCACCTACATATATCTTGGTGGGATGGTACATAAGAAATCGACCAATTTTGAAGGAAATTTCGTATAGTTTGAGTATTTAGTGGCACAAGCTGTCGCTATATGCCCACATACGATTCCTAACCGAAAAAAATGGACATGACATTAAACAAAATATATTTGGTAATTATACGTGGATAGTGGTATAGGTTGTTATTGTTGTTGATGCTAGTCTCTCCAAACTTGTTCGAATTTATACGAATCGGAAGTAGCTATATGCCCACATAATCACCAAGCTGTCGCTATATGCCCACATAATCACAATTCCTACCGCCTTCCAGAAAACCCGGACCAGTTGACCCTCGGTTGACCACCTTCAGATATCCTGGGTGGATGGTACATAAGAAATCGAGCAATTTTGAAGGAAATTTTCTATAGTTTGAGTATTTAGTGGCACAAGCTGTCACTATATGCCCACATAATCACCATTCCTACCCGCCTTACAAAAAACCCGGACCAGTTTACCCTCGGTTGACCACCTACAGATATACTGGGGGGATGGTACATAAGAAATCGACCAATTTTGAAGGAAATTTCTTATAGTTAGAGTAATTAATGACACAAGCTGTCGCTATATGCCCACATACGATTCCTAACCGAAAAAAATGGACATGACATTAAACAAAATATATTTGGTAATTATACGTGGATAGTGGTATAGGTTGTTATTGTTGTTGATGCTAGTCTCTCCAAACTTGTTCGAAGTTATACGAATCGGAAGTATCTATGTGGTTGCGATGAAATATACTGTTCATCCTTAAGCTAAAAATACAGTGGCTAAGTTCATGAGGCGTTTTCGACTGCAGTTGTCACCTGTATATACTCAGAATTATTATTGCTATTGTATACCCCTCTCTAGTAGTCATCTGCTCTTAACCCTTTACCCAACAGTCGGGATTTTTTTTACCCTGTGCCAATGCATTCTCTTATATATGCGAGTCGACCATAGGTCGCCTCGCATATATAAGAGAATGCATTGGCTTAACACATTAAAAATTATAAAATTGTTAAAGAATGTAAGAAAAAATGGTAAAAAGTGTTAAAAAAAGATTTTTTTTAGGCCAATGCATTCTCTTATATATGCGAGGCGACCTATGGTCGACTCGCATATATAAGAGAATGCATTGGCACAGGGCATAACTGTAACTATCACAATGTGGCCAAGGAGCCGGTTCCAATGATATCCATATGTGTATGGTTCTATTGAGACAGACCGAAGATATTTTAGGCTGTTGAAGCTTTATTTGGCCGGTTTTGGCCGGTTTGTTGGGTAAAGGGTTAAATCCGTATGTTCTCATCCTGGAATGTGTCTCCTGTATAAAGTTTTGGAAGCCTTGAAAATAAATTTCTTCATTTTGGAGCTTGATAAGCTTGCATCTCCAAAAAGTAAAGTTTGAATCGTGATTTATTCTTGGAAAAATGATTCCAATATTATATAATTCCACTCGAATAGACATTAACGCGGCAATGAAACCTATTCATATGATCGGATACACATATATTGTATCGTCTGGCAGGTCCAAGACTTATCAGACACTAGTGTGACGGCCATGCATATGTGATCTGAACATGGGCCTTCATGTCCACATAAACCCTTCCCGAACACACACACCAATGACGAAAGATCGATCGTACATGCCTGTCCGATATTTTCAAACAGAAACAGTACAAATGCGAACTATATTATATCACAGGTCGCGGCCCTCAAATACATGGGAATCATAAGACAGCGATATTCATAATATAGTTATAACCAATGTGATAGTCAATATATGTTTCACCCAATATAACGTACATTAAACGTCCTTTCATTGCATCAGCAAAGGTAGTGCGAGAGTATTATGGCTGAACGAGCGCTCTTTATGCGTGTTGACTCCCGTATGACGAGACGCGACACGAAGTGTGTTGTTTTAGATCCTGAAACCAGAGAGTGTGTGTGCATTTGTAATTTTGGGGACATCTAGATTAAAAAAGAGTATATGAAGGAAGAATATTGTGCTTTGTGCCGAGATATACGTATTGTTATTAGTAAATGGTGAAGGGAGGAATCTTGTATGTGATAATCGCCGTTACGAATATGCTACGATAATTATAAGAAAGTGGAAAGGACACGATTGAGGTTGACAATGATAATGTGGCAGAAACATCGGGATGTAAACGTTATGATTCTGGAGTATTATATATGTGGACGAATTTATTAGTTGATAACGGCTCCGACGGGCGCTAATAGTTACCGATACCCCGTTGAATATGAATATTGGCGGGGACTGAGATCGGACTGTCGCGAAAGAATGAGCATCTACCCCGCGGTAGGGGGTGTGTTCGATTGACGCAATCGGAGCAGGTTCGTCTGCGCCGGGCGGGCGAGAACACAGAGGAAGGGGAGTGGCAAATTTTTCTTATATTAGTAAACTAATATATTATATATAATCGGCATTTTATTGAAGAGCACTTTTCACTTGACTGAGGAAATAAAAAATTTCCAAGTCCAAACAATTTTGGTTGAAATAACGGAGCCTTTTTTCGAAAGTGATTTGAAAAAGAACGACTTTTTTCGAACAGGTCGATTTGGACCCGTTTTGGACTCTGGATTCCCCAAAAGTCGACTCCGTTTCGTGTGTAGCATGCACATAATGGGGAATTTATGAACCAGTAATTGAATTAGACGTTTGATTTTTTGAGGCGTGAAAAGAAAATGAAGGTCGATTCGAAAAGGACAAGATTTGAACCACTTTTGGACTCTCATTCCTTCAACCCCCAATCCCAGTTTAGTGTGTGGCATGAGGCGAGCAGTGACGAAAATTTGTCGATTTCTTATGTACCATCCCCCAGGATATCTGTAGGTGGTCAACCGAGGGTCAACTGGTCCGGGTTTTCTGTAAGGCGGGTAGGAATGGTGATTATGTGGGCATATAGCGACAGCTTGTGCCACTAAATACTCAAACTATACGAAATTTCCTTCAAAATTTTTCGATTTCTTATGTACCATCCCCCCAGGATATCTGTAGGTGGTCAACCGAGGGTCAACTGGTCCGGGTTTTCTGTAAGGCGGGTAGGAATGGTGATTATGTGGGCATACAGCGACAGCTTGTGCCACTAAATACTCAAACTATACGAAATTTCCTTCAAAATTGGTCGATTTCTTATGTACCATCCCCCAGGATATCTGTAGGTGGTCAACCGAGGGTCAACTGGTCCGGGTTTTCTGTAAGGCGGGTAGGAATGGTGATTATGTGGACATATAGCGAGAGCTTGTGCCACTAAATACTCAAACTATACGAAATTTCCTTCAAAATTTGTCGATTTCTTATGTACCATCCCCCAGGATATCTGTAGGTGGTCAACCGAGGGTCAACTGGTTCGGGTTTTCTGTAAGTCGGATAGGAATAGTAATTATGTGGGCATATAGCGAGAGCTTGTGCCACTAAATACTCAAACTATACGAAATTTCCTTCAAAATTGGTCGATTTCTTATGTACCATCCCCCCAGGATATCTGTAGGTGGTCAACCGAGGGTCAACTGGTCCGGGGTTTCCGTAAGGCGGGTAGGAATGGTGATTATGTGGGCATATAGCGACAGCTTGTGCCACTAAATACTCAAACTATACGAAATTTCCTTCAAAATCGGCCGATTTCTTATGTACCACCCCCCTAGGATATCTCTAGGTTGTCAACCGAGGGTCAACTGGGCTATTTACCAAGAAGGTGGGTAGGAATTGGCATTATAGGGGTGTATTGTGATGATATGATATTTTTTCTTCTTTAAAATACCATCTGATGGCAAATAGCGCATATCGGTAGAATCGCTATTTGCCATCCGATGGCAAATAGACACTTCCGCCATTAATGGGACCTTGTAAATAATCAAGGACATGCAGTAGAAATTCCGAAATGCCGATCCATATCCATTAATGGAAAAGGTAACAACAGGCTAATCGACGGGGGAGTCAGGTATGTAAGCAGGCGTCCAGGGTCAAACTGAGATTCACCTGAGTCCTCCTCTGCTGTTGATAATTTGGCATGAACATATTCAATGCCTGAAGCCATTGTGATGTCTTGTAATCCCAGATTGGGAGGTACATCATAAACGTCTGTAGATTGTTGTACATTGTGCATTTCATCATTGTACTCTTCAGTAGAGGCATTATAATCATTCTGAGCCTCTTGCGAAAGTTTACAAGTGCGCAGCTCATTACGAGGTATATCATCTTCGTCTTCAGAATCTGATCTGACCTGGCGCTTCATGATAAGAAGACGCTGAAGAGGTATATTATCCTCAGAGTCGGATTCAGAGTCAGACGAGGATGGGCTACAGCATAGCGCTGCGCTGTGACAGATGCATCATTGTCAAATTTGACAGGCAGAGTCCATTCTATGGTAGCTCTGCAGAGGAGGTCAGCATGACTCTTAGTCACACGAAAATTTGACAATCGTGGGTCTAACTTCCGGTCACCCGCCAAGTTATCCACAAAAAACGAAAGCGAATCGAGAGACACACTACTGTCAGTTGATTGCAAATGCGGAATGAAACTGGGGAGCGATTTTCAATTACACGATATGGTTGGCACTTGATGGGTGAATTGCCTTGTGTATTTAGTTTCATCTTCACTGTATCAGTAAAAGTTAAGTCTGCATCAAAGAGATCTTCAATACTCTTTAGAAGATATGTGACCATTTGTTTCTTATCTGAGGGTACAGCAATCTCAGCATAATTAATTTTTGATGGCTTGGGATTATGGGAAGACGACTGAGTGTGTGACTAGGAGACTAAAGAAATCTGAGCTGTCTCAAGAGGTTCAACCTCGCCTAAGACACACCCCTTTCTAAGTTTATAGAACTTGTCAGTATCATTGACAATGTATACAGGGATGCTACGTAAAGAAAGTAAGGTCATTAACATCAATGACTGCATCACTTAAGTTCAAGCAGGGCTGTTGAGAGAAGAACCCATGATCCAGAGTACTAACTTGTAATAGGTTAGTGCTAAATAAGTCACACCCTCCAACTATGTGAGCACAAGTTAAGAGACAACTCTGGGGCTTGCGAAGTGCTTCCTTCTTACGTCTAACAAGGCTTGCAATCTCTAAATCAGGTACCATTGGAATGATGCGATGATTAATCTTCAAACATTGCAAGTCGAAGAATATGTACACACAGTTTTGAACCGTCCAGTCAGTACCTAAGATTATATTGCGTGTCATATTTTCCACAATATAAAAATCATGTTTCATCTTTAACCCACCGACTTTGAAAGGTAATTCAATTTGACCAATGCATTTGAGTTTACTTCCTGTGACTGAAGTCAAGTTATCCTTCCTTCTGTTAAGTTTGGGTCTATTTGTGATTTGTTTATATAAACGGTTGCTAAGTATGGAGCACTGTGCTCCAGTATTACAAAGGGCACGAACACGTTGTTTGCCTATTTGAAGCAAGATTGAGGAAGGTACAGGGGGTACCTGTAACGTTCACTTCTTTGGATAATGTTTCCTTTTTTAATTTTTCAGAATTTCGACCATTTTTATTTGATTTGGGGACATGAGAGACTCCACGGCTATTTATTCTACGTTTCATTTGAGTATTTGTTTGCTTGTTTGCTTTACTTAACTTTTTAAACTTGCTTAACCATTCTTTTCTATCTTTAAGTTGATTTGCAACATCTGTTTTTTGAAACTTTTCAACCATTTTAGTAGTTTTACTCGTTTGTTTATTGTGTCTTTTATGCATTGCATTTGGTTTGGGTGATTCCACTGTAAGTAAATTGTATTTATCATTATTCTCAACAAGTTTGAACTTGGAGTTGGAATTTCGATTTTTCATAAAATTCTTTGTTTTACGACGTTGCTGTGACCTTGAAGGCACTGAACTGTGAGGCACATGTATATTTGTATAGTATGGAGGACAATAGTCATGTTCTATGACACTATACCTATTGTTGGGATAAGAAATTTGAAAATTGGGCTGACGTCGATGTTTTTGAGTTTTATTACGATTTTCAGTCTTTTTCGAGTTTGTTTGACATTTTGAAGACGGAATTCGTTGTTTGAGATTAAAGCTTTTGCTTGGAAAATGATTTCTTCCATTTTTTTGTGTTTTTCAATTCTGTGCCATTTGGATCAGGAGGGGGTGGGTGGGTGGTCAAAGCCACCAACAAGCAATTTTTTCCGCAACTAAAAAAAAAATTTCCTGCTTGTGTTTTAGTGTTTTGGCAATGAGTTGGGCTTCAAACCCACTTTGAATGAGAGAAATGATGTAATTCTAACTGGTAAACTGACTGCAGGCAGTAAACTGTTATCGTGTTTGTATTTTGTTGCAAATTTTGAAATCCAAGATGGCCGCTGGCAGTCATGTTTTTTTGGCCGAATGACCTCAAAATGACTAATTCCTTTTACATGTCCATGTTAACATCCATAATAAATAGTATGCACAGAAATTCATATACAGCTGTTTACAGTGAATTTCCCCCCGAAAAGCTCTGTTTTAGTGTTAAAAGGGTGGGTGTCAAAAAATGGTCGGAAAAAACTGCCGAAAACGGAAAAAAAATTGGCGGTGGGGGTGGGTGGGTACAAAAAATTATCGAAAGGGAAAAAATGCCATACGTGCCTGAAATATTTTTCCGACCCCCCCCCCCCCTGTGTGGATGGCCATTTTAGTAGTGTGTCTCTCGATTCGCTTTCGTTTTTTGTGGATAACTTGGCGGGTGACCGGAAGTTAGACCCACGATTGTCAAATTTTCGCGTTCGCGGTTGCACATGTTTAGTGTTAATGCAATTTGGCGTCTTGTGACCCATGACATAAGTATTCTCCACTTTATTTAATTGATTTGTGTTCTCCAATGATTTCTTGTTCGATTTTACTCGATCAGCATATGACAATTCGGAATGTAAGTGACTGTGCACCGGTTTGACACGAAGGTCGGCATTAAGTCGCGAGTTGTCAATCATTTTACTGGGTGTCTGGCAGAGTGTATATGCTGTGTATTCTCAAGACCAGGGCCCTGTTTCATGAAAGCAACTTATGACATAGTTGGGACTTAAGATGGTCATAAGTTCAAACTTCAGTCATAAGTGCGTTTCACGAACAAGGTCTTAACTTAAGATGGTCTTAACTTTGGTATTAACTTTAAGACTGCTGTGAGGTGTCATAAGATAATCTTAAAGTTAAGACCCACGTGATAAGTGGCATATCGATCACAAGTATGGCGGCCTATGTTATTTTGCAATTACGGAGATATCTGTACATTGTCTGGGTGGGCAATTCGTCGTCTTGTATACAGGGTCGTGGCTACAGAGTGAGAGGGGGTGTTCGCCTCGAAATGTCCAACTACACCCCCTTAAACAACACCAAATTATCTTTGGGTTTAAACATTCCAACTGGTACATCAAACATTCCAAAACCAAATTTTGGAGAGGGCAACCCCCCCCCCACCGTATAACCATAGGGTTAATTTGGTAAAAACAATTCAGAGTATAGACTTATCATCGGGGACGTGGCGAATGGGGTTTGTGTGTTTTCTACCCCCCCCCCCCCCCACCACACACACACACTTTGGTAAAAATGTTTAGCAATTGGAAATTTCATGCCTGACAAGAACATTAATCGTACACTATATATAGGTTTCAATTGTTTGAATTTCTAACTAGTAAAGGAATGTGTTGTTTTAGACAAACAGCAGCAACCGAAAATCACCAACTTTAGGGGCGTCAGGTTAGAAATTTCGAACTGTTGGAATATTTGAGATACCAATTGGATAGTTTAAATCCAACGGGTGGGGTGGACATGGCATTTCGCGAACATGGAAGTTTGGCCCGGTTCAATTAAGGGGCGGGTGCAGTTGGAAATTGCACGATGTACCCCCCCCCCCCCAACCCACAGAGACAAACTAGCCACCCCGAGCCTCGTCGAATGTAGGATATAGTCAATTATCAGCTGTGTATGTGACCTATAGATAATATATATTATAAAATTGTATTACCCACGAATTAAACTTTTGATAAGAATCATGGCCTAGCTCAAAGCTCACAATCTCCTCTATTATTCCATGTGTGTGTGTCAGATGGGGTAAAATGAGATCAATTAATGTATTGATTCTTTCCTCTTTCCAAATTTCCATCGGCTGTTTACAAAGCAGATATGTCATATAGGAAAGGTAACACAAACGCTCTTTATCCAAATATGTTTTAGAAATAGTGACAATTTTCTATAGAGAATATTATTTTTATTGAGTTTATGCCCACGCCCATATGTCGTGATTTTCAAGGCTGTCCAAATTTTTGTCATGTTTTTTTTTATGACAACCGCATAAAACATCTGCATACAAAATAATAAAAAAGTTACTCTAACAAATATTGTTCATTTCCCTTTGAATCGAAAAATGACCTATGTGTGTCCTGATGACATCGCCGATTTATTTTGATTATTGCTACACGTAGAGAGCGGTGGTCGATAATATACAGTTATGTCGGCTCACATAAAAAAAATCGCCCACTGGTCATTCCTCTCAGTTGATTAACTCGGCGTGAATGCAAGGTCGCAGTCATGCATCGATCCATATAATTATATTGTCTTATTTCTGACACCGCCACTCGTCAGTAAACGCAAAGCTCGTCATTTTAAGAGCCTGCGATGTACTCATGTTCGAATTCACATCGTGGAACTCATACAAGTCTAAGATCCATATGCGAATATAAGGCCATGCATTGACTATAGAAATTAAGATACATGCGCTGATTCGCCCACCCCACCCCAGCCGATATCCAGCATCCCTGTCACACAATAATGTCAACTCGGACTCGGCTCTTTCTCGATAACCTCTCAATGCCGTACATAAAGATTGCACAAACCCACATTTTTTCGTTCCGGACTGTAGAAAATTGTCGATAACCAGTCTAAATGAGCGGGAACTTAACTTACTACTTAAGTAGGACTTAATCTTGTTTTGTGAAACGCGTTCTTGAAACGGAAAAGTTACATCATAAGATCCACCTTAGATCTTAGATTAAGTCCATCTTAAGATAATCTTATGACCTTGCTTCATGAAACAGGCCCCTGATATGTTTTTAATATGTGAATTGTTGTCATATGTTCTAGCAAATCTGTGCGAATTTAATGGATTTACATTCTGTGAGCCTAAAATTGATTTCAATTTGATCGGCGGCTTATCATCAGTGATCGCACATGCTACACAGCACATTACTATCAATCTATATATTCACAATCTTGGGTACAGTTTTGCGCGAGACTGACAGGTAATATAATTCGATTGATTTCTACAAAAATCACCACTGATGCTAGCTATAAGTTGGAAACATCTTTCCAAGCCATTTCCTTCCGTATACTTCATTTATTATTTTATCGCCCATCAGTTATGAGAATGACTGTACCCGGATAGTATATGTGACCGAGTGAACCATGCCATTCTCTGTAACGGCTATCTCGATGAAGAGGTTGATTGCATAAGATGATTGGTCACGAATAGGACATGGTTGTTTGAGGAAGGTAATTGATCACGAATCGCTCTCCGTTATGTTAACATGCACCTTAAAAAACGCTGCGATTAATCGCACGCGCGTGTGCAATGAGAATAGACCCTAAAGAGGGAGTCGGTTTTCTGAGTTGCTGCTCGTCCAACTCCTTACGGACTCGGAGTTTAAAGTGTGGGTTTGTTGTCCCATAATCGTACATGTGTATCATAATATATTAGCTTGCAACAGCATCGACAATTTTTTTTTAGCGGTTGAGAAGGTTTATTCATTGTGTGAACATGTTTATTTTGTCTTGGCGGAGTCTACAAGCTTCACATTTGTGGCCCAATTTGTGACAGTATTTACACTGCACTATTTTATTTTTAACCTTATTTACTTCCATCGGTCCCTGTCCCGATGGGTTTTAATTCGTTTGTGTGCGACTAAAGCGCATTGAAAATCGTTTAAGGATATTAAATTCCTCCACAGCTACGAAAGCTGCTTGATTCAACGTCTGCGGATCTTCTCTCAATATTTTCATCTTGAGATTTGTGTCATTTAGCCCATCAGTGAAATACTGTACCAACTGACGTTGTATAGTAGTGCTGGCTAATTCATAATACTCGAAAGCATCCACTGCTAATTGACGAACTGCCTCTACATATATATGTATATTTTCCCCTGTTTTTGTTTGACGCTTCTTACTTTTGCAAGAGCCTGATGTGATGTTTGTCTGTTATTTCCGCGAATTTATTGTTAGCTCGCGTTTTATTTGGTTCCACGTGACCCCTTTATTTTCGTGATGAAATCGCGTGAGAAATTCAGCTACAGGGCCGCCTGTACACTGAAGCACAACTAACCATCTTCCCTCTTCTGGTGTACCGAGTACATTACAATAGCGGTCTATTTGTTTTAAAAATTCCTTTAATTTTATAGGCTGTCCCTCGTACCGTTCTACCATTGTAGATAAAGTCAACGCGCTTTGCGCGGTTGTTTGCGCACGGATCGTTTTGTCTCAACAAATGTAAGACGGTATTTAAGTCGCCTTGTTGCTCGGGTTGCGGTTGAGGATTTTGCGGTTGTTGGACAGGTGCGTTCATGTTTGCTTCGTACCACCGGTAAGGGTACGTTCAAGTGCGCATCTTGTATATCATTAACAATTTGAGTCATTATTTTAAATATTGTTAACTTGTTTTAAACGGATACTTTATATACCGTCCACTTTCAAACGTGTGACAAATGTTGTGATTTTGAATCCACACGGAGAATTATATGACGTGCACAGACCTAGTCTCTAAACAGTATACATTTTCGAATTATTTTAATTTCGGAGACGGTCCCGTACCGTGTAGTTTCTAACTGATATATTTGTGCTTTTATAATGGCGCAATATTCATCATACATGAGCTCTTCTAATTCAAAACAATCTGGCAGAAAATCATCATAATTTTCGTCAGGCCAGGATGGAATGCTTTTTATTACTGCATGAATTTTAGCCAATAAATCTGGATTTAATTCGTTTTGAATTTGCGAAGCCAGGGTGTTAGAAATTCGTTTTGAATTTTAGAAGCCAGGGTGTTAGAAATTCGTTTTGAATTTTAGAAGCCATGGTGTTTGGAAATGGCGCTAGAAAAAACGTCAGATTCTACGGTCTTAGGTGTACTCACCTATCTTCACCCCCTTAAATATGTCGTCGTGGTTGATCTTGCTTACAGCAACCAGTTGATGTCCATGTGGCAGCAGTCCGTACGGTGGAGATACCGAATTCTGTCCGTGCTTCACGTTGTGTACTTTTTTGGGTGACGACAACTCATGGAACCGTAGATATCTCTTGTAACTTCGTCTATTTTCTGAATAGGGCGGTACTCACAGGAGGACTCAGTCAACTGAATACTGATGGATGAAATATCAGTGCTTATATTTAAAATTGGTAACCTACTTTTCAAAATCATGTGATGATGTTATTGGCCAGGTTTGACAACGAGTTGTCAACGGCTCGTCACTAAAGCTATAGATTTCATATAGCTTTCGTATATCATGACCAGTGCAGTGTACCACACAAACTAATAACTTTTAGACCTCTGCACTGGTTCGACTGGGAACTTTCCTGAGAATTAGCTACACTGTTAGAAATTACCGCCGGTTCGACGGTTTCGGGCCGTCATAATCGACGTCCCATACCGTTTCATCAGTTTGACGGTCCCATACCGTTATTTTATTTGCCCATGATAATTGTCTAAATTCAATATTTTCGTGATTCAAAGTCATGACGTCAGTAATGCCTTCTTCAACCACTTTACATCTACCCACCGTCACTGCATCTTCGTGTGAGACTACAACGCGAAGCACACCTACTATACGGCTGTAAAGATACCAACAGAAACGGTGACCGAATGTTCAACATCATCGAAGATTTTTAACTACTCGTACTCAACAACAGATACGAACCAACACACCACCACGCGCCGACCAACAAAGGGGACATCCTAGACCTAGCCATCGTCACGCCATCCATCTCAACTAAAGGAATCCTGTGCCATGTAGGCGCCGACGTCTCCAGCGACCACCTACCCGTACACATAAGATCTAACAATGCCACAACCGACCGCCACCCAAAAGCCCTCCGCCGCAACCTAAATAAAGCCAACTGGGACAGTTTCCGACAGCAAATCACCAACAGCATAGATAACTCACCCATTACATCGACCAGCGACATAGACGCGTCATGCCAGCACCTATCCCAACCCCTCGAATCAGCCCTAGACACAGCATGCCCGAAACAACCAGTCATCACCACAGCATGGCGGGTCTCGCCCGAAACTCTGAAAATGATCCGACTTAAACACAAGCTAAGAAGACTCCAACAGAAAACCCCAAACGACATGTACAACAGAAATCTATACAACAACATGAACAGACAAGTTAAAGCGGCAGTCAAAAAAGAAAAACAAGCATCATGGCAGTGGGCGACAACCGAACTCGGCGAAAACAGAAACCTTCAAAAAACAGCACAGAAAAACTCCTCAAAAAAGCCGATGGCAGCCTGACCTCAGGAGACGAATAAAAAGCTGGATACTTCCCAACAGCATGGAAAACCGCCGTCGGAAATATGACGCCAGACAAAGACCGCGCCATTCCCAACAACTACCGACCCATCAGCGTCATCCAATGTAACGGGAAACTATTCGAAAGAATTATCAGCAGCCGACTACGAGAGCACCTTGAATCCTCCAATTTCTTCAACCCATGGCAGCGCGACTATCGGCAAGGCAAAGAAAGCATGCAACACATCGTCCGACTAGCTGAAGACGCCCGACTATGCCTTGGCAAAAACTGGTTAACAGCTGCAGTGTTCCTCAACGTAGAGAAAGCATTCGATTCCGTATGGCACGACGGCCTAAGATATAAGTTCAGCCACCTCAACATCGCCCGCAAATACACACGACTAGTATCCTCTTTCCTACAAGACCGACAACTCAGCGTCCGCATCAACAATGACACATCCAGCCCAGTTTCCCTAAGCGCCGGAACCCCACAATGATTTATACTCAGCCCGCTCCTGATATACGCCAACGACCTACCCATTGACCAAAGAAACAACGTAGAAATCTCACAATTCGCCGACGACTTAGGACTTTGGACAACAAACAAAAACCCCAAGATCCTACAAAAACGGCCACAAAAGACCCTTGGCGACTTATCAAGATGGTGCTCCAGATGGAGAATAAAACTCAACGCCAACGAGACAGTCCAATCATCCAACCAAGTCATCCTACTAGGAGTCACCCTAGACCAACGAATGACCCTCGCCGCGCATATAAAAAAGGTCGCCGACAAAGCCAAAAAAAGAACAAACCTGCTAAGCTGTCTCAGAGGTACAGACTGGGGAACCAACAGCCAGACCATCATAAACCTCTTCAAACTATACGTCCGCCCAGTAATGGAGTACGGCGCAGCCATAATCGCAGCAGCCTCCAACAAAGTCCAAAACAAAGCCCTCAGCATCGCCCTACATCAGTCATTCTACACACCAAACCAAGCCCTCCACGATGCAGAAGATATACCTACGACTAACCGAACTCAGAAACCAGACCCTCGCCTGAATAGACAACAGCCCACTCATCCAATAACTTCACCTGCGAAACCAGCTGCTCACCACCAAAAAGACCAAGTCCATCCTAGAAATGAACAACACCGACAGACCCATATAAGATCCCAAGCAACCGTCAACCAAGCCAACAAACAGCCCAATCGCCAGCCAATAACCTCATCAACCCTACGCAAAGACAGCCTCCAACCACTCCAGCACCTCACCAGCCACACCTCCAACCAAACGCCCGTGACACACACCAGCTAGTACCCCATCCAGCCACCAACGCACCAGCCTTAGAGCCAACCAACCAACAGCCACAACAACCAGACACCCAGCCTAAGCCCAAGCCTCACATCAGCCAGATCCCAAGCCAACACACAAGCCTCATCCCCAGCCAGTGTTTTGACAACAGTCATTCAAAAAACACAATACAAGAAAGGGTGATGGGAATTGCACAATGCATTCCGACCATCCTACCCGGCCTGCGACCGGAAACTACCCAATCATCGTCGTCTTCCGGATCGCTTACAGGATGGTCGCATTTTATGCTGGACGCCTTAAGTCGTGAGCGATCCGTGAACTATTTTTGTTGCCGGGCTTGACTGTATTATGGAGTTAATCCCCAGCCAAGTCAAGCACATGCTGAGCGGACTGCCGTCTGTCCTTTGTCTAGGCTGGAATGTGTATGCCTACCGAACGTAGTATTGGAGTACCGAGTTGCTTCGACATAACCTTCTGCCGGCCGCGGCCCGGTGGCTGACCAGACCTCCAGAGACGGGATGAAGAGAGACAAGACTAAGAAGAAGAAGACGACACCGTCGCGCCGCCACAGGGACGCCGACAGGAAGGCCAGATGGAGAAGGGGAACTGGTCCCGGTGCAGCAACAACAGCAGCCTACGGTCGACGTGCCTGCAACCACTATCAGCGGAAAAGACAGGGACGCCAATGTCACCCCGGCCGTCCCTGTCGCCGACTTTGAGGTGATGATGGAGGAAATACCACCACTTCCATCGCCTCCTGACCCAGAGGCAGCGGAGGATTTCAATCCACCGACAACGAGACCCCGGGTGTCCCCCGGCTGCATCATGGCAGAGGAGCAGGAATCAACACCCCTGCTCCTATTGAAGATACAACGAAATTAAAAACAGCCGAAGAATGGGAACAGCTCAGAAAAGAGGATTCACTGAAATGGTAGGAAATACGGGAAGATCAAGAGGAAAGGGCTGAAGAAGCAATTAGACAGTTCCCCCACCAGCACCAACAACAACAACAACAATAACAACAGTCATCTCCTCCATCTTCGGCGGAAAAACCAAACAAAAAGAAAAGAAAAAATAGTTAACATCTTAAATTGCTTCTTTTTTATGTTGATTCTTTAATAAAGGCAATACTATGAGGGGTGAAGGAAAGGGTCTATCGGTCAATTCAACCATCCCGGGGCTAGTTCCCCCAAACCACGGGAGGAAAAAAAATAAAATCAATTACTTCGTCATGTTAACGAAGATGGTCGTGTCTTCAGGTGCAAGTGCAAAAAAGCTGTGTGGGGTGCATTGCAAACCGTTCTGGCCAGTGTGACACTACGAGGATGTTTCTTTCATCTCAGCCAGGCGGTGTGGAGAAAATGCCAGAAGCTAGGATGAGCAGTAAGCCTAATGCTTGATATATTCTTTTTGATCCAAACAAATAAAACATTATTGGGAGTTAATAAAATAAGCGACATGTGTTATCACCATTTTGGCTATACCATTGATGAATCAATTGACAAATACAATGTATATGTTGATATATAGGATTGCGTATAAGCTGTAATTTACAAGCTGTTACCTACTTTAAGTAATGTATCTCATTATATTGCAGATTACCTACAAAATGAAACGCGACACGCATCGGCTAGTTCGTCAAATGTAGTACCCAAAATATTATCGAGATTCAGGGTGAGGTCTAGAGTTGTGAGTGGACACATATCACGGAGGGGATGTAGGTCCGATGACGAGATGAGCCGAGACCTTTGATAACATTATGGGCGAATATATAGGCGAAGATATAGGTTTATTGGGATTTTAAAAGTTTTCCGTAAATATGATCTACCTGACGATCCAATGGACGTTTGCGTGCTACTAAACAATTTATCATTTAGAGTATTGGATAGGTTGCCTTGACCGAAGAGGATATCTTCAACGCTATCAACAAAAAAATCCATTTGGCCAAAGGCGTTGGAGGAATATTAACCGCCTTTCGTCAAATAATGGGCACTAGAAGAAAAAATGCAAAGCATCGTCAATATAAAACCCTCATTGACAGTGGGCTGTTATGGAAATATAGTTTCCAAGTTTATCAAAATTTAACTTATCTATTGTGACCCACTATATAAATGAAGAATAGTATGCACACCGGGTTACATGAAATATTTTGAGCGCATATATATATATATGCACTGCCTCTCAACAATAGCACATCAGTCATGTTTAACGGCCGCGTGGTTGTCTCATAAACATATCCAAATTCAAATTCGCCAGCAGAGACAATTGTATAAATGTTGGCCAAGTATCAGCAATGTGTCTACTGAACAGCCTCTATAAGATATCTCAACACAACCGTAAAAGATAAGGTCGATTTGCTTAGTAGTTCCTAACATGAATAGATATAATTTCAACATTATTACATGAAGCACAATTTCGTGGAGTTGGTATGTAGATGGTATTCAGGAACTCACAATGTCAAAATCGAATTTGGTTCAATGATTTTTCACAGAGCTTTGTTGATTGTTCAACTTATATAATAATTCGCAGTTAACAAGTATCAGCACTGTGTCTACTGAACAGCCTTCATAAGATATCTGAACAGCACTTTGAAAAATAACGCCCATTTGCTTATTAGTTCGGAACGTGAATAGAAATGATTTCACGTAAATATGTTCAAGTATGAACAGAGCCAGGAGATCGATGACTTACATACACTCGAGCCAAAACGTCCGCTATTAAGAAGTCTGAACACGGTAGTTCATAATACTAAAGCAAAATAAGTGCCGCTTGATTTCTTTAAGCGACATTCAAATTGACGCACGTGATACTTGTGAAAATAGGAGAGACACTCGTTTCTATTCCCAAACGATTCGTTAAAAAAAACCTCAAAGCATTCTTGTGTCGAAGTGCTCCAATCCTAATCCTCACTCCGGTGGTTACACTTTCTTTGAATCATATACAATTGAGATAATAGCTCGGTAAGTGTTGTGCCCCTCTCCTCATCCCTGACGGGGACGACGCCACAATGCAACATATGTATCCTTAAATCAATTAGAAAATTGTTGTAAAGTTGTTATAAAAAATATGTAATTTTTCGATCAAAACGTATTTGTGGGAGGGGTAGCTAAAATCAAGTATCTCGCAAACCGTTCAAACTTGCTGTTAACTTCTTTCTCCGTATGCTTGTTATATAACTATACTACACTATATATAAATATGTTGGCGTTATTATAAATGATAATGTTTGAAAAAAATATCTCTGTGAAAAAGAGATTTTTCAGCATAAAACAAATGTTTCGGCTCCAAATGGCCGGAAAATCCAAATTAACGAACACATTTTTCCTATAAAGTTGAGATATGGTATGATGTGGTAATATTAACACAAACAATAAGGCAATAAGGTTAGAACTTTGCCACAGCGTTCGCCTGACCAAAATCGTTAATTGCTGGAAAAAGTGACTGGTGGGTATCTTTCATCGTCGATTTGACAATAGCCACAACCAATTCCAATATTTTTCACTATCAATTTCGTGACAAAAATATGTTTCTCCGTAAAAACAATTGGTTACAACTTGTTCTACCGTGGGTAGTTGTACCCGACCGTTTTTGGCGTTTGGCTGCTCAGAACAGTTAACCATAATATTGTCTATTTATTACCTTTGTGGGAATTCTAAAAAAAAACTGTTACGAGTAACTTGTGAAGCGTTATCTCGAATCAAATATTCCATTATATACAGTACATATTTTTGATGGCCATACACATTGGTGGCTAAATGGTTATTACTGACCATTTATGATAACGAAACAGTATACAAGCTTTCGGGCACTAAGTGATGTTTCTAATCTATGTTAATTGTACCCATGATACCTGTATACATTATTGGATTGTTAACAATGCAGATGGGTTGTAATATATAGAACTAATTTAACGTAGATCATGCCATGAATATCCACTCTTGCTAACGCCCATATGGAACAAGATTAGATATTCATTGCATGATCTAGTTCGAAGGAGCCAACCAGAGATCAACGAACGAACAGTCCTTATGTTATTTGAAATGTGCACACGAAGCTACGAACATGCATCATTATATTTATGTTTTATGCTAGGGATGAATATATATTGAGCTTGAATATCCATGACATATCCCAGTGGTATAACTTAAATTATGTTATACCAACTATTGTACAGACCATGGTACTCAAAACTACATTGCTATATTACGAACATATATGACCCGCCATATCAAATCCAGTCGTATAAGTCGGGATTTTTTTTTACCCTGTGCCAATGCATTCTCTTATATATGCGAGTCGACCATAGGTCGCCTCGCTTATATAAGAGAATGCATTGGCCTAACAATTTTTTACAATTTTAATAATTTGTTCTTGTATTCTTTAACAATTTTATAATTTCACCCAAACAGAGCCCCAGACAAACATGAGCAGAGGACACTCTTCTATATGTGTCCTCTGCTCCTGTTTGTCTGGGGCTCTGTTTGCGGTGAAAATTATAAAATTGTCTAAAGAATACAAGAAACAATTATTTAAAAAAATGATAAAAAATTGTTAGGCCAATGCATTCTCTTATATATGCGAGGCGACCTATGGTCGACTAGCATATATAAGAGAATGCATTGGCACAGGGTAAAAAAAATCCCGACTTACGACTTACGACAGGTCACATATATGGGTTATGGTTGAATACCTGGAGTATCTCACGAGTGGCTGCAATGAAATACAAAATTTCCATGAGAAGCTGAAAGCTGTGAGTGGAAATTCTTTATTCCATTGTAGTCACGAATGAGATAATATGGGTATTCAACAAAAATCCGTGTATGTGTTCTTTTTATTATATGCATGCCTTAAGTTATAAAAAAAACCCAAAACTGCTAGTGGTGTTCTACAGTTCACTGAAAATTGTTGTGTTAAAACTTAGAAATGGCAATGTTTACATTCCATGGATTTATTTGCTCACAACAGTTATAGATGGCAAATATCGAGCACACACAACAAAAGGCACAGTCTCCATTGTTTTATTGTGTAAAGATGCGAGAAACGATTGTATACACAATATAATGATAATATATGGAAGAAAACGCCGACCTCAAATTCTCAAACATTCCTTACTGCATTTAAACCGGATTTGTTTAATTGGAACTGGAATAGAACTGAAAGTTAATATTCAAATCTGTATAAATGTGAATTACTTTTTTAGGTTATTGCGACCGTTGCGACTACGAAGGAGATCAGAACAACAGGCAACGTGTTCATTATCAACCTGGCACTGGCAGATATGATCGTCACGGCGTTCTCAAATACGTTCGGCGTCACAGGTACTGGTGAATGAAGAGCAATTAAGGACTATGCTCACTATAGATATACAAATCATAGCGCAGGAAGTAGTAGCATGCCTTGCACACTGGCAATACAAGATTATTTACTGCACAAGTCACTTTTTAAGTAATGGGTAGAGAGCACAAGAATTGTTCTTTACCAGAATCAACCGAGTCGGAGACGAGATTTATTCTGGTAAAGAACAATTCGCGTGCTCTGACCGACTTAGAACACAATTGATCCCACATAATGCAATCAACTGAAAATGTGCCGTGCGCTGGCCGCGATTGGACACCATAGCCGGTTAGCCACGCCCAAAAACGTGATTAACATGAACTGAATGTGAATATAGTCCAGGAGATATTGGTAGACCTCTGCACCCCCCCCCCCCCCCCCCACAGGACTTAACTTCACCCCACTAATTTTCTTCCTTAAGGTCTCCTCTAATTTTTTTCACTTGTTAACAAGAAAACAAAGTGGCCGCAGAGACTCCAGACAAGATGGCGTCCATAATGGCGGCCATTTTTGTTATATGCACCAGGTCTCGTTGATCGCCGTTATAGTAAAGATGATGTCACATGCGGTCTTGTTTTCCGTTCGATTCGTTATGGTAATATACAACCCTTACAAAATAGCCAAAAATCCGACACAAAAATCCAATATGGCGGCCAAGATGGCCGCCGAAATGTGAAAATTTGCTATTTTTCGGACATTTCACCACCTTTCGTTTGTCTCTGTGGGAAAATATTGGCACCTTGACGCGATTTTATACATTTTCGTCTAGAAGAGTCATTAGCGAACACACGGGGACCATAATATATATTCATTGACGGATATTTTTGTCCGATATCACGTTTTCCCAAATGCCGGTATAATCCGGTCAAAGCCAAAACGACGCTAATAACGCAATGTCTGTTTCGAATCAATGAGTGTTATTGCTATTATTACTCCAGCCATGATTATATATGTGCAGGAGATACTCGGACTAGGATTCCTCTTATACCTGAGTTGATGAATATTCACCCAAATCCAAGATGGCGGCCAAAATGGCCACCAGAAATAGAAAAATCGCCGAAAATAGCTGATTTTAACATCAGTGAAAGTTATTGTCACGACAACTCCACACCTGCTTACTATTGTGAGTTGGGAACACTTAGTTGAATAACTTTCCTTATATTGCATCCAAATAAAAGTCCCCCAAATCCAAAATGGCGCCCTCAATGGCCGACACATTTTGAAAAATCACCGAAATTCCCTCATGTTCACATCATTGGGCATTATTGTCGAGAAAACTCCACACATGCTGACAGTTGAGTTGTAAATACTGAGGTGAAGTAATTACCTTTCATCCCATGCAAGAAATGGTTTTCCAAATCTAAGATGGCGGCCAAAATGGCGACCGATATTTGAAAACACGCCTACGTTCCTTTACTTTCTTACGATGGGCGTTATTGTTTCGCGAATTCTACCCACCATCACATGTTGATATGGAATATTGGTATGAAGTATTCATTTGAGTTTGTCAATTGATACTCAAGGTCAAGATGGCAGCTAAACTGGAGGCCAGAAATTGAAAAGAAATCGATATATTCACATACAAATTTCAACTTTTTGTCATAGTATCGATATGTATGGACGAAACTATACACAAACCATATATTAGTTCAACTTAAAACGTATCAAAACGCATAACATTGATCGGTCCTTCTGGAAGTACGAAAACCCACACTTAATATAGCGATGTGTCATTTCGAAATCCATTTGACACTTCTAATGGCCGTAATCGTAGGTGCGCCGAATAGCCACATTAGAACAATTACCTGTAAAAGATTCTGATTTGCCACGTCCTTAATGATCTCGACCAGTTTCCATTTCTTTGCCTGATAAATCTAGGTTGCTCACATCGACAAAGTATTCAACACTTCCTGTGAGAAGGGTCCCTTTAATCATAACGTTTCAAACAATTAATTTCCCGGTGTCTGGCTTAAGATTTTAGATGCTTGCTAAATATGGGATTTGTTCGTCATCTTGAACTAGAAAGGCATATGGTCGATAAGTATACAAGCTTACAGAAGGTCATCTCTATGTATGTCTTTCTCATACCCCGTGGGGATAATGACATGTATACATGGCGAACTTCCCAGTTAACTAGTCACTTCTCAATAGATGGTTCAACTCACAAACTTAGCGAACGTATTGGCATACGTGGACAACTTCGGCAGTGTTTCAGAGGTAGCTAGCTGTCTCATTCCCTTGGCCAGATGCCTATCTGCTAAGGAGAAGACCATAATGTACCGACTACCCACACTTCTTGATCCTGATCCTAAGCAAACTGTGTGACGTCCCGCAGTCGTCTCGTCGAATGGCTCCCAGCAGAGAAGAACAATACTAGCGGTGCTAGTTTGTGGACATGCGCCATGACAGTGGAATGAAATGGGCCACGGTATACAACCCTACACCAGGTGCATGTTTCAATATAGAATGTCATGCGTGTTGGTCTTTTTGGTGTGGTAAGAGTGTATTTCCACATCCGTTTCAAGGCCGTTCTGTATCAACATGACCAGACGTATAATTTTGTCTGGATAATACTATCCTATAGCCAGTCGGATGGGGTAAAGGATAATGTCTTTATGGATTGAAGGTATGCATTGTTGTTATGATCTCTCAGGGTTAGTGTCAGATGTGGACGGTATTATTCAAGAAAATGTCAGGAACTGTGGTGCATTTATTTCACTGTGTGTTTAAAGAACAATTTATAGTCTCGATGGCAATGGATGTGAACGTTGGTGAACGTGACCTTTATGATCATATAGCTTTATATTATATAACTTTAGAATATAGTAGTTAAGATGTCTCATGCAGGACAATGGTTTTGAATGGTGATGTTACCAATAAATCACCTGGTGTACCCAACGTTGGTTAAACTGAATGCAAGATCTCACCAAAGTAACATTCCTCTAGATGTTCTTCGCGTTGAACAGTTCACCCTTGTGTTGATGGCATTGTACTTTCTTGAACCATACCGACCACCACCCAGCATGAGTATGACATATTATCGGTAACTATCAAATGCATCGTCCTGAAGACTACATCCCAGTCTGGTGGGGCTTATATAGTAGTAGCCAATGGTACACGTCTGGTTCGTTGATTAAGAACGGCTTCCAAGCGGATTGAAAGATACAATCTTAGCATACAAGGAAAGCAAAGCCACATGAGATCATGTCTGAATCTAAAACATACCCAAAGAAGGGGCGGTGCAGTCATGGTCCAATTTCATTTCCACTATCATGACACATGCCCACAAACTAGCACCGCATGTATTGTTAGTATCTGCTTGGATCTGTACGATGAGACGATTGATGGACGCCACCAGGACTGTTCTTATGATCATGGTCAAGAAGTGTGGGTATATTATGCATTATGGTCTTCTACGCCTTAGCAGAAAGGCATCCGTCAAATGTTAGGCTTTCAACATTCGAAGCCATATACAGAAGTTGTCCGGCTACGTCAGTACGTGAATATGTGAATTGATGAACCATATATTGAGAAGTGGCTGGATGGGAAGATCACCACATGTACAGTTTGTTATCCACATTAGATAACCAAATCTGAAAAATACGCAGATAGAGAGATCCTTCTGAAAGCTAGTATACGCATCGATCGGATACCTTTGTAGTTTATCACGCAAAATGACGCTCAGATCCCAT
Organism: Siphonodentalium dalli; assembly: GCA_032622095.1. Classification (NCBI taxonomy): domain Eukaryota; kingdom Metazoa; phylum Mollusca; class Scaphopoda; order Gadilida; family Siphonodentaliidae; genus Siphonodentalium; species Siphonodentalium dalli. The sequence continues at coordinate 56,709,118 of CP136069.1, read as the reverse complement.
ATGTAGCATCTGAATTATACCATAAGCTACCACGAATGAAGCTCGCCTAGAATAAGGATAAGAATTCCCAGCTTTCGAGACAAACACGTGAGCTTGACACCGGCATATGTGTTGTTTGAAACATTCCGATTAGTGGGACCCTTCTACCAAGAAGTGTAGAAAACTGTGTTGGAGTGAGCGAGATAAATTAATGTGACGAGACGGATGCTGATCCAGATAATGCTGAATGTGGCAAATCAGAATAAGCTCAGGTACTGTTGTTTTGATTCTTGGAAGTCATAATATGACTATTCGGCGCACCCATATACGGTTACGGCCATTATGGGCGCTTAGTGGAGAATGGATTTCTAAATGCCACATCGCGATTATTGTGGGTTTTCATCCTTCCAGAAGGCGACGACCTATGTTGGAACTAATAGATGGCTTATGTACCGTTTCGTCCAATGCATACATATTGATATTATGACAAAAAGTTGAAATTAGTATGTGACAATTTCGACTTTTTTTCAATTTCTGGCCGCCAGTTTGGCAGTCATCTTGATTGTGAGAGTTGGCCAAACTCAAATGAATACTTCATATCAATGTTCCATATGAATACTTCATATCAATGTTCCATATGGGTTTAATTCGCGTAACAATAACGCCCATAGTAAGAAAGTAAAGGAATGTAAGCTTGTTTTCAAAGTTCGGACGCCATTTTGGCCGCCATCTTCGATTTGGAAAACAATTTCCTTCATCAGATGCAAGGTAATTACTTCACCTCAGTATTTACAACTTAACTGTCAGCATGTGTGGAGTTTTCTCGGCAATAATGCCCAATGATGTGAACATGAGGGAATTTCGGTGATTTTTCAAAATTTGTCGGCCTTGTGGACGCCATTTTGGATTTGGGGGACTTTTATTTGGATGCAATATAAGGAAAGTTATTCGACTAAGTGTTCACAACTCACAATAGTAAGCAGGTGTGGAGTTGTCGTGACAATAACTTTCACTGATGTTAAAATCAGCTATTTTCGGCGATTTTTCTATTTCTGGTGGCCATTTTGGCCGCCATCTTGGATTTGGGTGAATATTCCTCAACTCAGGTATAAGAGGAATCCTAGCCCGAGTATCTCCTGCACATATATAATCATGGCTGGAGTAATAATAGCAATAACACTCATTGATTCGAAACAGACATTGCGTTATTAGTGTCGTTTTGGCTTTGACCGGATTATACCGGCATTTGGGAAAACGTGATATCGGACAAAAATATCCGTCAATGAATATATATTATGGTCCCCGTGTGTTCGCCAATGACTCTTCTAGACGATAAATGTATAAAATCGCGTCAAGGTGCCAATATTTTCCCACAGAGACAAACGAAAGGTGGTGAAATGTCCGAAAAATAGCAAATATTTACATTTCGGCGGCCATCTTGGCCGCCATATTGGATTTTTGTGGCGGATTTTTGGCTATTTTGTAAGGGTTGTATATTACCATAACGAATCGAATGGAAAACAAGACCGCATGTGACATCATCTTTACTATAACGGCGATCAAAGAGACCTGGTGCATATAAACAAAATGGCCGCCATGATGGACGCCATCTTGTCTGGAGTCTCTGCGGCCACTTTTTTTTCTTGTTAACAAGTGAAAAAAATTAGAGGAGACCTTAAAGGAATATGGTGCTGAAAAAACAATAATATTTTCTTTCAATATACCGATAATATATATATATAATGTCCATTGGGCGCATATAATCTAATATTCGGCCGCCATTCGTTATTTTTATAACAATTATGAAAAATTCCGAAGTTAGCCGAAGATTTTGTTGTAGACGAAGCCACGTGATCATCGGCCCGATCACGTGATTGTCACATGTAAACAGAAGCATAGCACGTGATCGACCACGTGGTAACCCATCGACAACGCATAGATACGCTACGGCAGTATTTTAAGTTTGCATGTAGTCGATCGCGCCTTTGAAGATTGTCGCGTTATCACACTACGAATGCAAAACTTTGCCGAAAACATCACGGTTCTCGTAATTAAATGTTTTTATCGTGTTATTATTATTATATGTATCGCGATGTGTTGTTACTATAAAGCCATGCCCGTATATTATTCAGTTTTGCGCCCATTTATCTATATAAACACGTGCTCGTGTTTATATATTTTTTCTCGTTACCGGAATAGTCCCAAGTTATATTATATATTCATATAAAGATTGCATATATATATATATGCGAAGACTATTATTAGGCAATTATCATCTCGTAAACATTCCAATTTCCAGATGACCTTTGTCTTGTGTCAATAAAGAGCGTTTCGTTTTAATTTATCGTAACGCGGTAAAAAAAAAATCGGTTTATTGCTGTCTGATTTAATCAATTATAATCAAGTCATTCGTTACCAATATGATATGATAAGTTAATTTTTCTTGGTTATGAATCATGTATATATTAGGGCAGTATGGTGTTTATATATATTTCAGAATATTGCTTCCCCTACCCCCAAACTATCTTGCCGACTGTCACTGATGAAATCACTGCGTTTAAGCGTGGTTATTGGCCTATAAAATTAACACTCTAGCGATGCGGTCTATTGAATATGCAGGTCATAACTCAACCTCAATGTGTCAATTACGCATAACAATAGGATTATAAAATATATAAACGTTCGCCGTGGTTCGTTTAAACATCCAATCATATATAACACTTTTTGAAGGAGGGATAATAATCGGGTTTAATATGTAAGCACATATACAATCGTTCTTTATTCGCAATATATCGTAATAGTGAACGCTCTTTATTGCGTCAAGGTAAAGGGACTGGACTTAGAACAGTTGTCATCGTGATTTTGTTAATGATTACACCAATACAGGTCAATACATGTACACGATCTTCCGATACGCATGCTTTATATATCCTTCCAAGTCATAGCAATTTCGCTTTATTAAACTCTTTTTATTCGTACCATATTAGGAAAACTCTTAACATGGAACGCTCTTTATTGAACCATGGTGAAGGAAATGGGGAATCGACTTAGAATAGTTGTTATCGTGGATTATTCAACATACTCTCCACTTTAACTGTAATTGTATGTATTCTTAAGTTCTTAACCATGACTGACTTAACGCTAAACGCTCTTTATTTGGTATATGTAATCGGTTTCTGATTTTGCGCAACGGGTTTCCCACAGAAATCCCGCCAAATGTCACGTAAACGAACATCCTTTGGACATGAATACAGCGTTAATATACCTAACTGAGAGTCACTAGACCGGCCACAACCGAAAATATTGCATTTATATGGCATTGTTACGAATGAATGATTATAAATACGGGACACCCGGGGCATATATACGGAAAATTAAAACAACATCGTGAACACGCGCCCGAATAGAGTTCACATGCCTGCTCGTGTTTTTATAAGCTTTATTTTTGACACAAAAGTGTGACCTACCCCGCTCAATCGGCCTTCTATAGTTTTTTTGTCAAAATAATCACTTTCCAAACAGCGCTTAAGACAAATCACAAGTGAATATAACTCACCGCGCGATGACAATTAACCATGTGTACACAATGCTATTGATATGCCCCGCAGTAATTCCATCACGCTCACGCGCTGATGTCTGTTCCGGATTTTCCATCATCATATAGGTAGACACAATTAACTCCGAATCCGAATCCGTGTTTTTAATTGGTTTACCCCGCTTGACGTCATGCGAGGTTTTGCGACGGAGATAGCCGACAGCCGGTGGCGGTATTATTTATTTATTTCTCGGCTTATTTATTAACCGATTTTTATGGGACTTGGATTATTGTGATCACAATAGGGGTGGCTTTCCGATGGAGTTTTGTTGTTTCATGAGCATTGTAATCCTTTAAGGAAGAAAATTAGTGGGGTGAAGTTAAGTCCTGGGGGGGGGGGGGGGGTGCAGAGGTCTACCAATATCTCCTGGACTAATATGTCCGAAACGACACGGACTGTTCCCACTATATTTACATACTAAGTGTTGTCATCACTAAATCCAGCATTCTGAATGGTCGGCGCCCAATTGGCTTGTTGCAGTTATTTCTCGGTGAATGCGCACCAGCTAATAACTCCAAGCTCATAACAACATCGATACGTCATTTGGGTTTGGAAAGACGAACGCGTAATGTTTTGGGCGCATTTGGATTCGCGCAGGATTGACTTAATAAATAATCGGGTTTCAATTGTTCCTGTTAACTTTTGCCAAGGGTGCTATGGGTTATTTTGGGCTGGTTTTGTCACGATACACTTTTCGATTTAAATACATTTACAAAAGTGGCTTTTTCGCTAAATGTATATAAATATAAGGATTAACTGTCATGTGGACTGTTTTTATGGAGATGTAACCGTGAGGTAAGTGGTCATAACTTGTATGTAAAACCACTTACTTCACGGTTACATCTCCATAAAAACAGTCCACATGACAGTTAATCCTTATATTTGAAGCACCCGTGCGATTTGTTTGTTATGAGTTGCGGGTGCCTAACAATGGGATAATCATTGAACTATTCCTTCGCCAGCCTTGGGAATATTTGTTTTTTTTGGAGGGGTTAAACGTCGCTTTCAGCAGCCATGGCTATATCACGGAGTTGTTTTGTCCGGGAAGTGTTTTGGACGGGTCACATCGTGACCCCGACCTGACCTTGACCTTCAAAATGGTCAATTCAAGGTCAAATCGGGTAAAACGGACGGATTTCGACGAAATTTGATACCTAGGGGTACTTTTGTCCGGGGAGTGTTTTGGACGGGTCAAATCGTGACCCCGGCGTGACATTGATCTTCAATATGGTAAATCAAAGGTCAAATCGGGTAAAACGGATGGATTTCGTTTCGACAAAATGTTATACATAGTGGTACTTTTGTCCGGGGAGTGTTCTGGACGGGTCAAATCGGGTAAAACGGACGGATTTCGACGAAATTTGATACCTAGGGGTAATTTTCTCCGGGGAGTGGTTTGGATGGATCAAATCATGACCCCGACCTGACCTTGACTTTCAAAATTGTCAATTCAAGGTCAAGTCGCGCCTTTCGCCGGAAAGCAGATGGGAAACAGTTCGGACGAAGTCGGGTCCACCAGCTAGTGTAATAAAAAAGACAGCTTGAAGAATGTAATGTATAACACGAGAAACGGGAAAACTTGATATATGGAAGTATCCACATTTCCCACATGGAATTTGAAAACGAGTTTAAATTATAATTTTATTATAATTTATATTTATGGCTAATAATATGGTGGCGTTACCATTTCTAACTATGGTTTTCTTGTATTAAAATGTATTATCTGTTGTAGGTGTAGTCAGCGGGCACGGATACTTCGAAGACAATGCCACACTATGTCTGTCAATCGGTATAAGTTGCAAAATAGGATGTTTGTGTTCACTGTTTACAATCACTGCTATCGCATTGAATAGGTGAGTTAATTAGTGAATGCTTTATTTTTCTTAATCCACAGAACATGACCGGATATTTGGAATATAGATTAGATACAAAAGATCTTACAATGAGAAGGAAAACACATATACTTATGTACATAATATAATATACAACAACCTCCCGAGTCCTGATCAACATGACGTACTCTACATCATCTTCATTATTATCATCATTGCCGCATTCATCGTCGTCGTCTTATCTTCATCATCATAGCCATTGTCAACGTTCTCTCGCTCATCGTCGTCGCGTCTTCGTCATCATCGACGCCTTTGTCATCAACATCATCATCATCATCATTACTATCATTATAATCAACATCATCATCGTCATCAGTGGTATTGTGTCATGTGGACTTCGGTCGATATTCTTTCTCGTGTAGGCCCAGGGCAGAATATACCCACCACCCCACTGCGCGGTGTAAGAGTCCCCCAATGTGGAACATTGTTGCTATAGGGTGAATCCCGTGGTATGTGGTATATGAGTTTTGTGGCATAATGGCCACTTCGTTCCTAATATTTCTTCTTGTCAAGTGGTTGAGTTGACCCGGCCGGTATGTCGCGTCTCTTCGGTGCTTGAGATCAAATATATGTCATCTGTTTGTTTTTTTTCGGACGGTTTTCGAATCCAGAATAATTGCTCTAAAAGCTAGTCAAATTTTAAGTAAAAACATCTCAAATTGATGAGCCTTATTTCGCGCTCCGCGTGTATGTTTCGCTGATTCTTGGTATACATGGGCCATGGACGTTTTATTTATAAAAAATTGGAATTTTTGGGACGGATTAAAAGTCGAACTGCGACCCGAGGCCGAGTCCGGTAAAAGGTGTAGTTGGGAATTCTTGTGAGATGCATGCGTGAGAAACCTTCAGTGATAAGCCGTATATAGTTGTTTAATAATTTGAAGGATTAGTTGTTTTAACGGAATTATGAGTTGGTCATTCGTGAAACCAATATATTTTATATTCTATAATTATAATCATGGGTATATAATGTATGATCTTGAGCGCGTTACCATTTCTGACATTGGTTTTCTTGTTAGCACGCCCGCGTGTATACTGTTGGCCAAATATTACAATGATGTGGGCCGATGGCGGTTTTTTAAATAGAAAATTGGTTTTTCCGCTTTATTTAAAAGTCGAACTGCGCAACCAGGAGTCCGGTAAAATGTGTAGTTGTGAATTTCAATTTCGTTTATTGTTCTTTACATTATTGTGTCAATAATGTTGATTTTTTGGTTAGTGATAAGCTATGTCAATTACCAATAAAAGAAATTTAAAAGATAATTTGTAAGTCTTATATTTCAACTTTTATAGATATTTTTCGTTCTGCAGCCCACTGATGGTTGTGGTCGGAGACGACCGAGTTGGCCGCTGGTTGGTCTTGTTATTTTAACGGAATTCTGAGTTGGTCATTCGCGAAACCAATATATTTTATATTCTATAATTAAAATCATGGGTATATAATATATGATCGTGTTTATGGATATAGTAGGAAGACTAATCTGGCCGTGTCAAATTGAGCTATAGCGATGGGATTTCTCGCAAGACAACACATTTCGGGTTTTCGCGGGGTGTGTATCCGCTGGATGTCTTATAGTTGCAGTATGTAACCATTATGACCGCGTTAATTGCTTTCGATGTTTAGGTATGAACAATGGCTGGGCCATGAACTCTTGGCGGGAACACAATACCTCCGAAATTTGATCCGCATTTAGAAGCTTTCTGGTGTGGTAAATGAGAAGCCTTCAGTAATAAGCCGTAGTTGTTTGTAATAATTTGAAGGATTAATTGTTTTAACGGAATTCTGAGGCGGTGCATTCATGTAACCAATATATTTTGTATCATAATTTATATTTATGGCTAATAATATGATCTTGAGGGCGTTACCATTTCTGATTATGGTTGTCTTGTATGTTATGGCTTACGTTTGTGATTCCTATTGGTGAACAACAGGCGCTCGGGGACGTCGCTATATAGTCTCCATTTGGGGTGTCTACAGTGAATTTAAATACAATTATTAGGTAGTGAATTGGTCCACATTAAATTTAAAAACAATTATATTGGTAGTGAATTGGTGCAGTGAGGGTGTCCACATTGAATTTAAAAACAATTATATAGGTAGTGAATTGGTGCAGTGGGTGTGTCTACATTGAATTTAAAAACAATGATATAGTTAGTGAATTGGTGCAGTGGGGGTGTCCACATTGAATTTAAAAACAATGATATTGGTAGTGAATTGGTGCAGTGTCGATTTAAAGAAGCGTGACATAGACGTGTATCAACAGTATATCCAAATAACTTATAATAACGGTGAGAATATATACAAGAAAACCGTAGTCAGAAATGGTAACGCGCTCAATATCATAATCTAATATTATATACCCATGATTGTAATTATAGAATATAAAATATATTGGTTTCACGAATGACCAACTCATAGAATTAATCGCCTTGCACTTCTTGGCATCCGAATTTTAACAATTGAAATTGAAATTGAAATTCCCAACTATACTTTTACCGGACTCGGCCACAGACGGGCCAATAGCTATTAATGAAAGATAATTATGATGAACATGGGCTATATGTTGTGTGAATATTCCGGCAAGAATGCATTGTCCAACGCTGGGACACCGTGTACTTTACTTGGTAATAATGAAGGATAATGCCTCTCTAATGCAAACTGCAAACAGATGTAATGTTCATAATCGTTATATACTCAACTGAATATAATATTTTCAGTGTGGTTTCATAACTGTACCATGGCTATTTTTATGATTATGCTTCACATGTATGAGTTGATCTGGATGAATTGCGTAGGATCAATAAGTAAAAATTTGATGTCAACGCATCTTGGTATTTTTCAGGTATGTATTCATATGCCGCAACAAGATTTACAATACCATATTCACATGGAAAAAGACTATATTGCTATGTGTCATTATCTGGAGCGTGTGCCTGTTGTTGGAAATCCCAGTCTACTACGGATGGGGTGGATATACGTTCGATTACAAGTCGATGGCATGCCTATTTGATAGGACGGCGGATCTCTCTTACACTTATTTCATGTCGTTTGGTCTGATTTTAATGCCAGTTTGCATCGTTTTTTTCTGTTACATTAGACTATTCATATACGTGAAAAACTCAAGAAGAGAACTCACGAGGATGGCGAAACAATCGCCTTGTGTGATGACTCATATCAAGGATAGAGAAATTAGACTTGCAAAAACATTGTTTACTGTGTTTATCATCTTCATCACGTGCTGGTCGCCATTTGCCCTTTTGATTAGTATCGACATTAATGACAGTCAGTCGATAGCTACCTACGCCCTCTTATTGATGCTGGCCCATGCTAACAGCTGTTTTAATTGCATCACATACGGCGCATCAAATATAACCTTCCGAAATGGATATAAGCGCCTCCTTGCGAATATTTTCTGCAAATCTCCGTGTTCAAAATGCAGGTCCGATTCAATTAATAGAGGAAATGGCACCAATTCCATACCGACGCAATCTATTGATTTCAACTCAGAACGAGTATGGTTATAAATACCAAAGTTGTGTAAATAAATACGGTATTTCGCTTCACTCCCCTCTTAAATTTTGGCTAATGCGTGGTATACAATAGCGATTAACTTGACGAACGTTCTTTTCTTACTGCACTCTATCCCTATACTCCCTCCTTGAATAATATTTTTCGGATCTAACATGTTATCCCCGTCTGCTAAATTCACCCTACATTGTATCTATTCTGATAGCGAGGGTAACTAAATTTCTTATTCCGAGGAAAAGACTTAATAAAAGCCTTTTATGCTTGTTGTCTTATCCCGTTTTTGAACATATGTGTTGTATATTTATGTCAATTTGTTTGTATATGTTAAATGTTGTGTTTGAAAATAAAATATAGGGTACAATTGAATACACATATAACGTGCAGTACAAGTTAGAATAATTGGTACAACAAGCGCGCTATTTTCACGCCAAATGTCCCGCTTATATCGAATGTGGATCAATTAAAGACGCGCCGCTTGCGACATTGTTACGATAAGTCCAGCTTAATATTGTTCTTAATAAAAATCGTAAAATCGACTGTGAATATAATTAAAATTTAAAGCTACAAATTCTCATTTATGTGCACGGTAAACCTTGTCTGCTGCTGTGGTTCATCGGCTGCCATATGAGATAACTCTCTTCACGCCTTCCTCTTGGTAAAAGACAAACTAAGCCATGCCGGGACGCATGGGTATGGACATATGTATTCCCCACACCGATACAAAGAACAAGGTTAAATCAGTTAAATCAACTTTTATATTTATGTTCATGACGTCATTGTATGGCCAAAATCAGTTCCTGATATCTGATGGAGCGACTTATAATAGCTTTTGGTTTGAATAATAGTCTTAGATTTAGAGAATGGTTGAATACTGCATCGAATGTCTTAACATGACTATATGTGATATTTATGTTGATCACGTCATTGTATGGTCAAAATCAGTTCCTCAGATGTTGGAGCGACTTCTAAAGACTTGTTTTAACTGGCTGAGAGAAAGCGTTTTGAAACTGGCGCCAGAAAAGAGTAATTCTTTCATGCGCCATATCTCATATGTAGGTCATGTGGTTCTAGAGAATGGTTTCGAGACCGATCCTGCGAAATTTGAAAAATAATTGTCAACCATCCAGTTCCCAAGAACCCTGATCAATTGTGTTCATATCTTGGCTTTGCAGGTTATTAACTTATTATAGGAAATATTATTGTAATTTTTCCAGGATTGCTAAGCCCTTGACATATTTACTTCCCATACAAATACAAAGAACAAGGTTAAATCCTCTTTTACATGGAAATGGAAATGGGAGCATGATCAGCAGTCTGCTTTTGATACTTTGAAAAATCGTCTTTCTATTCCCCCAGTTTTAGGTTACTCCGATTACAGAAAAACCTTTAAAGTACATACCGATGCGTCCCGGCATGGCTTAGTTTGTGTCTTTTACCAAGAGGAGGAATTCCTTAAGGCGTGAAGAGAGTTACCGCATATGGCAGCCGATGAGCCACAACATCAGACAAGATTTACCGGTCACATAAAGCTTTAAAGTGGGCAGTTACAAAAAGTGTTATCATTATTTATATGGTTATTATTTTGTATTGTATACTGACAACAATCCCTTAACATATGTTTTTACCTCAGCCAAATTAGATGCCCAGCACAAGGTTTTTTTACAGGTTCGGTGACTTTAATACCCATGCAGATGCCTTATCCAGGTTGGATACACCTTCTCCAGATATTATTACAACTGATTCAGAACAAGTGATTTGTAATTCGATAGTTTCAGCAACCTTTTGTTGAGAGCTCATGTTGCAGCGCTGGTGTTCTGAAATCATTTCAAGATGATCTAAGCCAAGATCTTGATGAAATGAGTTATAAGGACTGGAAAATATTGCAGGAAAGAGACGATATATTGTCAGTATGGTTGTCAGCTGTGAGAAGAAATAATTACCCGAAGAGAAAGTCCAAGGCTTCTAAGCTTCATTCATCATGTTTATACACTTTTCTAAATGTAGGTTGCAGCGCGTAGTTCTATACAGAGAGACCAATTTTAATGGTAAAACCACCACTCAGCTTGTTTTACCATATTTGCAGATTACTTTTGTTCTAAGTTCACTACATTATGATATGCGAAACCCAGGTCGTGACAGAATAGTTTCACTCGTTTTATTTTCCAGGTATTGACAGTGCTGTGGATGACTGGATAAAGCGTTGTTATAGGTGTCTTCGAGTGAAAACTAATCCCAATTTCAGATCCGCTGTAGTATCTATCACTACTTCTAAACCTCTTGAACTTTTTTGTATTGATGTTCTTACTCTTGGTTGTTATGAAGGGGGTTACCAATATGTTCTTGTTATGACAGATCATTTTAATAAATATGCACAGGCTTATCCTACAAGGACCATGACTGCAAAATCTACTGCTGATATATTGTTTAATAATTTCTTCATTCACTATGGCTATCGTCAACGTATTCATGGTGACCAAGGTGTTAACTTTGAATATCAATTTATTTCTGAACTTTATCAACTTTGCAGTACCAAGAAGTCTCGAACCACTCCTTATTATCGTATGGGGAATGGTGTTACAGAGCGATTTATTCTAATTAGTATGATAGGTAGTCTTTATTCTGACCAGAAACGTGGTTGGAAATCTCATAAGGTCCTCTTGTTCATGCTTTTTAATTGTACTAGGCATGAGCCTACTTGTTATTCTCCTTTTCAGTTAATGTTCGGAAGAGAACCACGTTTAGCTCTTGATGTTTGTTTTATTTGGTCTGAATAAACTTGATTCTGAACTAACTTCTAACAGTGATTATGTTTCAGACCTTAGGCAGAGACTTTCTGATTCTTAAAGATTAGCATCCAGATCTATGTCTGATGCCCAGTGATAATGCCAACTATTATAATAGAAATCTTCGTGGCGTGACAATACATGTAGGTGACCGAGTCTTAGTAAAGACATTAGCTTTCGAGTGTAGTCGAGTATTGGCAGTCCAATATAATTCTAAAGTTTATACTGTGAAATCCCAACCCAATTGTGACATTCCTGTTTTTAATTTAGAAGATGACAGTGGAAAGCAAAGAACTTTAAATACATAGGAACCACTTGTTGCCTATTGGTTCTTTACCCTTCGACGTTCCAGTTGACGACCCAACCCTTAAACCTCTTGAACAAAGAGATGCTGATTCCAATTGTAGATAATGTTATCCCACCTGTACGGCCCCAGAGCCTAAGTTGTGGAAACGTTGTATTCCAGGTCACGTGAATGGTTCAGACCTAATAGATGGTTCAGATGAAGAGTTCAGCTCCATCTCGTTGAGATGACGACTTGCTGGCGAGGTTGGGAGCTGGTGATATTTCTCATTCATGTGGTGACTACCACACTCTAAATAGATGAGTTCAGGGACTGATGTCGATTATGACAGTAATGATGTTGATATTTCAGCTCCACAGGATTCACAGGTCAACTTGAACTTCGTTCCACGGGTGATAGAAATAATCAGGCTGATGAGTATAATGATGAAGTTGTTGATATTGTCGTGTACCTAATGAAGACTATACTGTTGTTGATGGTGATGTTGATGGTGCGAAAGCGAATGATGCTGGTGATGATGGTGCCTCCAGTAGTAGTCGGAGTGGAGATAGACAAAGTATTTCTCTTTCTGAGTCAAGACCAGTACCTAGGACATATAGTAGAACTGAGAAGCCTCCATCATGGATGGGTGACTATGTCTCAAATATTATTCAAAATTTCAGGTGGAAAAGATGAGTTCAAGAATAAGTTATTCCGTAAGCTTATGGAGGATATGATTTGCACCAAAGTAGTTCTAGATGTTTATCAATCCATTCTGATAACTATTCTTTCTGTTTCAGTTCTTTTTCGTTCAGGGTTTCTTTATCACCGATAAATTCGGTTTAAATTTTGTGTATATACAGGAAATAGGGATTGTCCTGTTTCGTGTTATCACTCAATGCCATGTTCTTGTTTTTAACTTTGAGTCTTTCATAAAATTGTACACACAGTTATGTATATGAACACAGAGATATAGAATATAGCGGATAAGATATTGGGCGAAGATAGAAAAGAGTGGGCGGCAAATAAGAACAGGTCTTAACAGTGGCAACAGAAATGGATACACGGAACTGCGCAAAGGGAATTAAACCAAGCAGGCGAAATTTAGTGATTACGATGCAGCTTTAAAATCTATATTATTGAGTTAGGTTTTGATAACTGAGTTATTACATATATGTATGTATGCTACAATATTAAAGGCACATACTGTTTTGTATATCAAATAGCACTGTCACACTCTCCCCTCTGTGGACAACATGACTTCCACGTCATTCAATCAAATCCCCATTCAAAATTGGTCACCTGACCTCCTTAAATGTCTGCGTTAAGCAAGTTGATTCGCTGTGGGTCGGAGTGTTTCAAATCACTTTAAAAGTGAAGTAATTTCACTGATAGTTGACATACGTATCAACTGAAACACGGGTATGCAGTGTGACAGAACGGATCTATCGTTATATAAGAAATGGACGGCGATTTCAAGGTGGTCATGAGATATGACAGCAAACAAAGAATCATGAACCCGTTCAAACATGTTAAATCCGGTATTTTATTACTTACATTTATAACAATTTGGCAGTTTGCTGTCCAAAAATACACCTAATAATATTCGCTTTTGAATTTGTATCAAAATATGTCGGTAAATACTGTTCTACGAGCATTATGTCCCATAAAGACGGATTGAAGTCTAAAAAAAAAAAATACAAAATTTATTAGAAAAGATAATTAATAATCGTGTTAATATTTTCATGATATGGTAGAAATATAAGGCGTTTACGAAAAACTAATAACAGCCGGAAAATGGCGTTGATCGTGGACAGTATTTGTCAGAGCATATGGAGCCTGTATATCACTATGTTGTGTATTTGTCAGCTGATATTATACCTCATTCCAAATTATGTTGACATAATATGGAATCTCGAACGAGCTATGTCCGTTTAAATACATTACCGATTAGGATTGCTTTATATCATTCATATAGTATTTATTCAACTTCAGCGAAATTTCCTTTTAATAATTTTTAGTCAGATCATATAATTATGTATATGTTATGTTGTAATATGTGTCAAAACAATATATCTGATCAGAACTGTGCATAACAGAAAAAAAACAACACAGGGCCGTGTTACAGACTACTATGCATATATCAAATTGCTTATTGTTCATGGAGAAAAAATAATGCTCATTGTTCATAGCACGGAAAACTGGAAATCACAGCATGCGTGTTTGTTAACCCTTTACCCAACAGAACGGCCCTGTGCCAATGCATTATCTTATATATGCGAGTCGACCATAGGTCGCCTCGCATATATAAGAGAATGCATTGGCTTAACACATTAAAAATTATAAAATTGTTAAAGAATGTAAGAAAAAATGGTAAAAAGTGTTAAAAACAGATTTTTTTTAGGCCAATGCATTCTCTTATATATGCGAGGCGACCTATGGTCGACTCGCATATATATGAGAATGCATTGGCACAGGGCATAACTGTAACTATCACAATGTGGTCAAGGAGCCGGTTCCAATGATATCCATATTTGTATGGTTTTATTGAGATAGACCCAAGATATTTTAGGCTGTTGAAGCTTTATTTGGCCGGTTTTGGCCGGTTTGTTGGGTAAAGGGTTAATTTATCGTACATTGTACGTTCCAAAATAAAGTGGTCTTCCATTTCTGTCTGCATGGTTACATTTTTTACAGATGCGGAGGAATTTACCGTGATACGAGAAGCAATGTTCAGCCACCGTGTGACCGAGTTATAAGCATCGCAGACTCGCACACGCAGACGATAACTCGTGCTTATAAGTTGTGGTTAGTTTTATATTTGATTTATTTTGTATTCTGGCGCTGATACAGCATTATACCATACGGTCAGGCCGTCAGGGGTCTACAGACTCACTACAATATTCAATGCAAAACGCATTCCGGCTGCGTTATCCGTCCAATTTTTAATTTCGTTCGTCTGTATTTTTTTTCGTTTTCTCATATGGAAGTTTTGCTGGGGTTTGCTGCATATGTCGACATCGACTTGCTTACTTACTTTTATTGTATCAGATACATACATGTATAGAGGTAAATAATAATCATGCATAATATATAATTCATTAAACATATACATAATATAACACACACATATATATATATAGGCATATATACTAATCATACTATATGGGATGCAGTATATACATAATAGGAATATCATAAACATAATTTAGAATTCACGAAATTCATATAGCTAATTAATAATCATATTGTATAGAGCATGATATATCTACATATATAACAGAGTATGATATGTCTGTCTGTCCGTATGTCGTTTCACGATTAATCTCACAGAACCCTGGCCCGATTTCAACCTTATTTGGTGTGGGGACTCTGGATACTCCGGCGGGTGTTGTTATCACAACGTTAACTTTTCAATTCATTTAAAAACAAAATTAATTTAATTTAAAAAAGAAATACTTTTTTTGTTACATTGAGGTTAAACGATCAAAATGTACGCGAAGCGCACACATGGGCCGCCATTGAATAAAAGGAGCATGATTAAGGGCTTTGTGGACACAATTTTTCCAAAATTTCCCAAACTTTTATAGAGTCCAAATAAAGGATTCTGTTCATGTATATTAGTAATAATAGAAACCGTGCCCATTGATGCAACATTTTGAGAGTATACTTCATGGTGGATTATGTTAGAAATACAAAATGTGAACTTTATTGAGATTTAAAAAAAAAAAATTTACAGGCAATGGTCCAAGAAAAACAAAGTCCAAATCTAAGAATCAAATATGGGAATATGTACTGAACACTGTGATGAATGATGTATTACAAAAAGAATATTATATTTCTTGAGTGTTCTTTGATAAAATTACTTTGAACCGGTTGTTGACAAATGATATATACTTGCTTAAATGTTGGCTGTGTGGGTGGTAGCAGGCACGGGTTAACAGCTGGCCATTGTAACTGCTCTGGACTCTGTTGACAATAGAATGCTAATCCTCAATCATACACCTACCAGATTTCCACACTAATTCTAGTAAGTAGGTCACCACTCACTCAGGGTGAACACGCATGTGGAAGTTTGACACCTGTTGACACCGGTAAAAAGCCATTCACACCAGACATGAAAGGTTGACCCATTAACTGCTGCCTCTCAGTCAACCATATTATGAAGTTAGTATCTCATTTGTCAACAACCGGTTCAAAGTAATTTTATCAAAGAACACTCAAGAAATATAATATTGTTTTTGTAATACATCATTCATCACAGTGTTCAGTACATATTCCCATATTTGATTATTAGATTTGGACTTTGTTTTTCTTGGACCATTGCCTGTAAATTTTTTTTTTTTAAATCTCAATAAAGTTCACATTTTGTATTTCTAACATAATCCACCATGAAGTATACTCTCAAAATGTTGCATCAATGGGCACGGTTTCTATTATTACTAATATACATGAACAGAATCCTTTATTTGGACTCTATAAAATTTTGGGAAATTTTGGAAAAATTGGGTCCACAAAGCCCTTAAGTTACCTTAGTCGTATATAAATTCGCACACTACTATTTTTCGCGCATCCGTCGATGCACGGATTTAAAATTGGGCAAAAAATAGTACGACTCCCGAGTTTACACCAAGCCACTGGGAAACAAGAAGGCTATTCATGTTGATGAGTTTCATATACACATTACGGAAGGTTGCATCAAATATTAGGCTTGTATGCCTATAGTTTACATGCAGGCAACCAACACCAAAACCCTAACTGATATGTATGCCATAATTATATAGCAACATATCATGGTAACATCATTACATGTTGAAATACTTGTAAGAAATACACATTACAAACTAAAGATGCATTCACAAAATTTATATAGCTAATTAATAATCATAATGTATAAAGCATGATATATCTACATATATAACAGAGTATGATATTAATAATGCACTTTCCAAAATAAAGTGATCTTCCATTAATAATCATCATGTATATAGCATGATATATCTATATCTACATATATAACAGTGTATGATATGTCTGTCTGTCCGTATGTCGAACGATTTTTGGTGTTGGTTGCCTACATGTAAACTATAGGCATACAATCCTAATATTTGATGCAACCTTCCGTAATGTGTATATGAAACTCATAATGCACTTTCCAAAAATAAAGTGATCTTATGAAACTCATAATTTCACTTACCGGCCAAAAATACCCCCACATACCAAGTTTCATCAAAATCCCGTGATATTCGGGCGTTTGACCTTGAAATTACCCGATTTCAAGGTCAAGGTCACGTCGCACGGGCAAATTAATAGGCCTATGTCACTTCCCGGCCGCAAATACCCCCACAAGTTTCATCGAAATCGGGTCGGCCGTTTTCGAGTTCATCGCGAACACACACACACAACCCCCCCCCCCCCCACACACACACACACCCTCACCCTCACACACACACACACACACCCTCCCTCACACACACACACAGATCTTCCAAAATATATAAAATATATTTGTGAATGTCTGTCTATCTGCCCGCTACAGCAATTAACTTGTGACCATCTAGAGGGGCCCAAAGAGAACGATAATGGTGCAACTGGAAATGTCTGTCTATCTGCCCGCTACAGCAATTAACTTGTGACCATCTAGAGGGGCCCAAAGAGAACGATAATGGTGAAACTGGAAAAGGAGAAGAGTCACCAAATTCGATGAAAATGTTTTGAGCAGCAAACAGATGATTTTGGGATTTGAAAGATCCATGGTCTGATTTGACAACATTTTACAAAATTCCCACAGACAATTTCCAGCTTACCATGCAAAAGCAAGTGTAAAAAATCTCGTATCACACATATGGCAAGCCAAACCGCTATTTAATATTAATTTTACTTAAGTAAAATAAAATGACACTTTATTTCACTTAAGTGAAATAAAATGACATTTTATTTTACTTAAGTAAAATAAAGTGTCATTTTATTTTACTTAAGTGAAATAAAGCGCCATCTACATGGTTTTATTTTACTTAAGTAAAATAAAATGACACTTTATTTTACTTAAGTAAAATAAAATGAGATTTTATTTTACTTAAGTAAAATTAAGACGCACACTAATTTTACTTAAGTGAAATAAAATTACCATTATGTTACGCCCTTTTTTTATTTTACTTAAGTAAAAAAGAATTTTACTTAAGTGAAATAAAACACAGTTTTTATTTAACTTAAGTAAAATTCTTTTTACTTAAGTAAAATAAATGAACATTTGGGTTTATTTCACTTAAGTAAAATAAACGCCATCTACCGGTCATCGATATATGTCATTACTTAAGTAAAATAATGTGCAACCATGTGTTAAGAGTTATTAATGATTCCCCCCCCCCCCAATCAGTTTAGAGACCAACGCCAAATCCCACCAAACCACATGTGCCCTTGTTATAAGGACAGCGAGTGTATTATGATATATAGATGACACAATGAGATTAGCACCAACCTCATGCAATAAAACTGAGAACATTCCACACCCACTGCCATTACCGCAATAATCAGAGAAAACTGCTAAAATGTGTAATGCGTTTGTGTTTGATGCTTATTGTGCTGAGAACGAGATATAATCACATATCATACTCTTTTAAATATCAGATTTATGGAGGCATGGACTTAGTACGAGTGTTAATTGCTTCAAATGTGCTTGCTGCAGCGAGCGAGACCATTGGTGAATTGATATAGCAACATAATGCCAACATTATGCCGACATTCCAAGTTCGGAGTTGCGGTATAATAGTTAGTGACCACCAGCTGTGGCCGGCTGCATCTTTCTGTAGCTTTCTACTGGGCAGCCATCCCAGAACTTCCAGAAGTTTCCTGAAACGCAGTGAAATGCCTATATGATTTATCGATTTGGAAACGTATCAATTTACAGGAAAAGAACACCAAAGGTACGCATATATCATGTTATCGGAAGGGAAATGTAACATTTCATTGCAAGGTGTATATACATACCCATGATCGCACCGAAATCGGCTTTTCAAAACTGCATGTGTACCTTTTGTGATTATATATAGGCATATATATACTACTAGAAGGTGACCCGACTTCGTCCGGGCTTTGACCTTGAATTGACCATTTTGAAGGTCAAGGTCAGGTAGGGTCAAACACCAACACCCCAAAAATGGTGGAAATCGGCCCAGCGGATACCGGGAAATCGGCCCAGCGGATACCGAGATACCCTATGCATCAAATTTCGTCCGTAAAAATCCGCCAGTTTAACCCGATTTGATTTCCACTCAAGTATATAAACGCGCCTCATATACACACGCTCATTAATAATCAAGTTTCAACGTAAAGATAAATTACCATCGGTGCCCGAGATATCGCCAAGACGTCAGAAACAGTCAAATGCATCGGCCGGTTAAGCGTTAACGTGATCTAACGTTATGACCTCTAACGACGTCATAGAAGTTACGCATTGTTTTTATTCTGATGGAAGATAATACCACTTCTTCTTGATAATTGAGGCAGATAACTAAAACGCATACATACGCATTATATATCGTTGGAAAGAGGAAACACGAAAGATTCTCACATTGTCATTATATGACTGGCATTTTATTATTCGCGCTGTTTCGAATCGATTTGTAAGCACCGAACTCAAATGAAAGTCCGTAACACAGCGTAAAAACAGATTTGACCTCGGCACGTGAAAAGTTGACCTCGGATCTGAAAATGAATATGCCTATGTTACTCCCCGGCCGAACATATCCCCACATACCCCCACATTCGACGTAATCGTGGTGATTATTCAGTGGCAAAAGCACTCAAAATTGACACCACACAACAATCACCAAATAATTTTTTTATAATTTTTTGTGCCTGAATATCTGGTCGACCGTGAGGCACGTCACCGCACCGTTTATTTAATAATAAGCGGCCTGCAACTATTTAATAAAAACGCAAATGGTTAAATATTTTGCCACCTCGCGCGGAGTTTTGCGTTTATTAGCAATACGTTTGAGATAATTGTCAATATCATCTATTATATATTTTGAAAGATCTGTGTGTGTATGTGTTTGTTTGTGTGTGTGTTTGTTTGTGTGTTTGAAATCGATGGACTCCAAAACGACTAAGCCAATTTCGATGAAATTTGGTATTTTAGGGTATTTTCGGCCGGAGACGAACATAGGCATATTTATTTGTCCGTGCGAGGTCAACTTTTCACGTGCGGAGGTCAAATCTATTTTTACGCCGTTTTTGCGCTAATATATTTCAGTTCGGTGCTCACAAATCGATACGATATAGCGCGAATAATAAATTGCCAGTCATATAATTTGCACGGTTAGAATCTGTGTGGCTTCATCTTTCCAACGATATATAATATGTATGTATCCGTTTTAGTTATCTGCCTCAATTATTAGGTACAAGTGGTACAATGCTTTTATCGGGATAAAATCAATGCGTAATTTCTATGACGTCGTCAGAGGTCATAAAGTTAGATTACGTTAACTCTCACCCTGCCGATGCATTTGACTGTGTCGCGTTAACTCATCACCGGCCGAGGTATCCGCAAATGACATTGGGCTATATATCTCGGAAACGGGTGTAGCTATCGACTTGAAATTTGGTATGTGAATGTATCTTGCCTCGGATACGAATTTTATCGGGTCGCCGAGCACGCGCGACACCAGCTTCGCGCATGCGCAGACCAGATCTAGGAAACGGGTGGAGCAATCGACTTGAAATTTGGTTTTTGAATAGCCCGGACGAAGTCGGGTCACCTTCTAGTCTATTATATATTTTGAAAGATCTGTGTGTGTGTGTGTGTGTATCTGTCTGTGTGTGTGTAATCGATGAACTCGAAAACGACCGACCCGATTTCGATGAAACTTGGTACGTGGGGGTATTTTCGGCCGGGGGTTAACATAGGCCTATTGATTTTCAGATCTGAGGTCAACTTTTCACGTGCCGAGGTCAAATCTGTTTTTACGCCGTTTTGCGCTAATATATTTCAGTTCGGTGCTCGCAAATCGATTCGATATAGCGCGAATAATAAATTGCCAGTCATATAATTTGCACGGTTATAATCTGTGGCGCTTCATCTTTCCAATGATGTATCACACGCCTGTGTACGTTTAAAGTTTCTACCTTAATTATCGGGAAGAACGCAGGACCATGCTTCGCTCATCGAAAATCATTGCGTAAATATATTACGCCATCAACATATCGTGACGTGATCGCGTTAACTCTTAACCGGCCGATGTCGCGTTAACTCATCAGCGGCCGAGGTATCCGCAAATGACATTGGGCTATATATCTCGTAAACGGGTGGAGCTATCGACTTGAAATTTGGTATGTGAATGTATCTTGCACCGGATACGAATTTTATCGGATCGCCGAGCCCGTGCGACGCCAGCTTCGCGCATGCGCAGACCAGATCTCGGAAACGGGTGGAGCAATCGACTTGAAATTTGGTTTTTGAATAGCCCGGACGAAGTCGGGTCACCTTCTAGTTATATATATAGGATGGCACGAGGACACGCCTCCGAAACACCCACAACATCCAACCCTGATCCAAAATGACCACCTGCTAGATGGGTTCAAATAGGGCAATCATGTAATTTCTCAGTCCCTTGAACTATTTTATCGGAAGGGAAATGTAACATTTCATTGGAAGGTGTATATACATACCCATGATCGCACCGAAATCGGCTTTTCAAAACTGCATGTGTACCTTTTGTGATTATATATAGGCATATATATACTACTAGAAGGTGACCCGACTTCGTCCGGGCTTTGACCTTGAAATGTCTATTTTGAAGGCCAAGGTCAAGTGGGGTCACGATTTGACCCGTCCAAAACACAGTGCCCGAACAAAAGTACCCGACAAAAGTACCCGTCGAAATCCATCCGGTTTTACCCGATTTGACCTTGAATTGACCATTTTGAAGGTCAGGTGGGGTCAAACACCAACACTCCAAAAATGGTGGAAATCGGCCCAGCGGATACCGGGAAATCGGCCCAGCGGATACCGAGATACCCTATGCATCAAATTTCGTCCGTAAAAATCCGCCAGTTTAACCCGATTTGATTTCCACTCAAGTATATAAACGCGCCTCATATACACACGCTCATTAATTATCAAGTTTCAACGTAAAGATAAATTACCATCGGTGCCCGAGATATCGCCAAGACGTCTGAAACAGTCAAATGCATCGGCCGGTTAAGCGTTAACGTGATCTAACGTTATGAACTCTAACGACGTCATAGAAGTTACGCATTGTTTTTATCCTGATGGAAGATAGTACCACTTCTTCTTGATAATTGAGGCAGATAACTAAAACGGATACATACGCATTATATCTCGTTGGAAAGAGGAAACACGAAAGATTCTCACAGTGTCATTATTATGACTGGCATTTTATTATTCGCGCTGTTTCGAATCGATTTGTAAGCACCGAACTCAAATGAAAGACCCGTAACACAGCGTAAAAACAGATTTGACCTCGGCACGTGAAAAGTTGACCTCGGATCTGAAAATCAATAGGCCTATGTTACTCCTGACCCGAAAATACCCCCACATACCAAGTTTCATCGAAATCGGGTCGGCCGTTTTCGAGTTCATCGATTACACACACACACAAACAAACAAACAAACAGATCTTCCAAAATATATAATAGACTAGAAGGTGACCCGACTTCGTCCGGGCTTTAACATTGAATTGACCATTTTGAAGGTCAAGGTCAGGTGGGGGGGGGGGGGGTCACGAATTGACCCGTCCAAAACACTCCCTGGAAACAATTACCACTAAGTATCAAATTGGCAGTTTTGCAACACCAACACCCCAAAAATGGTGGAAATTGGCCAAGCGGATACCGGGAAATCGGCCCACCGGATACCGAGATACCCTATGTATCAAATTTCGTTCGTAAAAATCCGCCAGTTTTACCCGATTTGATTTCCACTAAAGTATATAAACGCGCCTCATTTACACACGCTCATTAATTATCAAGCTTCAACGTAAAGATAAATTAGCATTGTGTGGTAAATTATTTTAACTAATTATAACTAATTATTTTCTCGTCGTCAAAGTTGAACAATGTCGATGTTGTTGGAATTGACGGCTTCCATTTCGGTAGATTCCATTTCGCAAGAGCGAAATAGCATTTCAGCTAAATGGATTCTTGGATGAGATTCCAGACCCGCGGGGTAACTGTAAACGAATTGAGCCTATGCGTGGTGTGAATATACAAAAAATAAAACGACAATAGACCTAAGAATATCAGCTGTAACAAAATTTTATATATATCAGAAATTGTAAATGATATATTTTGGGATAGATACACCGATTCTTAATAGCCTGCAAATTGACAATATATATATTGTAAATGTTATAATTTTGGGATAAATACACGATGCGTAATTGCCTGCAAATTGCGTACGTTCGTCGACGTATGAATATAGAGTTATCCTCCCTGCATCGCAGTGCTAAATTTCGGCGTTATTAGCACTGCGGATCCCGAGATATGAGTTTTGAAGGTCAAGGTCACGTCGCACGGGCAAATCAATAGGCCTATGTCCGGGCTTTGACCTTGAATTGGCCATTTTGAAGGTCAAGGTCAAGTGGGGTCACGATTTGACCAGTCCAAAAACACTGCCCGGACAAAAGTACCCGACAAACGTGCCCGTCGAAATCCATCCGGTTTTACCCGATTTGACCTTGAATTGATAAATTTGAAGGTCAAGGTCTGGTCGGGGTCACGATTGTACCCGTCCAAAACAATCAGTGGACAAAAGTAACCCCACGTATCAAATTTCGTCGAAATCCCATCAAAATTGGCGATTTGACCTAGAAGTTACCCGATTTCAAGGTCAAGGTCACGTCGCACGGGCAATGAATATGCTTATGAGACTCGCCATAAGAAAGTACCCCCACATACCAAGTTTCGTCGAAATCCCGTGATATTCGGGCGTTTGACCTTGAAATGACCCGATTTAAAGGTCAAGGTCACGTCGCACGGACAAATTAATATGCCTATGTTCGTCCCCGGCCGAAAATACCCCCACATACCAAGTTTCATCGAAATCGGCTGGGCCATTTTCGAGTCCATCGATTACACACACACACACAGACAGATACACACACACACACACAGATCTTTCAAAATATATAATAGACTAGAAGGTGACCCGACTTCGTCCGGGCTTTGACCTTGAATTGGCCATTTTGAAGGTCAAGGTCAAGTGGGGTCACGATTTGACCAGTCCAAAAACACTGCCCGGACAAAAGTACCCGACAAACGTGCCCGTCGAAATCCATCCGGTTTTACCCGATTTGACCTTGAATTGATAATTTTGAAGGTCAAGGTCAGGTCGGGGTCACGATTGTACCCGTCCAAAACAATCAGTGGACAAAAATAACCCCACGTATCAAATTTCGTCGACATCCCATCAAAATTGGCGATTTGACATTGAAGTTACCCGATTTCAAGGTCAAGGTCACGTCGCACAGGCAAATGAATATGCTTATGAGACTCGCCATAAGAAAGTACCCCCACATACCAAGTTTCGTCGAAATCCCGTGATATTCGGGCGTTTGACCTTGAAATGACCCGATTTCAAGGTCAAGGTCACGTCGCACGGACAAATTAATATGCCTATGTTCGTCCCCGGCCGAAAATAACCCCACATACCAAGTTTCATCGAAATCGGCTGCGCCATTTTCGAGTCCATCGATTACACACACACACACAGACAGATACACACACACACACACACAGATCTTTCAAAATATATAATAGACTAGCCGATGAGCCCGACGTTGTCCGGGCTATTCAAAAACCAAATTTCAAGTCGATAGCTCCACCCGTTTCCGAGATCTGGTCACATACCAAATTTCAAGTCGAGAGCTCCACCCGTTTCCGAGATCTCGTCTGCGCATGCGCGAAGCTGGCGTCGCACGGGCTCGGCGACCCGATAAAATTCGTATCCGGGGCAAGATACATTCACATAGCAAATTTCAAGTCGATAGCTCCACCCGTTTCCGAGATCTCGTCTGCGCATGCGCGAAGCTGGCGTCGCACGGGCTCGGCGACCCGATAAAATTCGTATCCGGGGCAAGATACATCCACATAGCAAATTTCAAGTCGATAGCGCCACCCGTTTTCGAGATCTCGTCTGCGCATGCGCCGCACGGGCTCGCCAATACGACAACGACGACCGCCTGGTCAAACTACACACACGTACCAAGTTTCGTCCCTATCGGTCGAGAATCGTAGATTTGTATTAATGACAGACAGACAGACAGACAAACATACATACAGACAGAGGTCTTCAAAATATATATGAGATGACGCGGACATTGCCGTTATATACATGCACCGGTTATATACAAAGATCCAAAAACATATATATTGACACTCAATTTCTGCATCATTCGACGTAATCGTGGTGATTATTCAGTGGCAAAAGCACTCAAAATTGACACCACACAGCAATACCAAATAATTTTTTGGATATTTTTTTTGTGCCTGAATATCTGGTCGACCCTGAGGCACGTCAACGCACCGTTTATTTAAAAATAAGCGGCCTGCAACTATTTAATGAAAACGCAAATGGTTAACTATTTTGCCACCTCGCGCGGAGTTTTGCGTTTATTAGCAATACGTTTGAGATAATTGTCAATATCTCATATATATTTTGAAGACCTCTGTCTGTATGTATGTATGTATGTTTGTTTGTTTGTCTGTCTGTCTGTCATTTATACAAATCTACGATTCTCGACCGATCGGGACGAAACTTGGTACGTGTGTGTAGTTTGACCAGGCGGTGAACGTCGTCGTATTGGCGAGCCCGTGCGGCGCCCGCTTCGCGCATGCGCAGACGAGATCTCGGTAACGGGTGGAGCTATCGACTTGATATTTGGTATGTGAATGTATCTTGCCCCGGATGCGAATTTTATCGGGTCGCCGAGCCCGTGCGACGCCAGCTTCGCGCATGCGCAGACGAGATCTCGGAAACGGGTGGAGCTATCGACTTGAAATTTGGTATGTGAATGTATCTTGCCCCGGATACGAATTTTATCGGGTCGCCGAGCCCGTGCGACGCCAGCTTCGCGCATGCGCAGACCAGATCTCGGAAACGGGTAGAGCGATCGACTTGAAATTTGGTTTTTGAATAGCCCGGATGAATAGCCCGGACAACGTCGGGCTCATCGGCTAGTCTCATATATATTTTGAAGACCTCTGTCTGTATGTATGTTTGTTTGTTTGTTTGTCTGTCATTAATACAAATCTACGATTCTCGACCGATCGGGACGAAACTTGGTACGTGTGTGTAGTTTGACCAGGCGGTGAACGTTGTCGTATTGGCGAGCCCGTGCGGCGCCCGCTTCGCGCATGCGCAGACGAGATCTCGGGAACGGGTGGAGCTATCGACTTGAAATTTGCTATGTGAATGTATCTTGCCCCGGATACGAATTTTATCGGGTCGCCGAGCCCGTGCGACGCCAGCTTCGCGCATGCGCAGACGAGATCTCGGAAACGGGTGGAGCTATCGACTTGAAATTTGCTATGTGAATCTATCTTGCCCCGGATACGAATTTTATCGGGTCGCCGAGCCCGTGCGACACCAGCTTCGCGCATGCGCAGATCGACTTGAAATTTGGTTTTTGAATAGCCCGGACAACGTCGCCCGGACAACGTCGGGCTCATCGGCTAGTCTCATATATATTTTGAAGACCTCTGTCTGTATGTTTGTTTGTCTGTCTGTCTGTCTGTCTGTCTGTCATTAATACAAATCTACGATTCTCGACCGATCGGGACGAAACTTGGTACGTGTGTGTAGTTTGACCAGGCGGTGAACGTTGTCGTATTGGCGAGCCCGTGCGGCGCCCGCTTCGCGCATGCGCAGACGAGATCTCGGAAACGGGTGGAGCTATCGACTTGAAATTTGCTATGTGAATGTATCTTGCCCCGGATACGAATTTTATCGGGTCGCCGAGCCCGTGCGACACCAGCTTCGCGCATGCGCAGACGAGATCTCGGAAACGGGTGGAGCTATCGACTTGAAATTTGCTATGTGAATGTATCTTGCCCCGGATACGAATTTTATCGGGCCGCCGAGTCCGTGCGACGCCAGCTTCGCGCATGCGCAGACCAGATCTCGGAAACGGGTGGAGCTATCGACTTGAAATTTGGTTTTTGAATAGCCCGGACAACGTCGGGCTCATCGGCTAGTCTCATATATATTTTGAAGACCTCTGTCTGTATGTATGTTTGTTTGTCTGTCTGTCATTAATACAAATCTACGATTCTCGACCGATCGGGACGAAACTTGGTACGTGAGTTATGGTCGTGCTATTTGAATTTGCGGATGAACCAAGGACATCACCAAGGGGCCCATACGTTGTGCGCATGGACCCGTACGTAGTGCGCATGTGCATCTCGGTAGATGGCGTTATAATATCGCTTGCTTCTGATATTCGTCCATTATCAGTGGATGGTGTTGTATCATTCGATTTGTCAGTTTCATTCATCAAACCGAAACCACAGTCGCCCACAATACCCACAACTGTATCATCATCTGCTTCGATTATACGGCACAATTGTTTTGGGTCGACTGTTATAGACGTCATATTTTCAGTTTTAACAGTCGAATTGGTCGATATGCCGTGTGCAATGGTTTCATTGACATTTATCCACGATAAAGGCACAAGTAATGAACAGTTACCAGTTATTTCTGTTTCTTCTGTAGTCTGCGCATCTATGTTCGTCAATAGGGCTATGCCAGGAACACACAAAATGAGCAACACGTTAGAGAGGGCAGCCATCCCAGAACTTCCAGAAGTTTCCTGAAACGCAGTGAAATGCCTATATGATTTATCGATTTGGAAACGTATCAATTTACAGGAAAAGAACACCAAAGGTACGCATATATCATGTTATCGGAAGGGAAATGTAACATTTCATTGCAAGGTGTATATACATACCCATGATCGCACCGAAATCGGCTTTTCAAAACTGCATGTGTACCTTTTGTGATTATATATAGGCATATATATACTACTAGAAGGTGACCCGACTTCGTCCGGGCTTTGACCTTGAATTGACCATTTTGAAGGTCAAGGTCAGGTAGGGTCAAACACCAACACCCCAAAAATGGTGGAAATCGGCCCAGCGGATACCGGGAAATCGGCCCAGCGGATACCGAGATACCCTATGCATCAAATTTCGTCCGTAAAAATCCGCCAGTTTAACCCGATTTGATTTCCACTCAAGTATATAAACGCGCCTCATATACACACGCTCATTAATAATCAAGTTTCAACGTAAAGATAAATTACCATCGGTGCCCGAGATATCGCCAAGACGTCAGAAACAGTCAAATGCATCGGCCGGTTAAGCGTTAACGTGATCTAACGTTATGACCTCTAACGACGTCATAGAAGTTACGCATTGTTTTTATTCTGATGGAAGATAATACCACTTCTTCTTGATAATTGAGGCAGATAACTAAAACGCATACATACGCATTATATATCGTTGGAAAGAGGAAACACGAAAGATTCTCACATTGTCATTATATGACTGGCATTTTATTATTCGCGCTGTTTCGAATCGATTTGTAAGCACCGAACTCAAATGAAAGTCCGTAACACAGCGTAAAAACAGATTTGACCTCGGCACGTGAAAAGTTGACCTCGGATCTGAAAATGAATATGCCTATGTTACTCCCCGGCCGAACATATCCCCACATACCCCCACATTCGACGTAATCGTGGTGATTATTCAGTGGCAAAAGCACTCAAAATTGACACCACACAGCAATCACCAAATAATTTTTTTATAATTTTTTGTGCCTGAATATCTGGTCGACCGTGAGGCACGTCACCGCACCGTTTATTTAATAATAAGCGGCCTGCAACTATTTAATAAAAACGCAAATGGTTAAATATTTTGCCACCTCGCGCGGAGTTTTGCGTTTATTAGCAATACGTTTGAGATAATTGTCAATATCATCTATTATATATTTTGAAAGATCTGTGTGTGTGTGTGTGTATCTGTCTGTGTGTGTGTAATCGATGAACTCGAAAACGACCGACCCGATTTCGATGAAACTTGGTACGTGGGGGTATTTTCGGCCGGGGGTTAACATAGGCCTATTGATTTTCAGATCTGAGGTCAACTTTTCACGTGCCGAGGTCAAATCTGTTTTTACGCCGTTTTGCGCTAATATATTTCAGTTCGGTGCTCACAAATCGATTCGATATAGCGCGAATAATAAATTGCCAGTCATATAATTTGCACGGTTAGAATCTGTGGCGCTTCATCTTTCCAATGATGTATCACACGCCTGTGTACGTTTAAAGTTTCTACCTTAATTATCGGGAAGAACGCAGGACCATGCTTCGCTCATCGAAAATCATTGCGTAAATATATTACGCCATCAACATATCGTGACGTGATCGCGTTAACTCTTAACCGGCCGATGTCGCGTTAACTCATCAGCGGCCGAGGTATCCGCAAATGACATTGGGCTATATATCTCGGAAACGGGTGGAGCTATCGACTTGAAATTTGGTATGTGAATGTATCTTGCACCGGATACGAATTTTATCGGATCGCCGAGCCCGTGCGACGCCAGCTTCGCGCATGCGCAGACCAGATCTCGGAAACGGGTGGAGCAATCGACTTGAAATTTGGTTTTTGAATAGCCCGGACGAAGTCGGGTCACCTTCTAGTTATATATATAGGATGGCACGAGGACACGCCTCCGAAACACCCACAACATCCAACCCTGATCCAAAATGACCACCTGCTAGATGGGTTCAAATAGGGCAATCATGTAATTTCTCAGTCCCTTGAACTATTTTATCGGAAGGGAAATGTAACATTTCATTGGAAGGTGTATATACATACCCATGATCGCACCGAAATCGGCTTTTCAAAACTGCATGTGTACCTTTTGTGATTATATATAGGCATATATATACTACTAGAAGGTGACCCGACTTCGTCCGGGCTTTGACCTTGAAATGTCTATTTTGAAGGCCAAGGTCAAGTGGGGTCACGATTTGACCCGTCCAAAACACAGTGCCCGAACAAAAGTACCCGACAAAAGTACCCGTCGAAATCCATCCGGTTTTACCCGATTTGACCTTGAATTGACCATTTTGAAGGTCAGGTGGGGTCAAACACCAACACCCCAAAAATGGTGGAAATCGGCCCAGCGGATACCGGGAAATCGGCCCAGCGGATACCGAGATACCCTATGCATCAAATTTCGTCCGTAAAAATCCGCCAGTTTAACCCGATTTGATTTCCACTCAAGTATATAAACGCGCCTCATATACACACGCTCATTAATTATCAAGTTTCAACGTAAAGATAAATTACCATCGGTGCCCGAGATATCGCCAAGACGTCTGAAACAGTCAAATGCATCGGCCGGTTAAGCGTTAACGTGATCTAACGTTATGAACTCTAACGACGTCATAGAAGTTACGCATTGTTTTTATCCTGATGGAAGATAGTACCACTTCTTCTTGATAATTGAGGCAGATAACTAAAACGGATACATACGCATTATATCTCGTTGGAAAGAGGAAACACGAAAGATTCTCACAGTGTAATTATTATGACTGGCATTTTATTATTCGCGCTGTTTCGAATCGATTTGTAAGCACCGAACTCAAATGAAAGACCCGTAACACAGCGTAAAAACAGATTTGACCTCGGCACGTGAAAAGTTGACCTCGGATCTGAAAATCAATAGGCCTATGTTACTCCTGACCCGAAAATACCCCCACATACCAAGTTTCATCGAAATCGGGTCGGCCGTTTTCGAGTTCATCGATTACACACACACACAAACAAACAAACAAACAGATCTTCCAAAATATATAATAGACTAGAAGGTGACCCGACTTCGTCCGGGCTTTAACATTGAATTGACCATTTTGAAGGTCAAGGTCAGGTGGGGGGGGGGGGGTCACGAATTGACCCGTCCAAAACACTCCCTGGAAACAATTACCACTAAGTATCAAATTGGCAGTTTTGCAACACCAACACCCCAAAAATGGTGGAAATTGGCCAAGCGGATACCGGGAAATCGGCCCACCGGATACCGAGATACCCTATGTATCAAATTTCGTTCGTAAAAATCCGCCAGTTTTACCCGATTTGATTTCCACTAAAGTATATAAACGCGCCTCATTTACACACGCTCATTAATTATCAAGCTTCAACGTAAAGATAAATTAGCATTGTGTGGTAAATTATTTTAACTAATTATAACTAATTATTTTCTCGTCGTCAAAGTTGAACAATGTCGATGTTGTTGGAATTGACGGCTTCCATTTCGGTAGATTCCATTTCGCAAGAGCGAAATAGCATTTCAGCTAAATGGATTCTTGGATGAGATTCCAGACCCGCGGGGTAACTGTAAACGAATTGAGCCTATGCGTGGTGTGAATATACAAAAAATAAAACGACAATAGACCTAAGAATATCAGCTGTAACAAAATTTTATATATATCAGAAATTGTAAATGATATATTTTGGGATAGATACACCGATTCTTAATAGCCTGCAAATTGACAATATATATATTGTAAATGTTATAATTTTGGGATAAATACACGATGCGTAATTGCCTGCAAATTGCGTACGTTCGTCGACGTATGAATATAGAGTTATCCTCCCTGCATCGCAGTGCTAAATTTCGGCGTGATTAGCACTGCGGATCCCGAGATATGAGTTTTGAAGGTCAAGGTCACGTCGCACGGGCAAATCAATAGGCCTATGTCCGGGCTTTGACCTTGAATTGGCCATTTTGAAGGTCAAGGTCAAGTGGGGTCACGATTTGACCAGTCCAAAAACACTGCCCGGACAAAAGTACCCGACAAACGTGCCCGTCGAAATCCATCCGGTTTTACCCGATTTGACCTTGAATTGATAAATTTGAAGGTCAAGGTCTGGTCGGGGTCACGATTGTACCCGTCCAAAACAATCAGTGGACAAAAGTAACCCCACGTATCAAATTTCGTCGAAATCCCATCAAAATTGGCGATTTGACCTAGAAGTTACCCGATTTCAAGGTCAAGGTCACGTCGCACGGGCAATGAATATGCTTATGAGACTCGCCATAAGAAAGTACCCCCACATACCAAGTTTCGTCGAAATCCCGTGATATTCGGGCGTTTGACCTTGAAATGACCCGATTTAAAGGTCAAGGTCACGTCGCACGGACAAATTAATATGCCTATGTTCGTCCCCGGCCGAAAATACCCCCACATACCAAGTTTCATCGAAATCGGCTGGGCCATTTTCGAGTCCATCGATTACACACACACACACAGACAGATACACACACACACACACAGATCTTTCAAAATATATAATAGACTAGAAGGTGACCCGACTTCGTCCGGGCTTTGACCTTGAATTGGCCATTTTGAAGGTCAAGGTCAAGTGGGGTTACGATTTGACCAGTCCAAAAACACTGCCCGGACAAAAGTACCCGACAAACGTGCCCGTCGAAATCCATCCGGTTTTACCCGATTTGACCTTGAATTGATAATTTTGAAGGTCAAGGTCAGGTCGGGGTCACGATTGTACCCGTCCAAAACAATCAGTGGACAAAAATAACCCCACGTATCAAATTTCGTCGACATCCCATCAAAATTGGCGATTTGACCTTGAAGTTACCCGATTTCAAGGTCAAGGTCACGTCGCACAGGCAAATGAATATGCTTATGAGACTCGCCATAAGAAAGTACCCCCACATACCAAGTTTCGTCGAAATCCCGTGATATTCGGGCGTTTGACCTTGAAATGACCCGATTTCAAGGTCAAGGTCACGTCGCACGGACAAATTAATATGCCTATGTTCGTCCCCGGCCGAAAATAACCCCACATACCAAGTTTCATCGAAATCGGCTGCGCCATTTTCGAGTCCATCGATTACACACACACACACAGACAGATACACACACACACACACACAGATCTTTCAAAATATATAATAGACTAGCCGATGAGCCCGACGTTGTCCGGGCTATTCAAAAGCCAAATTTCAAGTC
The DNA here is from genome assembly GCA_032622095.1 of Siphonodentalium dalli. Taxonomy (NCBI): domain Eukaryota; kingdom Metazoa; phylum Mollusca; class Scaphopoda; order Gadilida; family Siphonodentaliidae; genus Siphonodentalium; species Siphonodentalium dalli. The sequence goes on along the minus strand of CP136069.1, from coordinate 56,675,994 downwards.
GATAGCTCCACCCGTTTCCGAGATCTGGTCACATACCAAATTTCAAGTCGAGAGCTCCACCCGTTTCCGAGATCTCGTCTGCGCATGCGCGAAGCTGGCGTCGCACGGGCTCGGCGACCCGATAAAATTCGTATCCGGGGCAAGATACATTCACATAGCAAATTTCAAGTCGATAGCTCCACCCGTTTCCGAGATCTCGTCTGCGCATGCGCGAAGCTGGCGTCGCACGGGCTCGGCGACCCGATAAAATTCGTATCCGGGGCAAGATACATCCACATAGCAAATTTCAAGTCGATAGCGCCACCCGTTTTCGAGATCTCGTCTGCGCATGCGCCGCACGGGCTCGCCAATACGACAACGACGACCGCCTGGTCAAACTACACACACGTACCAAGTTTCGTCCCTATCGGTCGAGAATCGTAGATTTGTATTAATGACAGACAGACAGACAGACAAACATACATACAGACAGAGGTCTTCAAAATATATATGAGATGACGCGGACATTGCCGTTATATACATGCACCGGTTATATACAAAGATCCAAAAACATATATATTGACACTCAATTTCTGCATCATTCGACATAATCGTGGTGATTATTCAGTGGCAAAAGCACTCAAAATTGACACCACACAGCAATACCAAATAATTTTTTGGATATTTTTTTTGTGCCTGAATATCTGGTCGACCCTGAGGCACGTCAACGCACCGTTTATTTAAAAATAAGCGGCCTGCAACTATTTAATGAAAACGCAAATGGTTAACTATTTTGCCACCTCGCGCGGAGTTTTGCGTTTATTAGCAATACGTTTGAGATAATTGTCAATATCTCATATATATTTTGAAGACCTCTGTCTGTATGTATGTATGTTTGTTTGTTTGTCTGTCTGTCTGTCATTTATACAAATCTACGATTCTCGACCGATCGGGACGAAACTTGGTACGTGTGTGTAGTTTGACCAGGCGGTGAACGTCGTCGTATTGGCGAGCCCGTGCGGCGCCCGCTTCGCGCATGCGCAGACGAGATCTCGGAAACGGGTGGAGCTATCGACTTGATATTTGGTATGTGAATGTATCTTGCCCCGGATGCGAATTTTATCGGGTCGCCGAGCCCGTGCGACGCCAGCTTCGCGCATGCGCAGACGAGATCTCGGAAACGGGTGGAGCTATCGACTTGAAATTTGGTATGTGAATGTATCTTGCCCCGGATACGAATTTTATCGGGTCGCCGAGCCCGTGCGACGCCAGCTTCGCGCATGCGCAGACCAGATCTCGGAAACGGGTAGAGCGATCGACTTGAAATTTGGTTTTTGAATAGCCCGGATGAATAGCCCGGACAACGTCGGGCTCATCGGCTAGTCTCATATATATTTTGAAGACCTCTGTCTGTATGTATGTTTGTTTGTTTGTTTGTCTGTCTGTCTGTCATTTATACAAATCTACGATTCTCTACCGATCGGGACGAAACTTGGTACGTGTGTGTAGTTTGACCAGGCGGTGAACGTTGTCGTATTGGCGAGCCCGTGCGGCGCCCGCTTCGCGCATGCGCAGACGAGATCTCGGAAACTGGTTGAGCTATCGACTTGATATTTGGTATGTGAATGTATCTTGCCCCGGATGCGAATTTTATCGGGTCGCCGAGCCCGTGCGACGCCAGCTTCGCGCATGCGCAGACGAGATCTCGACAACGGGTGGAGCTATCGACTTGAAATTTGGTATGTGAATGTGTCTTGCCCCGGATACAAATTTTATCGGGTCGCCGAGCCCGTGCGACGCCAGCTTCGCGCATGCGCAGACCAGATCTCGGAAACGGGTGGAGCTATCGACTTGAAATTTTGTTTTTGAATAGCCCGGACAACGTCGGGCTCATCGGCTAGTCTCATATATATTTTGAAGACCTCTGTCTGTATGTATGTTTGTTTGTTTGTTTGTCTGTCTGTCTGTCTGTCATTTATACAAATCTACGATTCTCGACCGATCGGGACGAAACTTGGTACGTGTGTGTAGTTTGACCGGGCGGTGAACGTTGTCGTATTGGCGAGCCCGTGCGGCGCCCGCTTCGCGCATGCGCAGACGAGATCTCGGAAACGGGTGGAGCTATCGACTTGAAATTTGCTATGTGAATGTATCTTGCCCCGGATACGAATTTTATCGGGTCGCCGAGCCCGTGCGACGCCAGATTCGCGCATGCGCAGACCAGATCTCGGAAACGGGTAGAGCTATCGACTTGAAATTTGCTATGTGAATGTATCTTGCCCCGGATACGAATTTTATCGGGTCGCCGAGCCCGTGCGGCGCCAGCTTCGCGCATGCGCAGACCAGATCTCGGAAACGGGTAGAGCTATCGACTTGAAATTTGGTTTTTGAATAGCCCGGACTTGAAATTTGGTTTTTGAATAGCCCGGACAACGTCGGGCTCATCGGCTAGTCTCATATATATTTTGAAGACCTCTGTCTGTATGTATGTTTGTTTGTTTGTTTGTCTGTCATTAATACAAATCTACGATTCTCGACCGATCGGGACGAAACTTGGTACGTGTGTGTAGTTTGACCAGGCGGTGAACGTTGTCGTATTGGCGAGCCCGTGCGGCGCCCGCTTCGCGCATGCGCAGACGAGATCTCGGGAACGGGTGGAGCTATCGACTTGAAATTTGCTATGTGAATGTATCTTGCCCCGGATACGAATTTTATCGGGTCGCCGAGCCCGTGCGACGCCAGCTTCGCGCATGCGCAGACGAGATCTCGGAAACGGGTGGAGCTATCGACTTGAAATTTGCTATGTGAATCTATCTTGCCCCGGATACGAATTTTATCGGGTCGCCGAGTCCGTGCGACACCAGCTTCGCGCATGCGCAGACTAGATCTCGGAAACGGGTGGAGCTATCGACTTGAAATTTGGTTTTTGAATAGCCCGGACAACGTCGCCCGGACAACGTCGGGCTCATCGGCTAGTCTCATATATATTTTGAAGACCTCTGTCTGTATGTTTGTTTGTCTGTCTGTCTGTCTGTCTGTCTGTCATTAATACAAATCTACGATTCTCGACCGATCGGGACGAAACTTGGTACGTGTGTGTAGTTTGACCAGGCGGTGAACGTTGTCGTATTGGCGAGCCCGTGCGGCGCCCGCTTCGCGCATGCGCAGACGAGATCTCGGAAACGGGTGGAGCTATCGACTTGAAATTTGCTATGTGAATGTATCTTGCCCCGGATACGAATTTTATCGGGTCGCCGAGCCCGTGCGACACCAGCTTCGCGCATGCGCAGACGAGATCTCGGAAACGGGTGGAGCTATCGACTTGAAATTTGCTATGTGAATGTATCTTGCCCCGGATACGAATTTTATCGGGTCGCCGAGTCCGTGCGACGCCAGCTTCGCGCATGCGCAGACCAGATCTCGGAAACGGGTGGAGCTATCGACTTGAAATTTGGTTTTTGAATAGCCCGGACAACGTCGGGCTCATCGGCTAGTCTCATATATATTTTGAAGACCTCTGTCTGTATGTATGTTTGTTTGTCTGTCTGTCTGTCATTAATACAAATCTACGATTCTCGACCGATCGGGACGAAACTTGGTACGTGAGTGTAGTTTGACCAGGCGGTGGACGTTGTCGTATTGGCGAGCCCGTGCGGCGCCCGCTTCGCGTATGCGCAGACCAGATCTCGGAAACGGGTGGAGATATCGACTTGAAATTTGGTATGTGAATGTATCTTGCTCCGGATACGAATATTATCGGGTCGCCGAGCCCGTGCGACGCCAGCTTCGCGCATGCGCAGACGAGATCTCGGAAACGGGTGGAGCTATCGACTTGAAATTTGGTATGTGAATGTATCTTGCCCCGAATACGAATTGTATCTGGTCGCCGAGCCCGTGCGACGCCAGCTTCGCGCATGCGCATACGAGATCTCGGAAACGGGTGGAGCAATCGACTTGAAATTTGCTATGTGAATGTATCTTGCCCCGGATACGAATTTTATCGGGTGGCCGAGCCCGTGCGACGTCAGCTTCGCGCATGCGCAGACCAGATCTCGGAAACGGGTAAAGCTATCGACTTGAAATTTGGTTTTTGAATAGCCCGGACAACGTCGGGCTCATCGGCTAGTCTCATATATATTTTGAAGACCTCTGTCTGTATGTATGTTTGTTTGTTTGTTTGTTTGTCTGTCTGTCATTAAAACAAATCTACGATTCTTGACCGATCGGGACGAAACTTGGTACGTGTGTGTAGTTTGACCAGGCGGTGAACGTTGTCGTATTGGCGAGCCCGTGCGGCGCCCGCTTCGCGCATGCGCAGACGAGATCTCGGAAACGGGTGGAGCTATCGACTTGAAATTTGCTATGTGAATGTATCTTGCCCCGGATACGAATTTTATCGGGTCGCCGAGCCCGTGCGACGCCAGCTTCGCGCATGCGCAGACCAGATCTCGGAAACGGGTGGAGCTATCGACTTGAAATTTGGTTTTTGAATAGCCCGGACAACGTCGGGCTCATCGGCTAGTCTCATATATATTTTGAAGACCTCTGTCTGTATGTATGTTTGTTTGTCTGTCTGTCTGTCATTAATACAAATCTACGATTCTCGACCGATCGGGACGAAACTTGGTACGTGAGTGTAGTTTGACCAGGCGGTGGACGTTGTCGTATTGGCGAGCCCGTGCGGCGCCCGCTTCGCGCATGCGCAGACCAGATCTCGGAAACGGGTGGAGATATCGACTTGAAATTTGGTATGTGAATGTATCTTGCCCCGGATACGAATATTATCGGGTCGCCGAGCCCGTGCGACGCCAGCTTCGCGCATGCGCATACGAGATCTCGGAAACGGGTGGAGCAATCGACTTGAAATTTGCTATGTGAATGTATCTTGCCCCGGATACGAATTTTATCGGGTGGCCGAGCCCGTGCGACGTCAGCTTCGCGCATGCGCAGACCAGATCTCGGAAACGGGTGGAGCTATCGACTTGAAATTTGGTTTTTGAATAGCCCGGACAACGTCGGGCTCATCGGCTAGTCTCATATATATTTTGAAGACCTCTGTCTGTATGTATGTTTGTTTGTTTGTTTGTTTGTCTGTCTGTCATTAATACAAATCTACGATTCTTGACCGATCGGGACGAAACTTGGTACGTGTGTGTAGTTTGACCAGGCGGTGAACGTTGTCGTATTGGCGAGCCCGTGCGGCGCCCGCTTCGCGCATGCGCAGACGAGATCTCGGAAACGGGTGGAGCTATCGACTTGAAATTTGCTATGTGAATGTATCTTGCCCCGGATACGAATTTTATCTGGTCGCCGAGCCCGTGCGACGCCAGCTTCGCGCATGCGCAGACCAGATCTCGGAAACGGGTGGAGCTATCGACTTGAAATTTGCTATGTGAATGTATCTTGCCCCGGATACGAATTTTATCGGGTCGCCGAGCCCGTGCGACGCCAGCTTCGCGCATGCGCAGACCAGATCTCGGAAACGGGTAGAGCTATCGACTTGAAATTTGGTTTTTGAATAGCCCGGACAACGTCGGGCTCATCGGCTAGTCTATTATATATTTTGAAAGATCTGTGTGTGTGTGTGTATCTGTCTGTGTGTGTGTGTGTAATCGATGAACTCAAAAACGACCGACCCGATTTCGATGAAACTTGGTACGTGGGGGTATTTTCGGCCGGGGGTTAACATAGGCCTATTGATTTGCCCGTGCGACGTGACCTTGACCTTGAAATCGGGTCATTTCAAGGTCAAACGCCCGAATATCTCGGGATTTCGATGAAACTTGGTATGTGGGGGTACTGTATTATGGCGAGTCTCATAAGCATATTCATTTGCCCGTGCGACGTGACCTTGACCTTTAAATCGGGTAACTTCAAGGTCAAATCGCCAATTTTGATGGGATTTCGACGAAATTTGATACGTGGGGTTACTTTTGTTCACCGATTGTTTTGGACGGGTCCAATCGTTACCCCGACCTGACCTTGACCTTCAAAATGATCAATTCAAGGTCAAATCGGGTAAAACCAGATGGATTTCGACGGGCACGTTTGTCGGGTATCTTTTGTCCGGGCAGTGTTTTTGGAATGGTCAAATCGTGACCCCACTTGACATTGACCTTCAAAATGGACAATTCAAGGTCAAAGCCCGGACGAAGTCGGGTCACCTTCTAGTCTATTATATATTTTGGAAGATCTGTGTGTGTGTGTGTCTGTAATCGATGGACTCGAAAACGGCCGAACCGATTTCGATGAAACTTGGTATGTGGGGGTATTTTCGGCCGGGGGTGACATAGGCATATTAATTTTCAGATCCGAGGTCAACTTTTCACGTGCCGAGGTCAAATCTGTGTTTACGCTGTGTTACGGGACTTTCATTTGAGTTCGGTGCTTACAAATCGATTCGAAACAGCGCGAATAATAAAATGCCAGTCATAATAATGACACTGTGAGAATCTTTCGTGTTTCCTCATTCCAACGATATATAATGCGTATGTATCCGTTTTAGTTATCTGCCTCAATTATCAAGAAGAAGTGGTACTATCTTCCATCAGGATAAAAACAATGCGTAACTTCTATGACGTCGTTAGAGGTCATAACGTTAGATCACGTTAACGCTTAACCGGCCGATGCATTTGACTGTTTCAGACGTCTTGGCGATATCTCGGGCACCGATGGTAATTTATCTTTACGTTGAAACTTGATAATTAATGAGCGTGTGTATATGAGGCGCGTTTATATACTTGAGTGGAAATAAAATCGGTTAAAAGGTCAAATCGGGTAAAACCGGATGGATTTCGACGGGTACTTTTGTCGGGTACTTTTGTTCGGGCAGTGTTTTGGACGGGTCAAATCGTGACCCCACTTGACCTTGGCCTTCAAAATAGACAATTTAAGGTCAAACCCCGGACGAAGTCGGGTCACCTTCTAGTCATTATATATATATAGGATGGCACCAGGACACGCCTCCGAAACACCCACAACATCCAACCCTGATCCAAAATGACCACCTGCTAGATGGATTCAAATAGAGCAATCATGTAATTTCTCAGTCCCTTGAACTATTTTTGTCAAACGATGGGTGTTGTAGGGTGGCACACACCACACCCTTCCGAAACACCACAACACCACACCAACTGCAAAGTGGTCGCCACCAGAAGGACCCGAATTGCCAAATTTCGGTCCAACAAGGGCGTGGCCCCAAGACACCCCTTTGAACCCCTCCCATATATAAGCACCACACCCGACGTCCGACTATGTGCCCCAACTTTAGCTGAAATGGTCACTCTCATCGGTTTTGTGTGATAAAGTTGGTTTAAACAATACCCCCCCAAAAAAACATATATTTGTGAAACATGACACAAGTGTGTATAGAAGACTAGAAGGGAGGAAGATGATTTGACAGCAAGCATCAGGTGCTTATATATAGAGCCGTCCCCTCAGAAAAGAACAGTTGTACACATGGTGGGCAATTAGAAGTGGAAGTCAAGATTGAGTAAGAGGAAGAAAAACATGATGAGAAGATTAATGAACTGAAGAATTACAGTTATAAGGTAAGATAAAAAAAACTAAACACATTTATTTGCAATGATCACTTCTCTTTTGCAAACGATATTGTTTTACATAGGAACAATTAAAAATATGCGTAGAGTGGAGTCACCCGTTTGCCAGAACCACATTTATATTATGAAAAAGTTACCCGGGTTAACGAAATTGTGATAAAGTTACCCAAGTTAAGCAAATCTCACGATATGGACGCGATTTAAAAATGACTGAGGGAAATACTTTTCAGTTTTGGTATGTAATATCCTTCACTAAGCCTAAATTAAGAAATATTAGTACTAGAGGTGGTCATTTTGATCGCGAAATATGAATATTTTGTTGCTGCACATGAAATTGTATTAACCGGGGTAACTTTATCGCAATTCTTCCCAATGTGGGTAACCTTATTACAATTTCAAGAACCTGTGTGACTTTATCACTTTATAACTGGGGAAAGTGACCAATTCAGCAAATATTATCAACAGTTTTAAAGGCCCACTTAATTTGCGAATCACCAGATCACATTATTATACAACATATTCCATATTATATATGATTTGAAAGAGGAAGCTCCAAAACATTGTATTATCAATTGATCCGTTCGTTCAAATAAACTGGGAACATGTCGTTTTGTCGAGGTACCGTTCTTAGTTTTGATCCGGTCTGTACTATAAAGTCTATTATTCTCAATGGAAGGGGAATAACTCTATCGCTTAGTTTTTATTCTGATGCATTCTGGGCCGACAACGGGTGAAGTCTTGGAGCGAATTTGAGAATCTCTATCAGTTGATGGACACTCCTAGGCCACCTCTTCCAAATGGTATATAATATGGAATATTTTCTGTGCAAAATGTCATCTGGTCATTCGAAAAATTAAATGGACCTTTAAATATCATGCACATTAGTAATAGAAAGATTAGTTGGAAATTTCGGACCCAAACTAGATTTAATGTGTTGTGATATTTGTTAATAGACCATGCAATGAGTTTTTAGAGCGGCATGTTTTCTTTATATAGACCAAAGGTCGAATATATTTCCTATACTTTCGGTCAAGCCTTCAGTTGGACATATACAATGAACCGTATTGGGATATTAGGTTGGACATTTACAACGGTTGACCCAAGAAGAGTATAAGGACATAAAGAGGTATACCAGTTTAAATAATCCAAGTCTAAGGGTGGATACACACATGCATGTAATTTCTGTATGTAAAATCCATGTATTTTACATGATGACACCAATCATTGATAGCATTATAGTCGCTTGCGCGCGATCGGACAATGTCAACTGGCGAGACAAGACTAGTGAGCAGTTATAAGCCATTATCAAACTAACTGCTATCAAGAAGTTTCAGGCCATTCATAAATTCTTTCATGGATGCCGAAATGAATAAATCATGTCTGATATCTGTTGCTGTTTTTCACGAGTTTTAATTCATTTCGAAAAGTGGATTTGAGTCCGTCGATTTTATGCTTGATTTGTTTCTCGTCATATCAGGGTCGTCCAAAATAAAAATAAAATGTGCAGAATTTGAAGCTCTTTTAGGGCGATTGTGATACACGAGTGTTTAATGTCCCATCAACAATCCGATATGGTGCTCTCATATCTTGAATAGCAGGCATTGGGAAATTAAGACAGACAATACCGGTTCGTTGAGATTCCTCGGATAGTTTCAAAGCGAGCTCATGTGATAACATCCAATTGGGATTTCCATGCAAATATCCATTACAGCCCCAAAATTTAATGCAGGTGACACCACCCCCCCCCCATTTTCACTCAGAATTGACATGACAGTATATGTTTCTCAAACCAAAGGTTGAACAAGTTCCTAACTGTCACAATTTTAGCTTGTACACACTTGAATTATAACATTTTGGACCATAATCCATGATTGGGTGAGGGGCTGGTTCTCGAAAGCTTCGAATAACTAAGGGATTTAGTTGAATGTATCAGCCGGGATTATTTGGGCATGAATGTACAATATGTTTAACATAAATATTCCATAGTTGTAAATTTATTTTGCGTATACATATATAACACAAGAGAGGAAAGGTGACATAGTTGGGAACTCGTAGAGCTAGACAACCCTTTTTCCCGAATGAAGACACACAACAACCTTCTGTACTCTCAAATGTAAAGCTGTAATACTATGTTCATGAATAGCATAACTTGCTGAATATTAGATTAATCGCTCGTAGCAAACAGACACGACATAAATTACTGTCAACTAACTACAATATTTATAAGTCAGAAGTGGCTTCGTGGCTTCATTTGTGGGGGGGGGGGCCGGGTCAGGACTCACGGTGCTGCATGCTACCACACCACCCGTCGAGGAAATATGCAATGGTCAGTCCGGTAGCTTCCGGGATAATAAAGTCCCCCCCCTATGTTGGGACCATAGACCTTGCCAGCGGACACATATCACATGGTCTGTATGATCCTGGATACCCACATATACACCAACACATTGGGTTGAATATAACTAAAGTTTAGTCATACGCTAACCCAACGTTCAGTCAACCCGACTCCACGTTGTGTCAGAGCTGTTAACTATAGTTAGAAATAAGTAACCAAACATTTGGTTATGGTAACCCAACTTTTTAACTAAACATTGGGTTAAAGGCCCACTTAATTTTTGAGTCGCCGATTATTTTGTTTTATAGTGACTTGATATACGGTTTTAATAACAATCTATACCATAAAATATGATTAAAATACTATAATTCATCACTATTTGAAACATCTGTGTCTCAGAAGATGTCAACAGAGAAATAGAAAACTGCGGAAGACTTCCTCCTCTGGCACCCAGAATGCAACAGTATTCAAACTTTTTCAATGAAAGGGGGAGAACTCTATCTTTAATATATAAAGTTATTCCCCCTGCATTGCAAATGATACTGATTTTTACTTCAATCTTGATGACAAACGTGTTGGCAACTCAACAAAAACAACATGTTTATTACACCGGATAAGTTGATAGTACAATGTTTTGGAGCTTCTTCTTTCAAATGGTATATAATATGGCATATATTTTATATAAAGTAATCTGGGGGTTCGAAAATTAACTAACTAACCAAACATTGGATTTGAAGTAACTTAACATGGGGTTAGAGAAAAAACTATGTCAACATATACTAATATTTCATCTCAATAAATGAGTTTTGACCATGTAATCTGAGATACTGGTCATTATTAAGGTTTCCTAAAAATATAGGTCCAATGAATGGATTCATTTTGGACCCTGGTGTCTAAATAGAGGAGAACTATTGAATTAAACCAGTCTTCGAACCAAGTATACTATGGAAAGTCAGAACGAGGTGCAACATATAATGACTTCTATTTCGGGGAATAAATTAACAACATATAAAATAAAAGCAATACTACAACTATATAATTCTGACATAACATAATGCCTTCACCGTGCATGTATTTGAGTTTGATACAAATAAAGAGAAGAAATCATGACAAAGTGAGAACACACCCAACGAATCTTTATCAAGGGGCGCAACCGAAAACCAGTGATTTTTAAATAAACTAATCTAATCCAAGAATCTAACATAACAATTGGACCCAACTTCTGGAATTTGACCCAACCATTAACTCTTCCATGGCAGGAGCTTCCTGAAATTGTGCGAAAACCCTGTACCAATGCATTATCTTATATATGCAAGTCTCCCATAGGGAGCCTCACATATATAAGAGAATACATCGGCCTAACAATATTTACATTGAGATTGTAAGCCAAGGCGTTCTCTTATATACGCAAAGCTCCCTATGGGAGACTCGCATATATAAGAGAGTGCACTGGCACACGATCTTTAATGCTGCATCAGTGCATCTCCCGCCATGAAAGGGTTAACACAACTTTGGATAACTCAACAATTTTGAATGAACTTTATTTTGAACGTAAAGGAGCTAGCCACGTCCCTGAGTAACAACGAGTGCATGCAGCAATTTTGATAAAAATAATTATCAGATAAAATCGCTATGTAATGTGACCAAACGTCGAGAGGTAACCAGACAGAAAAGTAGAAAACAGCACAATCTCTAGGTATCCCGTTCAGGTCTAAATCGGCACTAACACACTAATAGGTACCACTTGTTCCGCCGATAACTTACCTAAATTATTATTTTTGCTAAAGTAATGTGACCAACTATCGAGAGGTAATAAGATGGCTGCAAATGTATCGTTGGCGAACAGGGACTTGGCTGGGGGGTCTCTATTGTGGGGTGTCGACTTTGAAATTTGCAACTTCACCCCTCAATAATACACTAGACAAAAAATATAACTAAATTTTAGTTAAGCTATAACCCAACGTTTAGTCAACCGAATCAGACTAAACGTTGGGTTAGATTGTCGGGTTAGCAAAAAAGTTACCAAACATTGGGTTATGGTTACCCAACTTTGTAACCAAAACGTTGAGTTAAATTAACCAAATATTGGATTAAGTTAACCAAACGTTGGGTTTGAATTAACCCTTTACCCAACAGAATGGCCCTGTGCCAATGCATTCTCTTATATTTGCGAGTCGACCATAGGTCGCCTCGCATATATAAGAGAATGCATTGGCTTAACACATATTAAAAATGATAAAATTGTCAAAAAATGTAGAAAAATATTATAAAAAATGTTAAAAAATGTAAGAAAAAATTATAAAATTGTTAAAGAATGTAAGAAAAAATGGTAAAAAGTGTTAAAAAAGATTTTTTTTAGGCCAATACATTCTCTTATAAATGCGAGGCGACCTATGGTCGACTCGCATATATAAGAGAATGCATTGGCACAGGGCATAACTGTAACCATCACAATGTGGTCAATGAACCGGTTCCAATGATATCCATATGTGTATGGTGTTATTGAGACAGACCGAAGATATTTTAGGCTGTTGAAGCTTTATTTGGGCTGTTTTGGCCGCTTTGTTGGGTAAAGGGTTAACAATATGTTTAGAGAAAACATGTAATATATAATGTATGAAACGATGTGAAACATACAATGACTTCCTTTCGGGAATAAATTAACAACCTAGAAAAGAATACTTGTACCAAAGACACAATCAATACTACAACTATAGAACTCCAACATAACATATGCCTTCACCGTGTATTTATTTGAGTTTGATATAAAGAGCAGAACATATGACAAAGAGAGCTCACGTCCAGTAAATCTTTACAAAGGGGAGCAACTAAAAACCAGTGATTATTATCTAAACTAATATAACCCAACAATCTAACCCAAAAAGTGAACCCAACTTCTGGAATATTGACCCAACATTAACCCAACTTTGGATAACCCAACAATTTTATCTAAACTTTTGTTAGAGTGTACGGTAAGCGTTGGCGATGGGTATTGCTGTTCAAATAGTCACATCCGGTAAACACCGCAATAAACAGAAAGTATGTTATATTATAATTTATAGACAAAATTTGGTCTTATACCAATCATAAATATGGCGTAAATTGCATATTATTGTCATGTTAGTATACTCTGTGGTAAGCAAACAAACGTCATGTTATGTTATCTAAACAAACAGTACTTAAAGAGTATGTGATAAGCAAAACACTCAACATCTGGGGGACCCAACTATAATCACTCATCACTCACCTGGCTGTTCAAAGTGATGTCTGTTCACTGCGTTCTGAAATCTTTGTGCGAGATCTGATTGTAGGGGCCTAATATATATCTTTCCAGGACACGCCCGTTATCAATCAAATGAACGAGTAATTATATTTTATAGCATTTTATAGGGACATGTTTGTGATTAAGCTGTGATTAATCCTTTAAATCTGGTATATAATGCATTATACGGGAAATCTCACACGAATCTGAGATTAATATTTTAAGGTGGCGCACAGATGTTTTGCCTACAACATATTCCTCAATAACACTCCATTCCACATCCTTCCATATTGGGAACAGGGCCACCCGACCCAGAGACGAACCGACTCGACCAAATGACAGCCGACACAGAGACAACCTGACCCGATCGACTCGACAGGCCGATCCGGGACTGTCTGACCCACATATATGATAGGATAGGATAATTGATTTACAATACACACATGGATGATACAATAGCAGTAAAACACATACCAAGTAAATGCTATATATTGTTGGGGTAACCTAGCCCTACCGGATTGTCTTCCTGCTACCCGACCCAGGACTACCCGACCCAGAGACAACCCGAGTACCGACCCAGATACATTCCTACCCAGAGACAAATTAAAACCAACCCGGCCCATCGATCCGATTCGGGATTATCTGACCCAGGGGCAATTCGATCAGAGACAACCCTACCCAGAAACAAGCCGACCCGATCGACCCGAGACAGCCCGATCCAGATTCCTGATGTGGCCGAGCAAAATATCCAAATCGCAATTACGTTAATGTAAACATATTTTTATTTCCAAATCCAAACAAATAACATAATATACAATTAACACCTATGCAAAATAGAAGAGTTAATTATGGAAACGAGGATCAGACAACAAGCCCGAGGGCTTATATGAAGTCTTCTCCTCTTTGGAGACATGCCCCTTCCCCAATAAGCGAGGGATGGGTATAGATCAGACGGGAAGGGGTGGAAATAATGGTTTTAGGAGGAATGGAGATATATAACTAAATTTGATTTATGGATGGAAAAAAAATGAAGAAGATATTGTAGGGATAGCAGGAGGCTAGAGAGAGAGAGAGAGAGAGAGAGAGAGAGTGAGATAGATAGAGAGTGAGATAGATAGAGGGAGATAGAGAGAGAGAGAGAGAGAGAGAGAGAGAGAGAGAGAGAGAGAGAGAGAGAGAGAGAGAGAGAGAGAGAGAGCACGTGAGAACGTAGGAGACATGAGACAGGACAGACGAATCGTGAAATGATGACAATGGTGGGGAATATTCAATAATTGGGTTGTTGTGTGATAAGAATGATGATTGTCTATAGTTGTATGTATGCATGCGTCAGGCGCCATGTGAGGGGGCCAATCACAATGGATGTTAACTGGTTATCATATATACATCCGTTAGTAAGTAACATACAAAATAATCGTTATCGGAAGGCATTTAGTACTACATATATATTGGGAAATATCATGCTGCCTCATAACGCGGAAATAAACGTTATCGTTATGAGTTATCTCCCTTTGAACCAAACCTGCCATTTGGCGCAAAACTTTATTTTGCAATTTCGGAATCTACAGGTTCGATTACATATAATTTCCTAAGATTACTTCTCAATATTTCAAGTATAAATGCCATTTTTCGATGTTTTTCACGGCAATTCGTGTTCTAAAATGTCTTATCTGGGTTCCCCGCGAAAAGTTTTCGTTAATTCTAAAATGTCGTGAATTTTATTTCCGAAACCATTCATGGTAGGATAATTCTTATTGCACTGTTATGAAGAAGAATGGCCGGTGGGCGTGTCCTCCTTATCCAGAGTGACACGCAGAGACTAACAAACCAGGGGAAATCGTCAAAACTAAAAAAAAATGTCGTATAGACAAGATTTCGTATAGTGTCGTATAACACCATACAGTCATGTTTTCCCATTGACTAGAATATAATTGTATATGAAAGTTTATCTATTGTAACAACTGTGATAAAAGTGTTTTTGAGAAAAGTTACTGGCAGATACCATTTCTAGTTCCAGAGTTTTTTGTGTCTCCTGAACAATTTGATTATCCTGGGGTACGACATTTTAGAAGCCCACCGACGAAATATTGACCAGAAAACATGATTGTAACCTTTTCTATACTAAATACTCATTGACGACTAAATGCATGTATTTCCCATAGGTCGTCTGTTGAACTTATTATATGAACAGTTCCCACCAATGAATTTGAATAATTCTACTCTTGTATTATCTGATTTTCTGTCTTTCGTCTGCTTTTATTACCCGAACACCTCTATAAATGAATAATAGACCATTCCAATGTATACTTATATAACTAAATGAGAGAATCCACTCAGGATAAAATGGGTTAGATAAGAATGCACATAAAGGACATCAAATCTTCCGAATTTTCAGATGTGAGGCCGCGCGAGAATTGGTGATGCTAGCACCACCTTAAGGTATCTAATTCCATATATTCGTGTTTGTGGATTTCAATCAAAACTGCTAATCACTGATGTAATACTTAACAATACACCTTGATATTGTTGTGCAAGCAAATGGCAATTTTTGTATTATTTGAAAAAAATGATGACAAAAAGCAAATGGTTATGAGATTTGTCATTGCTTTCTACGTGCATCAATAATGAAAAATAAAGTAGCAATTTCGCATAATCATCATTAGTAACATGACAAAATGAACCCACCCCATATGAGACATATTAAATTGAATGTTACAAAATGTGTTTTTCTGCATAAAAAGGACTAAATTAGTCCACGTATCCTTTGAATAAGGTTACGTTCACATACTCGCACATTGGCATTATTTTGCCTGCAACTATATACCGAAAGTTTACTTAATATTAAACACCACCGACGTGCATGATTATATTCTGTATCGCCAATCAGCGCTTCAGCTTCATAATCCAGGTCGGGTGATGTTGAATATGTAGACGGGATCACGAATGAGAGCGCAAAATTACAAAGTGTTTCTTAAATCCCTCTAATTTCGTCGACAAAGAAAACCAAAAGAAAGATTACTTCCCAAGTCGTTAGTTTTGGTAATTATGCATTTTATATACATGTTGCCGTTCATGTCTGGCACTATATGAATTTCTACGAGAAATGCTTGTAACAAACGCCGTGCAAATTTACCATTACATGAACGTACCCTAAATCTAGGTTGTGACATCGGTTGGTCAATATGTTGATTTAAAGATGTCCTGTCCGTTTTGGATCATAAAACGACCACTTGCACGTGTTATATACCAGAAAATAATGAGTCATGATGCCATTAATAGACCACTTTTACATGTAAGTCCGAAACCTGTATTTGGGAGTCCGTTTTCGTGGAATTTCGGTCATGCATGCATCATTCGGATGCAAACCCAACGCGACTATATAAGTACTTAACTGGAAAGTGCGCTCAATGGACTTGCAGTTTGGTCAATGTTTCTTACATTCATATGTCATCAAAGACTGACGTCATAACGTTCAGTGGGAAAAACGTCGAAACGTGAGCATTATTTTAATTATGCCGCAGCCTGGCGCAGGAAAAGTCGGTACATATGTATTATATATCAACTTTCGGATAGCAAAACAATTTAAGGTAAATATAGTAAACACAGATACATTTCGTTCTAATTTTCTTTATCAATAACTCTCAATAACGATATTTCACATATTGAAACCATTGTTATGTAAATATTACTCTCACAGTGATATTACCAATCGAAGTCTTAGATACGAAGTGTAATCAAATCAAAACTTGACGGTTAACATTGGAAAGGTCAAAGTGTTGAACAATATTATGAAAATCACAATTAGACCAGTTTAGATAAGAAATGACTTGCAGATCGATTGGGGTCATTGCACGTTCACCGGCAAAGTAATTAAACAAAGTGTGTGTGAATCCACACACGAACGATACCAGTGCATTTTACTAGAACATTGATAACTTTTCAAAACTATCATAACAATTGTAAGTAACATATATTGTTCAAATTCCAACACAGTCTCCCAATAACAACACGCAGCTTGAAGTGACGTAGGTTGTTCATCGCTTTTAATGAAGTGGTCAACTTCTGTTATTGCCTGATTAACGTCGGAATCATTCGTGTAACCGTATCGCGATTTGTACTGATTCTTAAGGAAGCAAATTGTGTGAATGCAGAGGGTGTGTGATTATACTAAAATATTTGAACTCGTTACGCGATCAGCGATGTTTCTTGACATACTGGTAACATTTTTGTTTGCATAACAATGGTTTCAATGATTAGGAGAACTATCAATAATGAATATAAGAACAAAGTTTATCTATTCCTCCATGTTATTATTATAGTGGCGATGTTTTTATATATATCTTATATATCTTTTGCACATTTGATATTTTACTCGTTTTTTACTCGCCCCTGTGGTATGTATTTGCTTTATCGATATACGCCACGGTTCATGGACATGTATTAGATACAAACAAGTGTGTCGATTTTATTTAATTACAGTAATGCCCTAAATAATCGACTCCTTAACCACAGCAGAATTATGGGTTCTCGGAAAGCACTCAGTGAGAGCTTTCCGATGAATGGCAACAAGCCATATTTCCGACTAAATCATGAAAAGTTCAAGGGGGGGGGGGGGGGCGGAAAAAAACTGCGGAACACAACGTACCTGGGGGTGGGGGAGGTACCTAGGCGTCAAAATTTTTAAACTTCAATTTTCTCTCATTTTATAGAATATGGATTAACCTTAATATCCAAATCATATATACATGAGTAGTACAATCCACATAAGACAATTTTGGATAACCACTGTCTTGGTTTACATGTGATATTGACCCCATTAACCCTCTTAATAATGCCGACTATGTCAGTGTCTACCAGTCTAATGCAGAATTCTACCCTGCGATCGCTTATCTGGCAAATTTTTACTGCAGAACTATCCCATGTATTAAACAATTTCTCCTCCAATGGTATCAGAAAACAGTTATATTCTGGTAGCTCACTCATCTCATTTGCATCTTTTTCAAAGTCGAGGTAATGACTAGTTGTCATTTTTTAAAGTGCATACAAAGCGTTGCGATCACCAAAATACATGTTTGTACATGTCATGACATAACGAGGTAAAAAATCTGCGTTCTACTGGTAGACAATGACCATTTTAGTCATAATAATCTAAACTAAGTTACCTTCTCGTGAATTATAACAATTTATGATATACACTTCGGTGTTTTTTTCGGTTTCCGGTCAAACCGAGTTGTTGTCCGGCTGGGGTAGATGGGGGGGGGGGGGGCAAATGGTCAGTGGAAAAAACTGCAGTTTTTGCTGTTTGGGGGGGGGGGGGGGTGGGTACACAAACCGAAGAAAACAGTTTTTTCCACCCTGTGTCTGCAGTTTTTTCCGGCCCCCCCCCTGAAAAGTTACCCATAATTCTGCTGTGGTTAAGCAGTCGATTATTTAGGGAATTACTGTATTTTACTTTCAGGTTGATCTGAAGCGCATGTGTCAAGTTTTGAGCCCATCTCGTTGTTAGGAGACGATGATACTGCGCCAGTTGAGAAGTTGAGTTATTGAATTTTACTTCCAATGGATCTTGGACTTCACATACCTTTGTTAGCGTGTTTTTTCACCACCTTCAATTTGTGGAACAATGGCCGTCTTGGTATGTTTTATTAAATGATCAATTAATAGGTTCCAAACACTCATAACCAAAGCGAGGCCCCTTGTCCGTGTTATTTTTTCTGGTACAGTTTGAGGAAATAGTTCACCATGAAATATTGTGGATTTCCATGCACCATCGAATCCGTAATCCAATGTGTGACACGTGTGACACCGGTCGCCAATAGAGAATTTTCGCATTTTGAACGACGACAGATAAGTATTACAAATAGCTATTAGTTGTCGTCATTTTATTTGGACGGTCCAAAAACATTTTCGCAGAATTGACGACGAGTCCGTCTGTGAGACAATCAATGGGCAAATGGGCGAAATATGTTTAAAAGGGTACTTGGATATTTTCGTACTCGAACCATATTCTTTGAAAGTATTTGGATATTTTCGCACTTCATACTCGTTTTATTTCAGATGGAGCAACATCGATTCTGTCGCGATGAATATTCACGTATCACTTTGTGGTTATTTCGGCAGGCGTCTCGACATGCCTTATTGAAACATTGCTTGTTAGTCTCATGGTAAAAAGTGCGCTCCGAGTAATTGGAACGGGAATTCGCGCGTTAATCATTAGCGCACTGCGCGTTGTGTATTCTATTGTTCTTTAACCTGCTGTGTTACATTGTTATTTGAACATCTTTCATCTATGTTCACGTGACATAAATCGGAATGCTATCTACTATTATATTGCATGGGGAATTGAGGATGTATAAGCTGTGTGTTTATATCGGTGTTTAACATGTTATTTAACATCATTTAATGAAATTTTTTATTTTGTTATACGCAACAAATATCGGCATGTATTAATTATTTTAAATGAACTGGGGGTAGTAATTATTAACCAATTTCCACGTTACTCCTTCGTGCTGTTAGCAAATATTGACGTTTAGTGAACTTTAGTCTTGGTCTCTCAACTGTTTTTTCATTTCTTGGTATGCGGAATTTATGTGAGCTATGAATAGAGATGTTATTAGGAAAAGTTCTAACACTAACCCTTCAGATTGGAGTCCATATTAGAGTGGGTTGATTAAGTCTTATACAATAGTACAAGATATCATTAAAATATACTTTCCCAACGCAATATAGGTCAATTCAAACATCACATACAATTGTATTTAATATGATAATTCAATCATATATATATTTGGGAAATAGAGAACTGAAATATATATACGTCATGTACATTTATAGAAGAAAAGAATGGGTATTTTGTCTCTAATAATGTTTCAATCTCAGCCATGCATACCACAGGGGCCTGTAACGCGCTCCGCTGTCCGCCCCCTTTTTGCACTGCCCACATACGCCGCCCTCTATACGCGCCTTCTTCGTGTTAATGGAACATTATGTTCCATTAACGCGAAGAAGGTGCGTATATAGAGGGCGGCGTATATGGGCAGTGCAAAAAGGGGGGCGGACAGCGGAGCGCGTTACAGGCCCCTGTGATGCATACATAGGCTTTTATTACATTCATATGTGTGATTTACCTTGATTTCTGGAGTGACTATTAACGATAATTTCACTGGTGAATAATGCACGTTAACTAGCGCGTTGTGTATTCGTGCACGCTATCGAAATGTATGCGGGGGGGGGGGTTGAGGACGACGACGATAAGGACGTTGATGCGGATGAAAATGATTAGAGAATAATCACTTGATTGAACAGGTGACATGAAATAGTTCATGAAATGTAGGATGTCAGTACAACGCCCCTGCTTCTCATGAAATGTAGGATGTCAGTACAACGCCCCTGCTTCTCATGAAATGTAGGATGTCAGTACAACGCCCCTGCTTCTCATGGGTTATTTTACGTCACCAGTTCAATCAAGTGATTGTTCTCTATATAAAAACTGAAACGCTCTTCTTTGATCTCCTTCAGTAAATTTATGGAAAGAATTCGAGTGGAGAATTGACAGGAATCGACACGGAAATAGTAAGTAACGCTTATTCCCGCTCAGGGGTGTGGCTATAGAGCGTCTCCATGGAGGGGGTGTCCACATTAAAATTTGCAACTGCACCCCCATGAATTAACCCATTGCAAACTCATAAGTATGCGTATTTTCCATTTCCACCCCCTCATTGGGATTTGATTTTCCCCAACTGTTCCCCCACAGGACAGGGCGGTAGCCTATTCGAAATGGATCAGTAGTCTTGTGGCCACTAGCCGGGGGTAGTTTAGCATATAAAATGGTCTCAAGCTTTCCAATTGTTGTAAATTTCCAACCTGACAGCCCACCATAAGGTTGGAAACGTTCCAACCATTTCAGTTCCAAATGTTAACCAACAAAACATTACAACAAATTCCCCACTAATAAACTGTTGGGAAATCAACCAATACGAGAACAATTTCATATATGTGGTTTATTTAGATCGTAATTCGTGGTAGAATTCAATTCGCATCGATTGAGAATGCTAACAAGATAGAGTTCTCATTCTTAGTACTCGTTTGGTATGCTCCGAACTTTTTCGCACGGATTTCAGTTTTAAAACATAGTATAACCATTACAACTGTCCCGCGGATGTGGCAAGACAATCTAAATAAAATTGATAGAAACTTTTCCGGACATTTGTCCTCGATTTATATATTATTTTATACCCCAGAATCTATATAAAACTTTCTGGGAAGAGACAGACAATCTTTAAATGTTAAATCTTAAAGATGTCCTATCTGATTCGACACCAAACTAGTATGTTATATTATAATTTATAGACAAAATTTGGTCTTATACCAATCATAAATATGGCGTAAATTGCATATTATTGTCATGTTAGTATACTCTGTGGTAAGCAAACAAACGTCATGTTATGTTATCTAAACAAACAGTACTTAAAGAGTATGTGATAAGCAAAACACTCAACATCTGGGGGACCCAACTATAATCACTCATCACTCACCTGGCTGTTCAAAGTGATGTCTGTTCACTGCGTTCTGAAATCTTTGTGCGAGATCTGATTGTAGGGGCCTAATATATATCTTTCCGGGACACGCCCGTTATCTATCAAATGAACGAGTAATTATATTTTATAGCATTTTATAGGGACATGTTTGTGATTAAGCTGTGATTAATCCTTTAAATCTGGTATATAATGCATTATACGGGAAATCTCACACGAATCTGAGATTAATATGTTAAGGTGGCGCACAGATGTTTTGCCTACAACATATTCCTCAATAACCCTCCATTCCACATCCTTCCATATTGGGAACAGGGCCACCCGACCCAGAGACGAACCGACTCGACCAAATGACAGCCGACCCAGAGACAACCTGACCCGATCGAATCGACAGGCCGATCCGGGACTGTCTGACCCACATATATGATAGGATAGGATAATTGATTTACAATACACACATGGATTATACAATAGCAGTAAAACACATACCAAGTAAATGCTGTATATTGTTGGGGTAACCTAGCCCTACCGGATTGTCTTCCTGCTACCCGACCCAGGACTACCCGACCCAGAGACAACCCGAGTACCGACCCAGATACATTCCTACCCAGAGACAAATTAAAACCAACCCGGCCCATCGATCCGAGACAGCCCGACTCGGGACTATCTGACCCAGGGGCAATTCGATCAGAGACAACCCTACCCAGAAACAAGCCGACCCGACCGACCCGAGACAGCCCGACCCAGATTCATGATGTAGCCGAGCAAAATATCCAAATCGCAATTACGTTAATGTAAACATATTTTTATTTCCAAATCCAAACAAATAACATAATATACAATTATCACCTATGCAAAATAGAAGAGTTAATTATGGAAACGAGGATCAGACAACAAGCCCGAGGGCTTATATGAAGTCTTCTCCTCTTTGGAGACATGCACCTTCCCCAATAAGCGAGGGATGGGTATAGATCAGACGGGAAGGGGTGGAAATAATGGTTTTGGAAGGAATGGAGATATATAACTAAATTTGATTTATGGATGGAAAAAAAATGAAGAAGATATTGTTAGGGATAGCAGGGGGCAGAGAGAGAGAGAGAGAGAGAGAGAGGGGGGGAGAGAGCAAGAGAGAGAGAGAGAGAGAGAGAGAGAGAGAGAGAGAGAGAGAGAGAGAGAGAGAGAGAGAGAGAGAGAGAGAGGGACGAGAACGTAGGAGACATGAGACAGGACAGACGAATCGTGAAATGATGACAGTGGTGGGGAATATTCAATAATTGGGTTGTTGTGTGATAAGAATGATGATTGTCTATAGTTGTATGTATGCATGCGTCAGGCGCCATGTGAGGGGGCCAATCACAATGGCTGTTAACTGGTTATCATATATACATCCGTTAGTAAGTAACATACAAAATAATCGTTATCGGAAGGCATGCATTTA
>CP136069.1:56503562-56652787 GCA_032622095.1 Siphonodentalium dalli | reverse complement strand
CATCATTAGTAACATGACAAAATGAACCCACCCCATATGAGACATATTAAATTGAATGTTACAAAATGTGTTTTTCTGCAGAAAAAGGACTAAATTAGTCCACGTATCCTTTGAATAAGGTTACGTTCACATACTCGCACATTGGCATTATTTTGCCTGCAACTACCGAAAGTTTACTTAATATTAAACACCACCGACGTGCATGATTATATTCTGTGTCGCCAATCAGCGCTTCAGCTTCATAATCCAGGTCGGGTGATGTTGAATATGTATACGGGATCACGAATGAGAGCGCAAAATTACAAAGTGTTTCTTAAATCCCTCTAATTTCGTCGATAAAGAAAACCAAAAGAAAGATTACTTCCCATGTCGTTAGTTTTGGTAATTATGCATTTTATATACATGTTGCCGTTCATGTCTGGCACTATATGAATTTCTACGAGAAATGCTTGTAACAAACGCCGTGCAAATTTACCATTACATGAACGTACCCTAAATCTAGGTTGTGACATCGGTTGGTCAATATGTTGATTTAAAGATGTCCTGTCCGTTTTGGATCACAAAACGACCACTTGCACGTGTTATATAACAGAAAATAATGAGTCATGATGCAATTAATAGACCACTTTTACATGTAAGTCCGAAACCTGTATTTGGGAGTCCGCTTTCGTGGAATTTCGGTCATGCATGCATCATTCGGATGCAAACGCGACTATATAAGTACTTAACTGGAAAGTGCGCTCAATGGACTTGCAGTTTGGTCAATGTTTCTTACATTCATATGTCATCAAAGACTGACGTCATAACGTTCAGTGGGAAAAACGTCGAAACGTGAGCATTATTTTAATTATGCCGCAGCCTGGCGCAGGAAAAGTCGGTACATATGTATTATATATCAACTTTCGGATAGCAAAACAATTTAAGGTAAATATAGTAAACACAGATACATTTCGTTCTAATTTTCTTTATCAATAACTCTCAATAACGATATTTCACATATTGAAACCGGGTAGGGTTCTCTATTCCGAAGGTTCGCTATTCCGAAGGTTCACTAATCCGAAGGTTCACTAATCCGAATGTTCACCAATCCGAAGGTTCACTATTCAGAAGGTTCGCTATTCCGAAGGTTTTCTATTATGGGAGTTTTTAGCCAGAAATGAATCAAAATTGCCCCCCCCCCCCGTACATTTATACACCCCAATCTAATATCTAATTTGTCCCAGATGTCGGTTATTAATAGCAAGAAGACAGTATCAGTTTATCATTTTAATATTATAGAAAGTTGAAAACACAATGACTGAAATAAACTACGAGTTAGAGATGCATTCTACCCGAACTTGCAATATGTACTTGAAAGAAACATCAACATTAAAATCAAAACAAAGTCTGAATTGCAGTTAGGTCCATTCAGCGGTATTCTGCTATACAGTAAGTTATAGCGCTCCAGTATTGATTGATCATAAGAGCCCCACTGTTATAGTCCGCCTTTAGCATTTGGGACATTATATTAATCAAAATAACTCCTATGTAAATCATTTATAAATCAGATGATTTATTGAAGTTATGTCTACGTAAAATAACACTTCCTAAAACGATATATATGTCGTTTTAGTCCTCAGCCGATAGACGACATATATGTCGTTCTACTCGCCAAATATAAAAGGGTGAAATCTCAAGGAAACCCACGAAAACAAAAATCACATTAATTTTTTTAATGTTTTAAGTTATTTCCTTCATAAAAAGAGTGTTCGTACTAAAGAACCCTCTCAATACTTTAGAATATAGAATTAACTTTTAAAATAACAAAAACCTTCGGAATAGCGAACCTTCGGAATAGTGAACCTTCGGAATAGTGAACCTTCGGATTAGTGAACCTTCGGATTAGTGAACCTTCGGAATAGCGAACCTTCGGAATAGAGACATGTTCCCGCATTTTACTAGAACATTGATAACTTTTCAAAACTATCACAACAATTGTAAGTAACATATATTGTTCAAATTCCAACACAGTCTCCCAATAACAACACGCAGCTTGAAGTGACGTAGGTTGTTCGTCGCTTTTTATGAAGTGGTCAACTTCTGTTATTGCCTGGTTAACGTCGGAATCATTCGTGTAACCGTATCGCGATTTGTACTGATTCTTAAGGAAGCAAATTGTGTGAATGCAGAGGGGTGTGTGATTATACTAAAATATTTGAACTCGTTACGCGATCAGCGATGTTTCTTGACATACTGGTAACATTTATGTTTGCATAACAATGGTTTCAATGGTTAGGAGAACTATCAATAATGAATATAAGAACAAAGTTTATCTATTCCTCCATGTTATTATTATAGTGGCGATGTTTTTATATATATCTTATATATCTTTTGCACATTTGATATTTTACTCGTTTTTTACTCGCCCCTGTGGTATGTATTTGCTTTATCGATATACGCCACGGTTCACGGACATGTATTAGATACAAACAAGTGTGTCGATTTTATTTAATTACAGTAATGCCCTAAATAATCGACTCCTTAACCACAGCAGAATTATGGGTAACTTTTCATGATTTAGTCGGAAATATGGCTTGTTGCCATTCATCGAAAATCTCTCAGCGAGTTCTCGGAAAGCACTCAGTGAGAGCTTTCCGATGAATGGCAACAAGCCATATTTTCGACTAAATCATGAAAAGTTCAGGGGGGGGGGGCGGAAAAAAACTGCGGGACACAACGTACCGGGGGGGTGGGTGGGGGAGGTACCTAGGCGTCAAAAATTTACACGTAAATTTTTTCCTTATTCATATGGGGGGGGGGGGGGGGGGGGAGTTGTCGGAAAAAATTTGCATGTAATTGTTTTCAAAATATGTATTTTCAGACTCACAACTTCAATTTTCTCTCATTTTATAGAATATGGATTAACCTTAATATCCAAATCATATATACATGAGTAGTACAATCCACATAAAACAATTTTGGATAACCACTGTCTTGGTTTACATGTGATATTGACCCTATTAACCCTCTTAATAATGCCGACTATGTCAGTGTCTACCAGTCGAATGCAGAATTCTACCCTGCGATCGCTTATCTGGCAAATTTTTACTGCAGAACTATCCCATGTATTAAACAATTTCTCCTCCAACGGTATCAGAAAACAGTTATATTCTGGTAGCTCACTCATCTCATTTGCATCTTTTTCAAAGTCGAGGTAATGACTAGTTGTCATTTTTTAAAGTGCATACAAAGCGTTGCGATCACCAAAATACATGTTTGTACATGTCATGACATCACGAGGTACAAATCTGCGTTCTACTGGTAGACAATGACCATTTTAGTCATAATAATCTAAACTAAGTTACCTTCTCGTGAATTGTAACAATTTATGATATACACTCCGGTGTTTTTTTCGGTTTCCGGTCAAACCGAGTTGTTGTCCGACTGGGGTAGATGGGGGGGGGGGGGCAAATGGTCAGTGGAAAAAAACTGCAGTTTTTGCTGTTTGGGGGGGGGGGGGGGGGGTACCCAAACCGAAGAAAACAGTTTTTTCCACCCTGTGTCTGCAGTTTTTTTCCGCCCCCCCCCCCTGAAAAGTTACCCATAATTCTGCTGTGGTTAAGGAGCCGATTATTTAGGGAATTACTGTATTTTACTTTCAGATTGATCTGAAGCGCATGCGTCAAGTTTTGAGCCCATCTCGTTGTTAGGAGACGATGATGCTGCGCCAGTTGAGAAGTTGAGTTATTGAATTTTACTTCCAATGGATCTTGGACTTCACATACCTTTGTTAGCGTGTTTTTTCACCACCTTCAATTTGTGGAACAATGGCCGTCTTGGTATGTTTTATTAAATGATCAATTAATAGGTTCTAAACACTCATAACTACGGTGGCTGATTTGCGACATGCACACAACATATATTATCTCGAGATCTCGACATAATTATCTCTCGACTTAATTATCTCGAGATCTCGACATATTATCTCGAGATCTCGACTTAATTAACTCGAGATCTCGACATATTATCTCGAGATCTCGACTTAATTATCTCGAGATCTCGACATAACATGCATATTTAAACATCTGATGTAGTGGGCAATGTGACAACAACCAAGATGGAACGCGAGCAAGTCGCTCTCTGTCTCTCACGCAAACTGTCTGTCTGTCTCCCATCTCTCTCTCTATCTCTCTCTCTCTCTCTCTCTCTCTCTCTCTCTTCTCTCTCTCTTGCTCTCTCGCTCTCGCGCTCTCCCCCTCTCCCCCCCCATCTCTCTCTCCTCTCTCTCCTCTCGTTCTTTCATGAGTCCCGGTACATACAAATCGACTTGGTTCAAATCCGAGAATCTCGATTGATAATCTGTGACTCGGGTCTCTGTCGCTCCCTCTCTCCCATTATCTCTCACTCTCTCTCTCTCTCACTCTGTCTGTCTGTCTGTCTGTCTCCCTCGCTCCAATCGACTTGGTTTAAATCCGGGAATCGAATCCGGCTTATCTCGATTGATAATCTGGGACTGGTGTCTCTGTCTCTTTCCCACTATCTGTCTGTCTGTCTGTCTGTCTCTCTTTTCTCTCTCTCTCTCTTTCTGTCGCTCTCTCTCTCTCTCTCTATATATATAATATATAATTTATCCAGTAGTTTGTGCGCCTAAGCAGACAGAATACCCTATACATCGCTATAATATTGGAGTATATGGGTCCGGCGGAAAGGGTCAATACGACCTTAAATGACTAAAATATAAAATTAGTCGCACCGATTCTGATAGGACGGGTACTATATACCCATTAATTTATCATGTAGTTTGTGCGCCTAAGTTTATATATATATATGATCAGGAGTTAATGAGCGAATGACAGACAGACAGACAGACAGGACCAGGGGAGAGAGAGAGAGAGAGAGAGAGAGAGAGAGAGAGAGAGAGAGAGAGAGAGAGAGAGAGAGAGAGAGAGGAGAGAGAGAGAGAGAGAGAGAGAGAGATAGACCCGAGTCCCAGATTATCGATCGAGAATAACCCGGATTTGCGTTCCGGAACTGAGTCAATACTATATATGCACACGCGCCGCCTTTCGAATGATCAGCGGCTAACGAACGAATGGGATATATATATATATATATTTATATATATATATATATATATATAGATAGAGAGAGAGAGAGAGAGAGAGAGAGTGACAGACAGACATACATACAGACAGGAGGGATTTAGAGTGGGAAAGAGACAGAGACACAGAGTCCCAGATTATCAGTCGAGAATAAGCCGGATTCGATTCCCGGATTTGAACCAAGTCCATTGTAGCGAGGGAGACAGACAGACAGGGTGAGAGAGAGAGTGGGAGAGTGAGAGAGAGAGAGAGTGAGAGAGGATGGAGGGACAGAGACCCGAGTCCCAGATTATCAATCGAGATTCCCCGGATTTGAACCAAGTCGATTTGTATGTACCGGGACTCATGAAAGAACGAGAGAGAGAGAGAGAGGGGAGAATATTAGACAGTTTGAGTGAGAGACAGAGCGACTTGCTCGCGTTACATCTTGGTTGTTGTCACATTGCCACTACATTAGATGTTTAATATGCATGGTATGTCGAGATCTCGAGATAATTAAGTCGAGATCTCGAGATAATTAAGTCGAGATCTCGAGATAATATGTCGAGGTCTCGAGATAATTAAGTCGAGATCTCGAGATAATATGTCGAGATCTCGAGATAATAAGTCGAGATCTCGAGATATTATCTCGAGATCTCGAGATAATTAAGTCGAGATATCGAGTTATTATCTCGAGATCTCGAGATAATTAAGTCGAGATCTCGAGATAATATCTCGAGATCTCGAGATAATATGTCGAGATATCGAGATTATTATCTCGAGATTCTCGAGATAATATGTCGAGATCTCGAGATATTATCTCGAGATAAATTATGTCGAGATCTCGAGATTAATATATGTTGTGTGCATGTCGCAAATCAGCCACCGTACATAACCAAAGCGAGGCCCCTTGTCCGTGTTATTTTTTCTGGTACAGTTTGAGGAAATAGTTCACCATGAAATATTGTGGATTTCCATGCACCATTGAATCCGTAATCCAATGTGTGACACGTGTGACACCGGTCGCCAATAGAGAATTTTCCCATTTTGAACGACGACAGATAAGTATTACACATAGCTATTAGTTGTCGTCATTTTATTTGGACGGTCCAAAAACATTTTCGCAGAATTGACGACAACGAGTCCGTCTGTGAGACAATCAATGGGCAAATGGGCGAAATATGTTTAAAAGGGTACTTGGATATTTTCGTACTCGAACCATATTCTTTGAAAGGTATTTGGATATTTTCGCACTTCATACTCGTTTTTATTTCAGATGGAGCAACATCGATTCTGTCGCGATGAATATTCGCGTATCACTTTGTGGTTATTTCGGCAGGCGTCTCGACATGCCTTATTGAAACATTGCTTGTTAGTCTCATGGTAAAAAGTGCGCTCCGAGTAATTGGAACGGGAATTCGCGCGTTAATCATTAGCGCACTGCGCGTTGTGTATTCTATTGTTCTTTAACCTGCTGTGTTACATTGTTATTTGAACATCTTTCATCTATGTTCACGTGACATAAATCGGAATGCTATCTACTATTATATTGCATGGGGAATTGAGGATGTATAAGCTGTGTGTTTATATCGGTGTTTAACATGTTATTTAACATCATTTAATGAATTTTTTTATTTTGTTATATGCAACAAATATCGGCATGTATTAATTATTCTAAATGAACTGGGGTAGTAATTATTAACCAATTCCCACGTTACTCCTTCGTTTAGTGAACTTTAGTCTTGGTCTCTCAACTGTTTTTTCATTTCTTGGTATGCGGAATTTATGTGAGCTATGAATAGAGATGTTATTAGGAAAAGTTCTAACACTAACCCTTCAGATTGGAGTCCATATTAGAGTGGGTTGATTAAGTCTTAATACAATAGTACAAGATATCATTAAAATATACTTTCCCAACGCAATATAGGTCAATTCAAACATCACATACAATTGTATTTAATATGATAATGCAATCATATATATATTTGGGAAATAGAGAACTGAAATATATATATGTCATGTACATTTATAGAAGAAAAGAATGGGTATTTTGTCTCTAATAATGTTTCAATCTCAGCCATGCATACCACAGGGGCCTGTAACGCGCTCCGCTGTCCGCCCCCTTTTTGCACTGCCCACATACGCTGCCCTCTATACGCGCCTTCTTCGTGTTAATGGAACATTATGTTCCATTAACGCGAAGAAGGTGCGTATATAGAGGGCGGCGTATATGGGCAGTGCAAAAAGGGGGGCGGACAGCGGAGCGCGTTACAGGCCCCTGTGATGCATACATAGGCTTTTATTACATTCATATGTATGATTTACCTTGATTTCTGGAGTGACTATATTAACGATAATTTCACTGGTGAATAATGCACGTTAACTAGCGCGTTGTGTATTCGTGCACGCTATCGAAATGTATGCGGGGGGGGGGGGGGTTGAGGACGATGACGATAAGGACGTTGATGCGGATGAAAATGATTAGAGAATAATCACTTGATTGAACAGGTGACATGAAATAGTTCATGAAATGTAGGATGTCAGTACAACGCCCCTGCTTCTCATGAAATGTAGGATGTCAGTACAACGCCCCTGCTTCTCATGGGTTATTTTACGTCACCAGTTCAATCAAGTGATTGTTCTCTATATAAAAATTGAAACGCTCTTCTTTGATCTTCTTCAGTAAATTTATGGAAAGAATTCGAGTGGAGAATTGACAGGAATCGACACGGAAAGAGTAAGTAACGCTTATTCCCGCTCAGGTGTGTGGCTATAGAGCGTCTCCATGGAGGGGGGTGTCCACATTGGAATTTGCAACTGCACCCCCATGAATTAACCCATTGCAAACTCATAAGTTTGCGTATTTTCCATTTCCACCCCCTCATTGGGATTTGATTTTCCCCAACTGTTCCCCCACAGGACAGGGCGGTGGCCTATTCGAAACAGATCAGTAGTCTTGTGGCCACTAGCCGGGGGTAGTTTAGCATATAAAATGGCATCAAGCTTTCCAATTGTTGTAAATTTCCAACCTGACAGCCCACCATAAGGTTGGAAACGTTCCAACCATTTCAGTTCAAAATGTTAACCAACAAAACATTACAACAAATTCCCCACTAATAAACTGTTGGGAAATCAACCAATACGAGAACAATTTCATATATGTGGTTTATTTAGATCGTAATTCGTGGTAGAATTCAATTCGCATCGATTGATAATGCTAACAAGATAGAGTTCTCATTCTTAGTACTCGTTTAGTGTAAACATATTTTTATTTCCAAATCCAAACATAATACACATAATACACAAATGACATAAATATACAACATATAAGAGATAATGTATGGAAATGAGGATCAGACAACAAGCCCGAGGGCTTATATGAAGTCTTCTCCTCTTTTGCGACATGCCCCTTCCCCAATAAGTGAGGGAGGGGTATCGATCAGACGGGAAATAATAGAAATAATATTTTTAAAGGAGAAGTAACTAAGTTGGGATGGACACAGCGGAAGATAGTGTTAGGGATAGCAGGAGGCAGAGAGAGAGAGAGAGAGAAGAGAGAGAGAGAGAGAGAGAGAGAGTGAGAGAGCGAGTGAGAAAGTAGAGGGGACAGAGTTTTCAATAATTTATTTGCTGCGTGATGAAAATTATGCTCGTAGTAATATGCATGCGTCAGGCTTCACGGGAGGGGGTCAATCGCAATGGCCAATTCCTATTTCATTTCAATGGGGTTCACTGCGAATATTGCTGTATTCTTCATGTAGAATCATTTCACGTATATACAGGATAGTGACAAGTAAGTAACTTACAAAATAATCGTTATCGGAAGACATTTAGTACTACATATATAATGTGGAACATCGTGCTGCCGCATAACGCGGCCGGAATCCAAAGCAATTTGTTACCAATACAGATCATGGAAATCTTTTTGTTCTCATAATATATGTCTGTACTGCATTAAATATTTGTTTGTTTTCGCGAAGACTAAGCTCTCTTGACTCGTTTGGTATGCTCCGAACGTTTTCGCTCGGATTTCAGTTTTAAAACATAGTATAACCATTACAACTGTCCCGCGGATGTGGCAAGACAATCTAAATAAAATTGATAGAAACTTTTCCGGACATTTGTCCTCGATTTATATATTATTTTATACCCCAGAATCTATATAAAACTTTCTGGGAAGAGACAGACAATCTTTAAATGTTAAATCTTAAAGATGTCCTATCTGATTCGACACCAAACTAGTCACATTTTCTTAAGCAAAATTCCGTTTACAATGCAAAATCATGCATGTCACATGTTGCATTAATTTCAACAATCGTCATTCATAATAGACGTGCAAGTAAAACAGAGACTCACAAAGAACGCAGAAAATAATATAACAGTAATAAGAGGATATTTTACCCTATGAATGCTCTTTAGTATTCGCTGCTAATGGACAATGGCACCATGTGTAAGCTCTTTGCCGTAGACTAACTATGGTACACGACGTTGCTCGAGTCAAGTATGAGTTAATTATTAGTGCTCATTCAAGTTATTTATATTAATTATAAGTCACCTGAGATAAACATCACTTATATTGCATGACACTCTCCGGGTACAATTTACCTGTAAATGGACAATAATGGACAATAATCGCTCTTCATTTGTAATTATTAGTGCATCTTTAAGTTATCTGGGGTCAACGGCACTTATCCCATGACACTCCCCGTGTCAAATGACCACGTTATGCCAATTTCCCCACATATCTTCTGGGCTGATTATAAACGCTCTTCATTGATCACCTATTTTAATATAATCTATTAATTCACCGTTAAGATCCGATGTCATGATATTCCCCTGGCCATGTAACACATGTGCAGATGATAATTAATTTATTACTAGTGCCCTTTTTAAAACTTATGATGTCAACTGCACCTATTACATGACACTCCGATGTCATTTTACCCCTGCGTACAACATGTCATATCCGTGTGTCCAGCCGTTTGGTCACCCATAGCCAGACAGACAAACAAACACAATTGAGTTAATTAGTATAGAATGCTATAGATGATATTTTGAATTTAAGGGGCATCCAACCAAAATAAAAATCAAAGTCCATATATACCTGGTATCAAAGCCTCTCGTGAATATGTTTATAAGTAATATCACATAGAGCTGGAAAGTACAACCAGTAGTTTTTATCTATTGACGTTTAAAGATACATAGTCCGATTTAGCGCCCCTAAATTACCATTTCTTCGGCGTTGGTGGTATTTTAATTCAGTCCAGGAACCCATTCATCATAGCTCGGAGTTGTCAGATTTCGATTTTAAAAATCTGTTGTTTTCACCACCTGCAATATTTGACGGACTGGTGAAAAATTCCGCTGACTTCATCCGGAAATAGTACAGACATGCGCGGACGCCGTTACGAGAGATCACACACGGTCTCGGCTCCACGTGCGATCAATGGCGAACCAAATTAATGTCGGAATAGAATGTGATGAAAAGTATTGCCATAACAAATAATACGGCTTGTCGTGATAGTTGGCGTGTGGATACATACATACATATATATACTTATTAGCGATTCGGTAATCATGTTTTGTTCATGCATATATACAAGATCATGCTGGTTACACATGGATATACTATGTGTTTATATTTGTGACAACACTTGTTGGGGAATTCCAATTTGAACTGGGATTCACCATAATAATTATATGGAAGATGTAAACCACACTACACTCGTTCAACGCCCAAACTGCCAAGAAAAACCGTTCTTATAGGCATTTATCGGCAGAAATATGATATCGAAATAAGTATTTATTGATAATAAACTAATTTAGATAAAAAAATTCTGAAATTCCGTTGTTGTTTGTTGTTGTAACTGGATGATACTGGGACCATCGAATCTTTAATATCGAATGCAGTATCGTTTTATGATGTCAAACTTGCTACTGCTTTTGTGGCGAATGGAAATATATATCAATAAATAATGTGCGCTTTATCATGCAGTGTTCGATTTGACATCTGCTCATATATAGGTATACATGTATGTTAAACAGTTTTAATATCCGGCCCCCTGGCAACAATTAGACGCAATTTGCAGATTCTAGTTGACCGTAGCTTACTATTTCCAGGACCTCTTGCCGAAAGCGTGCGATGTGGCGGTGTGGTGTAATGGTCTGAATGTCATACAGTCAGTGACGATGTTCTACGTGTCTACATGATATAAAACGCGTGATGGTGGTCTACATGTTATAGCGGGTCAGACTTCCTGTCCAAAGAAGACAAAGAAACCATCACTTGACTGTGGGACACGTTAAATTAAAATTCAACAACGTTTCTTATTTGTTTATTCTTGTATAATCACACACCCTCTACATTAACACAATTAGTGCCAGTAAGAATTGATCAGTGCATTTCGTCATACGGGCAAAAAGAACGTTTTCGATGTCCATACACCAAGAACTGAAGTCGAGACTTAATAGAAAGCTATGAACACCTACATTACTTCAGGCCGATCTAGAGGAGCGGCCACATGTAAACAGTGGTCGGATACCCCTACCTTCGGTAGAACAAGTTGAAACCAACTTTTTCTGGAAGATAAATCTATATCATTTATGAAAATGATTCTTGGCCATGCCGTAATTGGATCCCACTTAAAGTCTTAAACACGCCATGAACTGAAATGGTATGCTCCCAATTTTAACTGAGGGTGTAGACAAATTGTAGTATTATCAGGAAATACACATCTGTTAAGGTCCTAACAGACAGCGACGCGAACGTGCATCGCGATTTCTGCGTCAATGGCGCCAAAATATTATCGTGGAAAAAAACAATAATCCTACGTAGGAAGTCGATCTTCTCGGTTGTTTTGTGTCTTCAAAATTAATGGCAACGTGGCACCAAGTCATCACGTATAGTATATATGTGGTTGTTTTCTACAAGGGACTGTAGGCTCAATGGGCATCATATAAAGGCGAATGGACACCATGCAAGGTGAATGGACACCATATAAAGAACAGTACTCGCCATCATAAAAGTGAATGGACACCATGTAAATATGAATGGACACCATTTGCCATTTGCACACCATATAAAGGTTAACGAATGCCATATATAAGTGTGTGGACACCATATAAAGATGAACGGACACCATATAACGACAAATGCACAACATATAAAGGTGAACGCACACCACATAAAGGGATATCATAGAATACAACAACCACATAAGGCCTCTATTGCCTTCTATAGAAAACACATACTCTCCTGGTGTATATATGTGTGGCAGACCCTTGGCAGCGATGATGACGGAGTATAATTTACAAGTGTATTTGTCACAGTACAATTCGTTAAGATTTAAAGTTTGGCTTCAGTAACGTCTTGTCGATAACACGTATCGTATTTACAATATAGTCACATTGTCAAACTGTAGTCTCGCACGATCATTTTTCATTTGACTCAACATATGCAACAGGCTGCAAAAATCATATTATCAGTGGCATTACAAAGCATTGTGCACATACTTTTGTCAAGTACTGCATCAAGAAATATCGACTATATTGCATGCAATAAATTATTAGATTACTGATTGTAACGGTGAATGTCTTCCCTTCTTATAGTAGCAATTGGTGGCCGTATAGTGATATGAACGTTCGAGTAAATTAACGAAATATTCTCCATAGGGTTCAAAGTTAAATTTTGATCACAACAGCTGTAGCCATTACTATCAACGTTCGAGTAAATTAACGAAATACATGTACTCTCCATAGGGTTCAAAGTTAAATTTTGATCACAACTGTAGCCATAGTCTGGTCACAAAATGCACCTGAGTTTCACACATAGTAGTTTTGAGAAATTTCAATTCATATATAATCATACACAAAATTGCGCAATTTAACAAAAAAATACAAGATTCTTAGTTCAATGTTAACTTTTGATCTCAAGTGTAGCCCACGGATCATATCCACATTTTCAAATATATCTTAAAGGTTCATACTTATCAGTTTTGTGACAAGATTTCAAATCGCACCATCTATCCTGTTTGGTGAAAACTAAACGCTCTTTAAATTATGTTGACCCCCCATTTTAGGCAAATACTCCAAAATTAAATAATGGAAACAAGTCCACCATGAAAATAGACCTACTAGGAATACAAATCTGTTTTAATATGGCTTTTAGCAAGCAAAAATGTGATATTATATAAGAAATCTGACTATTTGTCAAACGGGTCACTAAATATCGGTTTGGGGAGGGGTATGTTTTTGCCCTGTATTCGCGCTACGTACACGTAATACAACCACACAATAGCAGATAAGCCACGGATCACAAAAACGCATACATATTGTGACAATATCCAATGAGTGTCGGATAAACGGAGTTGAAACCGACACATTTAGCTGAATCAGCGGGAAAAAAATACGTTCACAGCTCAAACGTCAAACGATTATCTGGCAAACTTTTTACCATTTTCAATACCTCTCAATTAACTCTCTCCCAAATCAGATGAAGAAAAGGTTCAATGGATCATAGATTAAAATTTTTAGACTTATGAACATCACATGAACTAACCCGAAAATTACATAAAAATAAGGTTGGGTAGCATGAGGAAAATGTGAAAAAATCGTATTTTGTCCCCTATATTGACCCCGCGACATCCGGATCCTGAAATTAGAATAGTTGGACTACATTAATATGGTGGTCGCTGAAATTCCCATTTCTGGTGACACCTCGTGTAACGAGAGCACATACTACTATGGTGCCAGCATTTGAACGGCAACATTCATAATATGACCATACGCTAGCGCAATAGCGAACCAAAGCTAAACCACTCGCATGAGGGTAGCTGTGGCTTTTAATTAAAAAATGTTTTATATCAAAATTGGTTTATAGATTCCCAGTTATTCCCACCAAATAAGATTCACACGAAGCCTGTTTCGTGGGGTGATTATCAGTAATTACAATCCGTGCACAACGGTTCGTCGAAAGAATGGACCCCAATCGTAATTTCGATTATAAATTAGGCCAATCGTACTTCCGGGTAGTCTTGATTGACAGCTAGACTATACATGGCATAAACTACCAACATCAAAGTGAAATTAGTTATACCTAGTCGAGCAGGGAGCCGGAACATTTTTACCGGTACTGAATTGAAGCAACATATTTCGTGACGCTGGGTGAACGCTGCGGCTGATATACTATATCGAGCAGCGTGTCCATTTCATAGGTGTTCATTTCAATCACAAGGTGTCACCGTGTCGATTTCAACGAAAATCGACGAACAACGTTATCGTGTAAAATCGACGAACAACGTCATCGTGTAACTTTCCCCGTTGACTGAGTTCGCCTGTACCTGCATGAATGTATATTCTGCTTTGTTCATAATTATGTGTTTCCCTTCGATTCCAGAAAATAATATGATATATATGGATTATCACATGCACGTATGTACTATATAGTCTCATGATAACAATTAATTCCACATAAAATATATGTTATTTCGTTCCGCACAGTACTGTACATTAAAGGCCCACATTCGCACAGTAGATCGGTAAATTTGTGATGTCATTCTTATTATATTTCGCATCACGAATTTCGATCACTTTCACCGCATTGTGTAGACTGTAATTAATATAGTGTCGTTATTTATTGTGTCTTATTTTCTCAATAAAAGGTAAACTGCCAGTTACTACCGCTACGCGTGAACTTACATTGTAATTCAAAATTCACAATTCTCATTTGCAATACCAGTAATCGAAAGACACAGTAACATGATTTTCCAATTACGACATTAATTCTTTTAGCCCATCGATCTTCTGTGCGACAAAAGCGGTCGCACAAATTCAAAACAGCATCGTCGTATTTGATAATAATTGGTGACGTCACAAATCAGATATAGTCTATATATATACGACCCAAAGCGTCTGGCTTTGGTTCGTTATAAAATGCATAATTACCATAGCTAGCGACATGAGAAGTAAAATGTCGGTAGTTCCGCATGTAACGATGCTATTATAGTGCAGCGGCCAAACGCCAAAAGTGGTCGGGTACGAAAACGTGAAACCAATTTATTTTAAGGAGAAATATCACCCCCTGTGAACCGGTCCTGTACAGGGAGGTATCAGTGGTTAAGATCCTGGTTGCAGGGAACACTTTGGGTAGCAAAATGTAAGCAAATGCCACACAGAGATTGAAAAATCGCGAGACGAGGACAAACTATCGAGATCTTAGCAGAAGAATAGCCGCCTCGTTAGAGCCACATCTAAAAATAGAATCTTTGGGTCTAAAATTGGTTGTACTAAAATATTCCCAAAACTTCCAAAATATCAAAACCCAAAAAAATGTTCAAAAATTCCAAAATTTATTTTTTCCAAAAAATTTCAAAACCCTAAAATTAATTTTTTCCACAAAAAAATTCAAAACCCCCAAATTTCAAAAAAAGAAAAAATTTCAAAACCCTCAAAATTATTTCTCTAAAAAAAAGTTTAAATAAAAAATTTATAACGAGTTTTTCGGTTTCTGATAATCTCGATATTAAAAAATATCGAATGTTAAATTATTTGCGCGTAATATCTTTCGTTATTTTTTTGTTCAACCAATGTTTCAATGTATTTATTAATCGATGTTTAGAAATATCTTTATACCAATTATATGTGTATGGACAGTCGCTGTAATGTTGGACATTGTGACCAACGGTATGAATGCATACATTCCAGTGTTTAACGGACGCAGTTCATATAATTGTCATACCTGAAAATAGACACTATTACTTTTACATAAATAATAAAGAGCGTTTATTCTTTACTTATCTCTATCCCATATGACAGGTGTGTATTTTCGTGAATTATTGGAAGTATTGAAATGTACTATGTTGAATCACTAACGGTCGAAAATGGTAAGGCGAAATTACAACCCCCCAGAATGAACTGTCATATTGAATGAATGATGATTTAATCTCAGCCATTTTTACATGGAACATGAGCGATGTACACGCAATCACACACGCCACATTGGTGTTAACAATGTGTCTTTCACACCTTTGCTTTACCAAATGAATTATATTATTTCCCCGGTCACAGTTATATGCTATTCAGAAAACATATCGATTTGAGCAGAAATAGTTGTTTAACGGGTTAGTATCAATTAAGGTTGATAAACTGTGTCATTCACACGATAATTAGTTAGCCAAAAAACATGCATACGTCCAGGACACTCAATTATAGAAATTGCTTTGATGACATTGTTATAACAACATTACGTAATAACCCCTTATCACTCCATTCACACTTACGACCATTTTGTATGCCGAAAACTCCAGGTAGCACCGATGATGTAACATTATATCACTGCTATTGTACCAATGATAGGTTCAGACATGTTCGATGTTTAGAAAATACATAATGTGCAGGTGTTCACTTGACAAGAGATTTTGTACACTCAATCACAGACCAACGTGATAATACCAGCATCAAATTCGATCACCAATAGATTTGACTGTGGAATGTAATGACCTTTAACTTATTTATCGATCTAAAGGGACACTCATTATGAATGAATGTTAACAATACAAGCGCACGAATGAAGAGCATTGAACATATACGAAATTACTACACGAATGAATTGAACCTTGAAATTTATATTTCACATCTTACCAACAACAGCTACAGACATAATCATAGTATTATACTGTCTTGCATGTACACACGCTATGACATCATTAAAGGCGGACAATCCACTCACGGTGTGACAACAGATACGGACATAGGCATAGTGTTATACAGTCTTCTATGTACCCACGCTATGACACCATTAACGTACATTGGATGTTAGGTCTATGACTCTTGAGTATGCACCAATCAATGAGCAAATGAGCAAGAAAATGAGCAAATGAGCAAGAAAATGAGCAAATGAGCAATAAAAATGAGCAAATGAGCAAAAAAATGAGCAAATGAGCAAGAAAATGAGCAAATGAGCAAGAAAATGAGCAAATGAGCAAGAAAATGAGCAAAAAAATGAGCAAATGAGCAAAAAAATGAGCAAATGAGCAAAAAAATGAGCAAATGAGCAAGAAAATGAGTAAATGAGCAAGAAAATGAGCAAATGAGCAATAAAAATGAGCAAATGAGCAAAAAAATGAGCAAATGAGCAAAAAAATGAGCAAATGAGCAAGAAAATGAGCAAATGAGCAATAAAAATGAGCAAAAAAATGAGCAAATGAGCAAGAAAATGAGCAAATGAGCAAGAAAATGAGCAAATGAGCAAGAAAATGAGCGAAAAAATGAGCAAATGAGCAAAAAAATGAGCAAATGAGCAAAAAAAATGAGCAAATGAGCAAGAAAATGAGTAAATGAGCAAGAAAATGAGCAAATGAGCAATAAAAATGAGCAAATGAGCAAAAAAAATGAGCAAATGAGCAAAAAAATGAGCAAATGAACAAGAAAATGAGCAAATGAGCAATAAAAATGAGCAAATGAGCAATAAAAATGAGCAAAAAAATGAGCAAATGAGCAAGAAAATGAGCAAATGAGCAAGAAAATGAGCAAATGAGCAATAAAAATGAGCAAATGAGCAAGAAAATGAGCAAAAAAAATGAGCAAATGAGCAAAAAAATGAGCAAATGAGCAAAAAAAAATGTAATTCTGCTGTGGTTAAGCAGTCCATTATTTAGGGCGTACCTGTATGTAGGCCTATCAGTGGATGAATAGTCTGCCGGAGAAGTACTGTGTAGACAGGTCTTGCCGGTAAGAGAGTCAGACGAGAAGTGAAGGCTCGGCTATTAAAACATAGTAATGCGATAGCGAACATCAAACGAGTCTGCGCACGCATATCTGTCAAAAGGATACAATAGCAGCCATTGGTCAATTTATCCCCGGTGTCAGCTCAGTAACCAATCGGGACGAAGCCGAAGGTCAACTCATTTTTTTTTTGCTCAATATAGTACGTCACTTGGACATTTTATCAGTTTATCACGTGATCACTAAATGTGGCAATCGGGTATCCACCGATGCCTGCAATTTATTATTTATAATAATTGGACTCATTGATCTCACGTAAATAATACTCTTAGTTGTTCCAATAAAATAGTTATCAAATTCGATCACCAATAGATTTGACTGTGGAATATAATGACCTTTAACTTATTTATCGATCTATGTTAGAACATGGTCTTAACAAAAAACTTGACCATAACAAAAATTACCTTACATTTATGTATGAATCTAATTAGACCATACGTAAATATTGTCAGCTTATCGTCTGATGAGCAAATCCGATGTTTATCAAAAATAGTACAACTTCCAGTTGGTAATTACTCTTACGAATGAAGAGCGTTGAACATATACGAAATTACTACACGAATGAACTGAAATTTATATTTTCACATCTTACCAACAACAGATACAGACATAGTCATAGTGTTATACTATCTTACATGTACCCATGCTATGACATCATTCGAAGGGGCAATACACTCAAGGAGTTAAAGTGACACACGAAACAAGGGACGTGATGTAATATTGGTGTTTGAATCTTAAAGGAACACAAGACACTCTAAAGGGACACTCATTATGAATGAATGTTAACAATACAAGCGCACGAATGAAGAGCGTTGAACATATACAAAATTACTACACGAATGAATTGAACCTTGAAATTTATATTTCACATCTTACCAACAACAGCTACAGGCATTATCATAGGGTTATACTGTCTTGCATATACACACGCTATGACATCATTAAAGGCGGACAATCCACTCACGGTGTGACAACAGATACAGACATAGGCATAGTGTTATACAGTCTTCTATGTACCAATGCTATGACATAATTAAAGGGGGATAATACACGCACGGTGTGGAATGTTAAAGTGACACGCGGTAAGGGACGTGATGTAATATTGGTGAAACCCCCTCCCCACTTATAGATATATAACGAAGACGAGAATAACATGTTGATGAAGTTTATTGAAATTTAATCATTGTCTGAATCTTCGACCGTTAGATTTACTTCTAAGAGTTTCTTGAATTTTCTCATCGCTTCATCTGCAGCCCATTCATTATTATATCCGTGTTTGGTCAGTTTGACCATTTTCTTCATGATCATGGTATGTATGCGTGATGTTTTCAATCGATACTGGTATTCTATTAATCGTCTATAACTTTTGAGAAACAGAGCAAACTCTGTGTCGATGGTATCCTCTTTTCCCGACATGCTCTCATCTCCCGAAATGCTCTCTTCTTCTTTCACATCATTGGTGACGCGTTTCATCATACTTTTGAATGTGTCCATCTCGTTGACACATCGCGCAGCTTTCTTAAGACCGAATACCGTTCTACTACCGACGCCATTACCATCTTCTGAATCTGATAGCGTTCCACGTTCATCTTCATCTGAATCTAAAAACGCTTCGTCAGATTCATCGGTATCTTCTCCGAAGAGAGTTGGTTTTGTCTCGGACATAACTCCGTGTTTAATCTGTTTATGTCTTTGTAGATTGTAGTTCGTCGATAAAATAATGCCACATAAATCACACCCGTGCATTATCGCGAATTATTGGAAGAACCATCACTCTTATAAGTAGCGATAAAAAGAGAGAATAAGGTGTGGTATACAACCGTCGCTCTAAGAGTACGTTCGTCCCGGGGGGCTAGGGTATAGATATTTGACCGCCGGTGATTCAATTAATGCCAATTTATCAGTATGGTACTCTATGTATTCATTCATGATTTGGCTAATCGTATGACACTGATCTTTTCATTTTCTTCTTATTATTAGACAAACCTCCATCAGACACTCTCTTGTTGGTTTGTTTGGACGCTTTACGTGTGTTTGTCAACTTATTTGCTGCAACTTCAGCCTTAGCCATTTCAATCGCTTGAGCGATGGGTGTCACCACGTTAATAAGTGGTTTTAGAACGTCTTCTTCACTATCACTAGTTTTAGTTCTGTCAATAAAGTATCGACCCTGATTATCTGGCATTAACTTCCCATCAACCATATCTCTGAAATGTTTTCTCCACATTTCAAGATCTGCTGGAATATACGGGATCGACATGTTTCTTCAAAATGTACAAGTCACTCTTTTTTCTGCATTTTATTTTAGAAAGTTTATCGCCTCTTATAAAAATCGATTATTGGCCATGAATGCCAAATGCACCATGATAGTTATCGATGTCAATAATGCGTTTCGTTGAGATCTTGATTGAGTATGCACCAATCAATGAGCAAATAAATGAGCAAGCAGGATGTTATGTCGCTTGGTGGCGGAGGTAGCATCACCAAATTACCCTCGGGGGGACCTCATTCTGCCATCTAAAAATAGAATCTTTGGGTCTAAAATTGGTTGTACTAAAATATTCCCAAAAACCCAAAACTCCAAAAATTTCAAAAAACTTAAAAAATTTCAAAAAATTTCAAAAACTTCAAAAATTTCAAAAATTTCAAAAACTTCAAAAATTTCAAAAAACTTCAAAAATTTCAAAAACTTCAAAAATAAGACCCCGGCGGAGGCGGCGGCGGCGGCGCCACCGCCGGTATTTTACTGCGGGGTCCGCCGGCGGCTGACCCCGGCGGCTGCGGCGGAGGCACCGCCGCCGCAGTAAAATACCGGCGCCGCCGCCGCCGCCGCCGCCGCCGCCGCCTCCGCCGGGGTTTTATTTTTGAAGTTTTTGAAGTTTTTTGAAATTTTTGAAGTTTTTGAAATTTTTGAAATTTTTGAAATTTTTGAAATTTTTTGAAATTTTTGAAGTTTTTTGAAATTTTTGAAGTTTTGGGTTTTTGGGAATATTTTAGTACAACCAATTTTAGACCCAAAGATTCTATTTTTAGATGGCAGAATGAGGTCCCCCCGAGGGTAATTTGGTGATGCTACCTCCGCCACCAAGCGACATAACATCCTGCTTGCTCATTTATTTGCTCATTGATTGGTGCATACTCAATCAAGATCTCAACGAAACGCATTATTGACATCGATAACTATCATGGTGCATTTGGCATTCATGGCCAATAATCGATTTTTATAAGAGGCGATAAACTTTCTAAAATAAAATGCAGAAAAAAGAGTGACTTGTACATTTTGAAGAAACATGTCGATCCCGTATATTCCAGCAGATCTTGAAATGTGGAGAAA
Source organism: Siphonodentalium dalli (assembly GCA_032622095.1). Lineage (NCBI taxonomy): Eukaryota > Metazoa > Mollusca > Scaphopoda > Gadilida > Siphonodentaliidae > Siphonodentalium > Siphonodentalium dalli. Next base: position 56,631,613 of record CP136069.1, on the reverse strand, counting down.
ACATTTCAGAGATATGGTTGATGGGAAGTTAATGCCAGATAATCAGGGTCGATACTTTATTGACAGAACTAAAACTAGTGATAGTGAAGAAGACGTTCTAAAACCACTTATTAACGTGGTGACACCCATCGCTCAAGCGATTGAAATGGCTAAGGCTGAAGTTGCAGCAAATAAGTTGACAAACACACGTAAAGCGTCCAAACAAACCAACAAGAGAGTGTCTGATGGAGGTTTGTCTAATAATAAGAAGAAAATGAAAGATCAGTGTCATACGATTAGCCAAATCATGAATACCATACTGATAAATTGGCATTAATTGAATCACCGGCGGTCAAATATCTATACCCTAGCCCCCCGGGACGAACGTACTCTTAGAGCGACGGTTGTATACCACACCTTATTCTCTCTTTTTATCGCTACTTATAAGAGTGATGGTTCTTCCAATAATTCGCGATAATGCACGGGTGTGATTTATGTGGCATTATTTTATCGACGAACTACAATCTACAAAGACATAAACAGATTAAACACGGAGTTATGTCCGAGACAAAACCAACTCTCTTCGGAGAAGATACCGATGAATCTGACGAAGCGTTTTTAGATTCAGATGAAGATGAACGTGGAACGCTATCAGATTCAGAAGATGGTAATGGCGTCGGTAGTAGAACGGTATTCGGTCTTAAGAAAGCTGCGCGATGTGTCAACGAGATGGACACATTCAAAAGTATGATGAAACGCGTCACCAATGATGTGAAAGAAGAAGAGAGCATTTCGGGAGATGAGAGCATGTCGGGAAAAGAGGATACCATCGACACAGAGTTTGCTCTGTTTCTCAAAAGTTATAGACGATTAATAGAATACCAGTATCGATTGAAAACATCACGCATACATACCATGATCATGAAGAAAATGGTCAAACTGACCAAACACGGATATAATAATGAATGGGCTGCAGATGAAGCGATGAGAAAATTCAAGAAACTCTTAGAAGTAAATCTAACGGTCGAAGATTCAGACAATGATTAAATTTCAATAAACTTCATCAACATGTTATTCTCGTCTTCGTTATATATCTATAAGTGGGGAGGGGGTTTCACCAATATTACATCACGTCCCTTACCGCGTGTCACTTTAACATTCCACACCGTGCGTGTATTATCCCCCTTTAATTATGTCATAGCATTGGTACATAGAAGACTGTATAACACTATGCCTATGTCTGTATCTGTTGTCACACCGTGAGTGGATTGTCCGCCTTTAATGATGTCATAGCGTGTGTATATGCAAGACAGTATAACCCTATGATAATGCCTGTAGCTGTTGTTGGTAAGATGTGAAATATAAATTTCAAGGTTCAATTCATTCGTGTAGTAATTTTGTATATGTTCAACGCTCTTCATTCGTGCGCTTGTATTGTTAACATTCATTCATAATGAGTGTCCCTTTAGAGTGTCTTGTGTTCCTTTAAGATTCAAACACCAATATTACATCACGTCCCTTGTTTCGTGTGTCACTTTAACTCCTTGAGTGTATTGCCCCTTCGAATGATGTCATAGCATGGGTACATGTAAGATAGTATAACACTATGACTATGTCTGTATCTGTTGTTGGTAAGATGTGAAAATATAAATTTCAGTTCATTCGTGTAGTAATTTCGTATATGTTTAACGCTCTTCATTCGTAAGAGTAATTACCAACTGGAAGTTGTACTATTTTTGATAAACATCGGATTTGCTCATCAGACGATAAGCTGACAATATTTACGTATGGTCTAATTAGATTCATGCATAAATGTAAGGTAATTTTTGTTATGGTCAAGTTTTTTGTTAAGACCATGTTCTAACATAGATCGATAAATAAGTTAAAGGTCATTATATTCCACAGTCAAATCTATTGGTGATCGAATTTGATAACTATTTTATTGGAACAACTAAGAGTATTATTTACGTGAGATCAATGAGTCCAATTATTATAAATAATAAATTGCAGGCATCGGTGGATACCCGATTGCCACATTTAGTGATCACGTGATAAACTGATAAAATGTCCAAGTGACGTACTATATTGAGCAAAAAAAAAATGAGTTGACCTTCGGCTTCGTCCCGATTGGTTACTGAGCTGACACCGGGGATAAATTGACCAATGGCTGCTATTGTATCCTTTTGACAGATATGCGTGCGCAGACTCGTTTGATGTTCGCTATCGCATTACTATGTTTTAATAGCCGAGCCTTCACTTCTCGTCTGACTCTCTTACCGGCAAGACCTGTCTACACAGTACTTCTCCGGCAGACTATTCATCCACTGATAGGCCTACATACAGGTATGCCCTAAATAATGGACTGCTTAACCACAGCAGAATTACATTTTTTTTTGCTCATTTGCTCATTTTTTTGCTCATTTGCTCATTTTTTTTGCTCATTTTCTTGCTCATTTGCTCATTTTTATTGCTCATTTGCTCATTTTCTTGCTTATTTGCTCATTTTCTTGCTCATTTGCTCATTTTTTTGCTCATTTGCTCATTTTTATTGCTCATTTGCTCATTTTTATTGCTCATTTGCTCATTTTCTTGTTCATTTGCTCATTTTTTTGCTCATTTGCTCATTTTTTTGCTCATTTGCTCATTTTTATTGCTCATTTGCTCATGTTCTTGCTCATTTACTCATTTTCTTGCTCATTTGCTCATTTTTTTGTTCATTTGCTCATTTTTTTGCTCATTTGCTCATTTTTTTGCTCATTTTCTTGCTCATTTGCTCATTTTCTTGCTCATTTGCTCATTTTTTTACTCATTTGCTCATTTTTATTGCTCATTTGCTCATTTTCTTGCTCATTTGCTCATTTTTTTTGCTCATTTTTTTGCTCATTTGCTCATTTTTATTGCTCATTTGCTCATTTTCTTGCTCATTTACTCATTTTCTTGCTCATTTGCTCATTTTTTTGCTCATTTGCTCATTTTTTTGCTCATTTGCTCATTTTTTTGCTCATTTTCTTGCTCATTTGCTCATTTTCTTGCTCATTTGCTCATTTTCTTGCTCATTTGCTCATTTTTTTGCTCATTTGCTCATTTTTATTGCTCATTTGCTCATTTTCTTGCTCATTTGCTCATTTTCTTGCTCATTTACTCATTTTCTTGCTCATTTGCTCATTGTTTTGCTCATTTGCTCATTTTTTTGCTCATTTGCTCATTTTTTTGCTCATTTTCTTGCTCATTTGCTCATTTTCTTGCTCATTTGCTCATTTTCTTGCTCATTTGCTCATTTTTTTGCTCATTTGCTCATTTTTATTGCTCATTTGCTCATTTTCTTGCTCATTTGCTCATTTTCTTGCTCATTTGCTCATTTTCTTGCTCATTTGCTCATTGATTGGTGCATACTCAAGAGTCATAGACCTAACATCCAATGTACGTTAATGGTGTCATAGCGTGGGTACATAGAAGACTGTATAACACTATGCCTATGTCCGTATCTGTTGTCACACCGTGAGTGGATTGTCCGCCTTTAATGATGTCATAGCGTGTGTACATGCAAGACAGTATAATACTATGATTATGTCTGTAGCTGTTGTTGGTAAGATGTGAAATATAAATTTCAAGGTTCAATTCATTCGTGTAGTAATTTCGTATATGTTCAATGCTCTTCATTCGTGCGCTTGTATTGTTAACATTCATTCATAATGAGTGTCCCTTTAGATCGATAAATAAGTTAAAGGTCATTACATTCCACAGTCAACTCTATTGGTGATCGAATTTGATGCTGGTATTATCACGTTGGTCTGTGATTGAGTGTACAAAATCTCTTGTCAAGTGAACACCTGCACATTATGTATTTTCTAAACATCGAACATGTCTGAACCTATCATTGGTACAATAGCAGTGATATAATGTTACATCATCGGTGCTACCTGGAGTTTTCGGCATACAAAATGGTCGTAAGTGTGAATGGAGTGATAAGGGGTTATTACGTAATGTTGTTATAACAATGTCATCAAAGCAATTTCTATAATTGAGTGTCCTGGACGTATGCATGTTTTTTGGCTAACTAATTATCGTGTGAATGACACAGTTTATCAACCTTAATTGATACTAACCCGTTAAACAACTATTTCTGCTCAAATCGATATGTTTTCTGAATAGCATATAACTGTGACCGGGGAACTAATATAATTCATTTGGTAAAGCAAAGGTGTGAAAGACACATTGTTAACACCAATGTGGCGTGTGTGATTGCGTGTACATCGCTCATGTTCCATGTAAAAATGGCTGAGATTAAATCATCATTCATTCAATATGACAGTTCATTCTGGGGGGTTGTAATTTCGCCTTACCATTTTCGACCGTTAGTGATTCAACATAGTACATTTCAATACTTCCAATAATTCACGAAAATACACACCTGTCATATGGGATAGAGATAAGTAAAGAATAAACGCTCTTTATTATTTATGTAAAAGTAATAGTGTCTATTTTTAGGTATGACAATTATATGAACTGCGTCCGTTAAACACTGGAATGTATGCATTCATACCGTTGGTCACAATGTCCAACATTACAGCGACTGTCCATACACATATAATTGGTATAAAGATATTTCTAAACATCGATTAATAAATACATTGAAACATTGGTTGAACAAAAAAATAACGAAAGATATTACGCGCAAATAATTTAACATTCGATATTTTTTAATATCGAGATTATCAGAAACCGAAAAACTCGTTATAAATTTTTTATTTAAACTTTTTTTTAGAGAAATAATTTTGAGGGTTTTGAAATTTTTTCTTTTTTTGAAATTTGGGGGTTTTGATTTTTTTTGTGGAAAAAATTAATTTTAGGGTTTTGAAATTTTTTGGAAAAAATAAATTTTGGAATTTTGGAAATTTTTTTTGGGTTTTGATATTTTGGAAGTTTTGGGAATATTTTAGTACAACCAATTTTAGACCCAAAGATTCTATTTTTAGATGTGGCTCTAACGAGGCGGCTATTCTTCTCTTAGCACATGTTAGCGGCCGAGTGAACTACAAAATAACCTATACAGGATATACTGCTTTTGTGTTAACATCCATTTAGATATAACGTTGACAATCCACAATTTATGCATTCATATCCCATTTTTAACAAGAAAATACTGATTATCTTTGACAAAAAATAATATATTAAAGAGACGTCGAATGGTTCATTATAGTAATTGTTTACATATACTTGTATTCTGGACGGCGAGTAATACGTTATTATTTAACTGCTCTTTTTTTAACGAAAGCAACTGTTGAATGGCCCTACTCGCGGTGTTTATGCATTTATCCTGATTGCAGCGGTTGCAATATATGAAATGGTAACGACTGCAGGTGCATGACTAAAATATTGGTTTAAACACATTTATTGCAACAAAAGTTACAAGGGATTGGGACACAAGTCATAAAAACTTAATGCAGCCCCTTTCCCAACGATATATAAACAACTGTTTACTTGAATAAAGCCCATTAAATTGATAGCAGACCACCGTCAGACAGTGCCCTTACCACCTGCAGACAGTATCATTAAAATTTTGGAAACGCGAGATTTTGGTGGGAGTTGATGTTGTTAAGTTTTCTTGAGTGACGTCTTCGAACTATATCGGTCGCTCCAAAGGCAGGTATTCTTGAGATGCCGTATCTATATAAAAAGACGATAAACAGATATACAAACAAGTACTTTGACAAGAATGAGCTAGAAAATGGGAAAAAATCAATCGAAACTATCAGATTATTTCCATGAAATATCAACAATACCCTAATATGATATTTTGCAATGCCAATACCTCCTTAATTTGTCTCATCACCGAGTCGCTACCATATTGGACACATCCAGCCCTCATTCCGCGGTTTAAGTGCTACAGGTCAAAGCTCTGGAGTAGAATGCTACTCCAGAACTTTGACCTGTAGCACTTAAACCGCGGAATGAGTGCTTGGTGGGTCCAATATGGTGGCGACTCAGTGATCTCTCTTATAAAGTCCTAACACAGCGTTACTCGAAGTCTTTGAATATACCATGCATGAAATATCGCCCATAATAAAGATGGCTGTGCAGATTAGTACAGTCCCTTAACCGATTTTGGCCAAATAAAGGACGCTTTATGCCGACCCCAATATGTTATCTCGAAATGTCCCGAAACCAGGGACGTGGCTACAGGATCTCCAGGGGGATGACTAGGTTGGGATTTCAACTGCAGCCTCCCCTGAACCAGACGAAATTTCAAAGTCAGCTAAATTCATTTTGCACCCGACCCTTCCGATGATTTCTCAAACTGGTGCCTCAAACTTTCCAACTGTTGGATACTTCCAACATGACACCCCTATGGTTGGACAATTTCTCACTAATGACCATTTGAGTCCAAAACAATTGTCACTGAAAAAGGAAGGAAAATATATCCAACTTTTGGTATAATCCTGCATGTCGCAGCCTCCAAGCAGAAACCACATCAACGATCCACAACAGCCACCAGGACGCGATGTTAGGATTATTGACAACATAATGTAGATGTTTGAAGAAGTTCCTTTATACCCGGTATGAGAACATTCAGATATTTGAACCTGAAAATTGCATAAATCCTAACATCTAATGGTCCAACTCCAGACAAATGCACACGGCTGCGGACAAAAGACCAGGAACATGGTTGTTCGGTTCGGTGTAAGAAAATTTTGAAAACTAAACAAGAAAATCGCAAAATCCAAGCATCTAGACTGGCCTCAAGCTTTTTTACTGAGTGTTGGAAATTTCAAACCTCATTTCAGTCCATAATTTTTACCAAATGTAGTAAAATATTGTTTTCGTAAACTAATTGGCCAGGGGGAGGAACCATGACACGCCGGGCCGACCATGGTTCGGCACGGTGTTAAACATTTTGAAATCTGAACAAGTAAATCGCAAAATCCTGGCATCTATAGACTGGCCTCAAGCTTTCCTAGCGGGCATTTACGGCTCGAATCGAATCTCGAATCAAATCAGGTCAATGATTTCACATCGAATCGAATCTCGTCACCTATTAAACTTATAACAATACGTTTTGAGCAATTTGTTATTGAAGCCCATCGCGACAACGAATACTACGCACGTTTTATCCGGCATATCCCCCCTCCCAGAATTTACGTACATTGGAATTCTCGTACCGCCGTACAGGTTGAACTCTTCAATCCGGACCGGGATAAGTATTAGGTATTAGGTATACAATACGCAGTTTCACACTTGTTCTGAAATGTAATTTTTGGTGCAAATTGTACGATTACAGTACTAAGAATGTCTGACTTTCTGAGGAATTTTCTGAAACAAAAATATAAGGTTATAAGTAATGTAATCGCACTGTTTCGTACAGTTTGTTGAAATGGATAGAATCGATACTCGATGAAATTGCGACAGCCTGCGCCATTGATTGAGACCACCATATGGTATTCACACATACATACATAAAAATAATTAGATATACATTTTTTTATTACAAATCTAATACAAAACAGTGTATGATGAAACTAAAAGAATTTCTTTTCAAAACATTGATGAAATTGATGGTTAGAAGGAACTAAATGTTTTCCATATATTATAGGCCACAGTGTTAATGTTAAAACGTTGACCATCGAACGCTCACGCAAAATTCTCGAGTTCCGAAGTGCACAATGCATGCGTTCGTGAACAACCCTTTGGGCATCTGTTCGCACAGAGGAGAACCTTTCCAGTCACGCCTTTTTCAAAAACCAACATACATGTACGTTTTCCACACTACCCCACGTTTTGCACATAATTTGACAGTCTGACGATAGCCAATACAGCCACGATCACCCAGCCATTGTTTGGACACGAACGCATTTCAGACTAGGAAACGCCCACTCTTTTTTACATGCTATGGATATTATATTTCTTGAATAACTAAATTTATTTTCATATTATTCGCCAATCGCGCGCCAGAATTTTTTTAACTCGTATTCGAGGAGATGTAAAAACGAAAGGGAATAACTGTTTCGTACAGTTTGTTGAAATGGATAGAATCGATACTCGATGAAATTGCGACAGCCTGCGCCATTGATTGAGACCACCATATGGTATTCACACATACATACATAAAAATCATACATTCGATACAAATATTAATTTGTTTTAACTCTACTTATTTAGTTCCTTCTAACCTGAAGGAATGCTAATTAATTCACTGAACTTGACTGAAGACAATATAATATCTGAATTCACGCGCTAAGTTTGATTATTGCCATATGTTCGGGTAATGGCTGGAGCCCTAAGCAGAAATATGTGCTTATTTACTTAATTCTCCTCAGTTTACACGACATGCAACGAGGAAATAAATGGTGTATCCAATATTCGTGATATTGACGAGTCGTCTGATGGATTTCGAATCTATGAGATAAACATGAGTGATAAGGTTGGTTGAACAATAATTTTGTCCACACGACACATTCAAAATAGAACTATATTTGTTCTTGAATGTGTCTTTACTTCTTCTTTGGTTGTGATGAGGAAATCAATATTAATTTGTTTTAACCCCTGCCGTTTCGAGATCGTCTTTCCTTGCAAAAAGGATATCACATTCTTCGCAATTCTATGCGGAATTTATCCACCTGTAAATTCGATACATTTCAATCAGAATTGCGACTCATTATAAATCATTAGAGATCTTCCATATATGCAAAACATGAGCGTTGAACTAAATTCAAATATTCTGATTATCTGCATACAAATCAAACTGACATATGAAGTAGTTCTTCCTTTCGCAATCCGTATCCACCATCATCCAGCCGATTATTCCATCCAACCTCAAACATGAATTCACTGGATAGCTATCCCATGGGTAGCTATTTGGGGAGGAAGTCTCTCCCCATTGGGTGTACTTCATTGTCGATTCATCCCAATGTGTCCACGGACCTCCGGTTTCCTTAGATCCATCGATATATACCCTCTCCATGCTGGAATTATCTAAGAGTGAGAAAGAAATAATGAAGTATATAGAGAAGATTAATTAGTACATGTATATAGGCGCTTATAACGTGCCTCGCTCACCTCCGCCCATTCGCACTACAATGCAACCATTATATGTGTCATTTCTAAAAACGCGCCTGCTCTATAGTACGTCATGCTACTGGGGGGGGGGGGGTGGTGGTCAGCGAATGCGCTAAAAACCATGCAATTAAATTATTATATTGCATTTACATGTGGAGAACACTATTCACAGCATGGTTTCAACGTGTTGCATTTGTTTCACAGGGGCATGTAACGCGTTCCGCTGTCCGCCCCCTTTTGACGCCGCCTATATACGCGCATGCTTTACGTTAATGGTAGTATTATAGAGACAATGGGAACTGTGGGAATTCACCTTTCTACCATCGCTCGGCAAATGGGACAAATTTAGCCCATTCACCCCAGTAATGCTAACGATATAGCCACGGATGTATCGGCGAAGAATTCATCTTTCAATCAATACCACAAACTCCCATCAGAACCATTCATATACATAGCATTTGATAATTTTTTAACCACCGAATATTGTCTCCGAAGAGAGTAAATTTCGGATTGATCCAGCTCAAAAAACAATGGCCGATATGTTCCTCTAAATTCACACCCGCACGGCTTACTATAATTAAAACTCGGTCAAACAATCAACTAAACATCGAGTGCTCAGGGATTTCTTGTCGGCTAATAATTTATTTCCTCATACAAATCAACACATCGTCAGTAAACAATTTCTATAGAGGAGAAATCTGTCGATAATTCCAACTTTTTTATCATTTTTTGTTTACGAATCACGCAGCGCCTCATTTTAATATTCATTATGACCTGACCTTTCCATGACTGCAATAGTAGAAACAGCCAATCACCGCTCAGTATTAGAATCGATGTCAGGTCGTAATGAATATTAAAATGAGGCGCTGCGTGATTCGTAAACAAAAAATGAAAAAAAAGTTGGAATTATCGACAGACAAAACGTTGATCATAATATTTCGTAAGCGCAGTTCGACGAACACTCATCAAAATAATCTAAGTACTCGTTTCAAATGATTTAAATTTGAAGAAAACGTTGGTGAGTGCAACAAAATATGATAATTTGTTATGTTTGTACGCCAGGGCGCACCAGAATGGGTGTAAAAGTGTAGAAATATGCAAAATTCTACGAAGACAATATTTATCGAAAGTGCCCAGCTGGGCGGTTCCACGTTATTCGATAGATATCGTCTCGTTTTAAAAGATGTACATAGAAAAAGTCTTTAGTATGTATTTTTAAAATGGTCACTGGTTGTGTTACAACATGTAAACATCCTTGTATTGATGTATATATAGAATTAGAAAATCGCCAAAATTGAGTAAAAATTATCGAAAATTTACTTCGGTTATCCGTCGATGCTTCGGTCTGCAATATTCGATCAGAAAGCTTTCTGATGGCAAGTTTTCGGGATATTCGCAAAGAAATATATATATAAGTTGTCCAAAAGTAATAATCAATCACTATTGCGTCCCAAATATCCTTTAATTTGGAGTTTTCTCTAATACCGCCCAGCTGGGCAGCCTAGCTGGGCTTTTATACTATTTTTTTCAAAATCGCACAGCTGGGCAGCCCAGCTGGGCTTTTATATGGTCTCCTAAGTCACACGGATTGAGAGAAAATAGACATTGGCGTTCATCATCGTGAATGTAACTGCTTTTTAAAAATAAAAATTTCCGTTCCGCTGAAAATGCTTACGATATCAACTGTATATAGTTTCAAGATTTAATCTAGTCTTCCTTGTTGCTATAATTATTGTGTTTTTGTGTTTCAATTTACTTAATTTGTTTCATTGGAATAGCTTTCAACTCAATATGTGGCAAACGAAATCACATATGAAGGTTCGCGTGTGGTTTGGTCGAGTTTTAGTGAGCTGGAGTGAGCAACTGCGATAAAGTTATATTGTGGGGACAACCCATTCTGAATGAATGCAGAGACGGTAGTCACAATTATGAAAAAGGTGATCAGAAACCCACAAACTACCGCCCCCCGTCCGCCCAACCGCATCTTAATTGGTTAAAAAAAATCGGCGATTGCTCATGCCGTCATGCATGAGGACGCAGACGGTACGGGAAAGTAACACTGGCATTGCGTTACAAGTACATGTAGATACATGAGATGAAGGCGAGCTACTCCTTACAAATTAAAAAAAATAATATGGGAAATGTATACCTGTACATGACAATTTTTCTGTAACAATATATACGTTGCTGACCACGAAAGGGCAGGTGTTTCATGTATGTACCACAACCTGATCGCGATTTCAGCCTGGAGAGTCCAAACATTTTCACCGAACCCCACAAAAAATATCCATAGTTTCCCAGTCACTAAGTCTTTATATAGTTTGATATTACTTTACCTGGCAATGCAAGGATATTCTGAATGAACGTCATGGTCATGTGACTGCCGATTTTCAATAGGTGTGCTCCATCTGACAGACAACGGTTTCTTGCCACCTCGTGCGTCTCTTCTGACTCGGAGATCCGGAAGCATAGTGTGCTGTTAGTATCGTACTCGAAGGATTGCGGACACTCTGTAAAAATACGCATTAAGGTATATTTGATGTGGTGAGTGGTGACAATAGGTGATTGGATTGGATTGGATTGGATTGTTTATTTGCACAAATTAAATACATAATACAAAAGCATAATAATCTATCCTGAACATTTCCACAGGAGCGGCATGGCGAATACATTCAATACAGGTCGTCATCCTGCCACCCCTTGTACACAATAGAGAACAAGTATATGGCGATCATATTGTTGTGTGACAATCAAGATGTTGCAGATGAAGGTCCATTATGGTTCAGAGGATTTGCTACACTTTTGGGTTGTGTTTTATTCATCCATTTTGTTCAACAAAAGTGACACAAACGGGTGACCGCTTTTGGCACACGGGACCACAAGTTACATTTGTGGTAAATTACATTTGATTGTCTTCGTACCAACATATACACAGTGTTATCATGCAGTATTAAATTTTATTGCAAAACGTGATTTCATAATACTTAATTAACCCTTCCCTGGCGGGAGCTGCGCCGGTGAAGTATTAAATATCATGTTCCAGTGTATTCTCTTATATATTCGAATCTCCCATAGAGAGCATGACATATACGAGAATGCACTGGCTTACAAGGTCAAGGCAAATATTGTTCGGCAAATGTATTCTCTCATGTATGCGAGGCTCCCTTTTGGAGACTCGCATATATAAGAGAATGCATTGACACAAGGTTTTCGCAACATTTCAGGAAGCTCCTGTCATGGCAGGGTTAATGCATTCTTGGAATTATATACTTCGAATTATCGTGAGAATGCATGGGGTGGACACAGCCGGCGCCAGTCGATGAGCAAAGCGGTTGCTAATGGGACAATAAGGTATTGTCTGCTCACGTATACACTAATTAAGCGTGTGTCATGGGAAATGAAATACACCGTTAAAACCATGGATAAACTTCCAACACCAATGCACAAATGGAATTTTTTAACAGGTTATTTGAAAATACATAGCCAATTTTATGGGCGGTCAATTGGTCTAAAATGAGTCAATAATAATCAATAGGTGTTAACCAATAACCAATAAGCAAATTCCAACTTAACAGACGTTAAATGAAAATTTTGAAAGGTCGAATTACAGCCAACAAGTCAGTTCCAAATTAACGATCATTTTAAAATCAATGAACGATTACCAAATACTAGACTTTTCAACATCAACAGACACCGCTGTCAATATCAATCAACGGGGAAGTGAGATAGAAACAAATATATAAATTAATGGACGAATGCAACGAAACACCCCTGTAATGGCCGGGGCACAAAATATATCAAACATGCTTGATATGCGAGCTCGATTTCTCAGAGCGTCGGACACGCATTAACTGATGCGCACACTTGTAGCCAAATTGCTCCGAGACCGATAACTCAGCAATCGGGCTCCAGAGTGCGCCGGCATATCAAGCATATGATATTTTCTCAACCCGTGAGGTAAATTGCTCAAGTGTTCGCGGATACTCTTGCTCAAAGTAGTTATTTTTTTACGAATATTAAGCCAAATCGACAACACACACCGTCATTCTTATATATTAATTAAATGCGATGACTCTCGATGGCGAAATCATTTTTGTTAACTTATCGCCGATATTTACGTCCCGAATTGAGATGTAAATATTTACAACTGAGCGTAGTTCAGACGAAGTTTTCCATGGATTTTTATGGCAGATTTCTTTGAAATTGTTGGCAATGTTAGTAGAATGGTACACTTCCCAGGTTAGCACACAGGTACATGTAACAAATATTTTATTACTTACTATAAAAAAGAAAGGTATGTCATTCTGGCGGCCATATTAAAATTTTCGTTTGTCGCCTTGGCCGGCGGGTGTTAATCTGCACCGATTTAATTCGGGTAAACGGCTAAATATACAATAACTTAATTTACGTATACAAACTGTATAATATTCGATTACCACTTCATATGTTGCTTATTCCTTATTCCAATAAAAAGTGTTTGTATTTGATATATTAGATGATTTTATACAAGTGACTAGTCAATATTTTGTCTGTAGATTCATAGTAAATTGTAGCTGACGGCTGATTGGTTGAAATAAAAAAAATCCTCTTTATTTTTTTTCCGTATGTCACCTGACTTTTGTTGATAAACAAAACGACATGCTGTCACAAATAGTTCGGCCAATCGGTGAACATAAATAAATTCACTGCGGTCATCGCGATGGAATGTGGATGGATCCCCGATCAATCTCCAATGTTTTGTCGTTGAAAACAGTTAGTAATACCAAATATGGTCAAATTCAAGAAGAGAGGGCACAAGGTTGCACATTTCGTATACTAATCTGTTTTTTAACGTAAGTCATAAAACATTTTGCCATTTATCCGAATAAAATCGGTGCACATTAACTCCCACACGGCCGAATCAACAATGGCTACTCAATATTTCCACCAGAGTGGGTGGCCTTATATGTATATACTATATATATAACAAAAATTCACAAGCGCCTGTGGGTTAGCAGAGCACTTGAGTACAAACATCAAATCGCATTCGTCGTCTCTTTGCTTCATTTTTTTCTATTTCACGATAGAGTTCTTCCCATTGATTGATATTGACAGCGGTTCCTGTCAACTTTTCACAGATCTATTATTTGGAAATCGGACATTGATTTTAAGATGACCGTTAAATTGGAATTGACATGTTGGCTGTAATTGGACCTTTATTATTTTTTCTTTTGACGTGTAAATCGTCCTTTATTAATTTACGTTTGACGTCGAGTTGGAATTGACTTATTGATTGTAATTCGACCTTTATATATTAATTTTCATTTGACGTCTATTAAGTTGGAATTTACTTATTGATTAGTGGTTAGCACCTATTGATTTTTATTTGGCGTATTTCAAACCAAATGGCCGCCCATACAATATAACGCTGAAAGTATGCATGAATATATAAATTAACGTAAACAATCAGGGCATCATAATTTTAAATGCAACATACGACGGGTTCGGTTGCTGATTGGTAGAATATAATATGCATTATTTGTATATGCTAATAATTATTTGATTGACGGCTGTGGAAACAACATTGATAGTAGTATAATTAACGTACCATATTCGCAAAAGTACCCATGCTTCTCCGACCATGATCTCTCCGTTGTAGCGCCGACAACCGTTTCTGCACACTTATCATCAATTCCGAAGGTCAAGGCCATTTGATCAGCTGCAGTAGCAGGGGTCAGTGGTTCCGGCATTTTCACCCCTGTGAACGAACGAATAACAAAAACAATCCGCTAAACCAGATAACAAACCATCGGATTGTATATTATTCGTTTGGAGGGATGTTACGGTGATAAAAGCAGACGACAGATAAATAGAAGTTCAGAAGGAGTCATATTTATTGAGGGAAATGTTTAGATATTATGTTCAACAAATGGTCGTCTGTTGAACTTATTATCTGAACATTTCCAATGGGATAACTACTCAACAATGACGCTTTAGTATAGAATGGGTTAAACGTATTATCTGAACATTTCCTATGGGACAAGATATATATACTCAACAATGATGTCTTAGTATAGAACGGGTTAAACTTATTATCTGAACATTTCCTATGGGATAACTACTCATCAATGATGCTTTAGTATAGAAAGGGTTGAACTTATTATGTCAATCTCCATACAGTTGCGTTCCTTTGCTATGCTTCACGCTCCGGACCACATAGCAGTGACCAAACCCCCTGCATAGTTCAGTCCCCTACGCAGGACTGCCCGCTGCCCGCACCTGTACGTAATGCGAAGAAATGTCGCATTTATTTGTTTGCGACTTTTGTAGGTTACAATTCATTCTGCATTATTCTGAGAAACTGAACAGTACATATTCATTTGAAAATTATATAGATTAAGCCAGAATGAATTGTAACTGACAAAACACTCCAATAAAAAATGTCAGATTTAATTTTTTAAAATACACATACCGGCAGCGTTCAGACATCGTAGCGAGGGGACTTAACTCTGTTTTGCAGCTTGAGCAGTGACTGATTCGCTGGCAGAGCTTGAGATACTGTGGTGGTTGTTAACATGAATGATATCCGGATGTTTCAGACTATCGAACGCGTAGATGTTCAGTAAGCTGAGTTTACCCTTTCTATGATAAATGGATTCTCCAAGTCAATTAAAAAGTGGACATACGAATGGTCAATTATTAATTTGGAGGGATGTTAAGGTGATAAAAGCAGACGACATATAAATAAAAGATCAGAAGGAGCCGTGTTTATTGAGGGAAATGTTTAGGTAATAAGTTATTATCTGAATATTTCCTATATGATATAACTACTCATCAATCGTGATGTTTTAGTATAGAACGGGTTAACTCATGGAGGTATTGTTCGTGACGTTGGTTTCATAGTCGTGTCTTCCTTGCTAAATCTGGGGTGCCCAGACCCGAATCTTGCTATAGGCGGACGATCCTCTCCGTAATCTTCTGGTCCCAAATCTTTGAAGGGCAAAATCGCCCATGCAGACACATAGCCACAGGGAGGGTGTGTGGTGTCAGTGTCACACCCCCAACTTCGGCCAAATTTTTCAACTGTTGGAAATGTAATGCTTGTAGAACATTATTTGGAATTTTCTCACCAATTGTATAGGCTGAATTAGATGATAGTTTGATGTACAAACCAGTATTTAGTGTGAAATATTGTTTTGTAGATTAACAGTCGAATATTTTCCTACTTTCTGTTAAATTGTAGCAGTCAGCTCGAAATTTCGAACGATAGGAGGGTCTTGGGTTGGATACATTTTGGTACTAGTCAGGGGGGGGGGGGGGTCAGGAAAAATTACATGAGACAAGGTCGAACTGTTTTTTTTTCCTTTCCAACGCAAGTTTTTTTTCAAGGGCAATTGGGGACCCACCCTGATGAACAACTGAAAACAACAGGATAAGACAGACAAAAATCATGTAAGGTTAATAAAAAGCGCCCGAAATCTCAGAAAATTACTCAACTCAACACTTGCTTATTAAACTTATCAGAAAGAGAGAGAGAGAGAGAGAGAGAGAGAGAGAGAGAGAGAGAGAGGGGGGAGAGAGAGAGAGAGAGAGAGAGAGAGAGACAGACAGAGAGATATAGAGAGAGAGAGAAAAAAAAAGAGAAGAAGGATCATCTATACCCACAGGTTACCCGCATCGCGAGCATAATGGTATGGGCATAAAAAGGGGCCGATTTCGGAATTCAAAAATGAAACACAATATTTACACAATCGATATAACCCACAGAAAACAGTTATTATTGTATTTAACGAGTCCACGGTTGTTTCGGCTCGCTCCCAACGGTTCTGGTTGTTGGACAGTCACCGCATAACAGATACGGAAAGTGTCACTCATCTTGGAATTCCCTTAGAAAAGATTAACTTTGTTTCAAAATGTGTTGAAAACATATGCTCTAAACTGCGTGGAACGTATTTTATGTTATCCAATGCTGGCTTATATATCGGTGGTATAACACCCGCCAGCAGCTTCAAATTTTATCAATCTGTTGTACTTCCATGTGGCTTATATGGCTCAGAGCTTCTGCATTCTTTAACTAAAACTGATAGCGACCGCCTCGAAAGGTCTCATCGCTTGTGCTTGAAACACATACAAGGCTTGCATATGCGAACCAGAACTGACATGGCACTTGGTCTCTTGGGAGCCTATCCGATTGAATGGTACATATACCGAAGAAAAATGTCATTTTTCTATTCCCTGTGCAATTTAAATACTTCCAAAGCTGTCAAAGAAATATTTATTCTACGGTTACTCCAATTCTACTGTTCGTCCATTTCCGATTCGAACAAGAATCTTTACTTCAAAGATCTTTTCAAGGCCTTACAAGAACACGACTTAATTACTTATGTACACGATTACATATCATCTTCATTATTTCCTGATAAATGCACATGGAAAACCCTTGTCAACTTGACGACACTGCACTGGGAGCGTGAGTGGTTATACAGGATTGAGAACGATAATTCTTTTCAGAAATTTAAATTGGTGCATACCAATCTTGATATGTCATACCTGTGGGTAATGTGTAAGAAGTTCCCCTCAGAAAAGAATAATTTCCATACAGCGGCTCAGTCATTTGTTTTGATGCTATCTCAACACCGTCCACGTGCGGTGCCTGCGGACGGGGTTTTGTCGATAAGCTTGTGCATATTCTGTTTGAGTGTTATGCTCTGATTCATATCAGAAATACCATTTGGTATGATTTTTTGGATAAATTTTCGTGTTCAATGTTCACTCATATTGACAATATGCCACTCGAAGACATTATACGCATATTTCTAGGGTACGTGCCGGAAGATTGCCGTGATGCGGATTCCACTATGGCTCGTTTCTTTTTAAGGGCAACGCGCCGTTTGTGGTATACATGGGTGTTTTTGTCCGCTCGTAACCAATGACGTAAACTGCAAGATAAATTGTATTTGCATTGTTAATTCCTCTGTTGCTTTCGTGACGTCAAACAGACACATATATCTTAATCAGAACAATAGATAATGATACACTCACGTTCTTAACTAAAATAAGTCGATTATCTTCCATTCAATTCCCAGTGAATTCCGCATCCCGGCATGTCCTGGTATCATTTGTTAATGTTTAGTAGTTATCAACTACGGGTCGGTGACCGTACGGTATAGGCATTTTGCATTACAAATATAAATATATGTGTATGTACGTATGCATGTGTGTGTATGTATTATATATGTGTGTGTGTACATGTGTATGTGTGTATATATGTATGTATCCATAATCTGTGCACATTAGCAGCTTGGGGCGGCAGCGCATATCACGGTATTAAGGATTGCCTTATAACCGACCGGTATGCGTGGCCGCCCTGATCTATGTGTAGTTATGTGTACGCACATGTATGTATGTACACACATGTGTATATAAGTATGATTGTGCACCCGCGTAAATGTAGTTTATATTTGTGTTGTACGGCCTACTGTATACGTGTGTGTATGTAGGGGTGTTTATTGGCGAGGGTGTATGTGCATGTATGTATATCATTTTTTATGTATATGTGTAAAAATGGATTCGGATGCAAGCTGATGAGATTATGTGCTTATGCGAGTTTGTTTCGATGAGTGCTTGTGATTCATGGTGGCGGGAATTATTATCTATTGTCTTCTCTGTATTATTATTATAAAAAAAATAATTATGTTTTGTTTTTGTAAAACATACTCTCCTAGATGGAGGAAATAAAGATATATATAATTGCCCGTCTCATGCACTATGCCATACTGTTACTGGTGTCTAATTTGTTGCAATCTTTATACTGCAGTAATCATAAATATAAATGTCCTTCAAAAACAGAACAATATTTCCCCTATCTATACACAATCATGTTCATGCTCCTTATCCCAAAATCTCTAGATGAATACCCGTATTGAAGAAAATGAAAAATAATTTCACGTGAGTGTCTTCACAAAGTTGTGTCAGAAAGGTATTTTCTCCTGAGTTCACTTTGATATAAGTCTCGCTTTAGAAACTAGAATGCTACGATGTACATGCATCATGTTATTCCCTTTCCGATGACACCTTTGACAAGTATACATATGTAGGCTCTACTATTATTATTACAATACCGAGCGGTAGCTGGTATTGCTAACCTACAGTACCCTCAAGACGAAGCAGCCTCATTCCGATCATCGCGGCGAACGTTCCACTCAAAATCGCCGCAAATCGCCGGCATCGAAACGCGGCGAAGTCACCGAGATTTTGAGTGGAATCAAAACTAATAAAACTCTGAATTATGTTAATTTGTTATTTTGTTTGTTTGTCTGCTTATAGGTGACCAAACGGCTGGACCACTGGAGCAAACAATTAGTATATAGGGATAATTTGGCCCGAGGAGCGTTATTAGATAGGTCACAATAACCTCAGATGCCTTAAAAGGGCACTAATACGTATTGTGTATATATATTTTGGCTAGAGTCAACCAAACGGTTGGATCCTCTGAGCTGAAAATTGGTACATATGGGTAACTGGACCCATGTGAAAGTTATAAGACATGTCCCGTTAACATCAGATGTCTTAAAGGGCACTACTAAATGATATAATTAATTGTATATACCCACAATGCCTGCAAGCCAGTCGGTGCAAATTGAAACACGGGATAAATAGACCCGTAGAGAGTCATGAGATGCATTCATAATCAGTTAAAAACATATGTAGGAAAATTGGCACATATTGGTCACCTGTCCAGGGGATTGTCATGGGATAGGCGCAGATTTCAGATGACTCAAAGGGGGACTAACAAATAATAAGATCAATAAAAAGCTTTTATTAACAGCACAGAAGATATGTGGGGAAATTGATGCACAAACTTAAATGAAGCGGGGGGGCGGGGGGTGTCACGGGATAGGCGCTGTTGACCTCAAATGACTTAAAGATGCAGTAATAATTATCATTAAAGACCGTTCATTATCAACTTAACACTGAATATAGATATTACTTTATCCGGGACTGAGAGTCAAGCAATATGTGCTGTTTACTCCAGATGACTAATAATTATTTAAAACGACTTGAAGGGACAGTAATAAATTACGCATTCTTCACCCGAGAAAAACCGGATACCCCAGCTAGCGCGGGTTATAAACCAATGGCCAGCGATACATATATCCCCGCGAATGCTATACAAACGCCACAAATGGACGATCTTATATGTTGAAGTTTTATGTTGTATGGCATACTTACGCTAATTAGCACAGACGCAGCAATATTATACAGTTATCGCCCGCGATTGAGTGAGACACGGGGATTTGTCGCCCGCTCGAGACCTGGAATGTCACCCGAGGGCCGCCAGGCCCGAGGGTGACATTCCAGGTCGAGAGCGGCGACAAATCCCCGTGTCTCACGAAAACAAGGGTGATAACTGTTTTGTTATCTGACAATGGAGTACACACGAACCTCCTTAATAGCAGGCATAAATGCGCGCATATATTCTTTAATCCAGTTCGAAAAGTTAATTTTATGTTGGAATCATCGCTATTTAGAAAATAAAACATTCATAATCTGGATCAATTAACAGACCCGTCATTTGCGCAGATATTCTCCGGTCAGTTTGCTGGTTGCATTGTGGAAATCGGTTCACGTAAAGAGGAGTAAAGCAATTTCGAAGTTGAGTAGCCATGCAGCGAAATGTTCGGTTTCGTTTCAAATGAGCGTGAAGACGCCGACAGACGTGTTAATTTCCAGAATGCTAAAATGTGGAACTAACACGTTGTAGTAGTGCAAAAAGAAATTGACACCTGTCACAGATCGTTACGCAACATACGGGTATTCTCTGAAGTCTGATGAATGTATTGAAGAAAAGAAATAATCAATTGATAAACAGCAAAGAGTGGCTATTTGATCTGGTACATAAACGTAGTTGTAACGTATGTACATCGTATGTGCAATTGTCTGCAGCATACCAACTACATAATAAGGTTTATCTATTTGTCCCACGGTCTTTATTATTGATATAAAAAGGTCCAATATGAATATTACACCTTATAACAGATATGTGTCTGTGATAACACCATTTATACATATCGTGCTTTAATGGCAAATAAAAAAAACAGACAATTATGCAAATTAGCAAACACCACAGTTCGCGGTTGTTATGAAACAGTGGGGTTTATAAAAACAGTGTTTTTCGAAATTATCAGAGAGCTTTCAGAGAATCTCTGCGCGGTGAGTTCTTCGTAGTTCTATGTTTACTGGTAACAACTGAGCGGTCAATAACTGAGACAATGTTACCCTCGAGGGTAATATGGTGATTTATCGCCCGCCATGTGACGCACTCTCAGCCAATCAGAAGAGAGGAAAATGGGATGAAGGATAACAAGTATAGTTATCAGCCAGGTAATAAGTGAAATAGTTTTCAGGAATAATCAAATAAAGATATATTATGCCATTTTGATGACGTTATATCCGATAGTGAAAAAGTGATACCATTACCACTAACCTGTTTCCCAGAACCACACGTGAACGGCCTCTGCATCTAAGTAGAACCAAGACAGTCCGAACATAGACCAGTATATGGTTTGTGACATCAATTCTGAGTCGGCAACGACTAACCGGGAATCCGGAACTTGCAGATTAGCACATGCCTGCTCGGCTTCAAACCAGTCTAGGTGATAAAATAAGATAAGCTTATTGTCGATGTGGATGTAGATGTTTATTTGTACAATATATAAGAATTAAAGGTACTGTTGGCCTTGGCGGTGGGTATCCTGTGAAAATATTTCCACCCGTCAAAAACCGCCACAAACACAAAGAACAACAAAATGTAGACAGACTTTGTCCGTATACAAATACGAAATGTCGCATAAACAGTATGTTATTGTCATATTTTGACCATTGTTATGTAAACAAAAGCATAAAAAGTAACTTTTCTGGTGTTTGTTTATATTATGATGGTAAACATAAAGAGCGTTCTTTGTTGGTAAATTCTTGATATGGAACGAATAAAGAGCGTTTATGCCATTTGTGTGTGATTAGCCAGCAGCATTGTGTTGTCTTCTGTAACACAATCAGGCTCTTGCTTAGGTAAAATATAGTAAATCTTTATGATAACATGCTGTTTACGCGATGGTCATGGTATATATGAACGAAACTGTATGCGTTTTAATGTTTTTCTGTTTACGGTGATTGGAACAAATATGAATATTTTCGACAACTAAGGCCTCACGTGCCTTTAATAGCAAAGCGGCGATACACGAATTAATATTATATTGTACAGGAGCAGCATATGACCTCCTGGCCGTCTTCCTGCTGCCCCAATGAATAAATAATACAATAAGAAAATATGATGGCGTATGTAATTTCAGGTTTGCTGGTTGGTGTTATTTTTAAATATATTATATATTGACCATAAACAATTGTAATCAGAATTAAAAAAAATATGTTTGTTGTTGAAAATCTGGTGTTTCACACCTTTTGTGGGAAAAGAGACGGACTATGTTACAGATTATATCGCACGTCTGTTTTATAATTTCGCAGTATGAAAATTAATTTTGCGTATCTATCATATTAGTAAACTTGTGATTTACTTATCAATTTCGTCAAAGAAACGGAGACGAATGCTTTTGTAAATAGGACATATTAAAATAAAAATATTCCTATGTTTCCGTTTCCAATTCACACTTTCTGCACATTCTCTGTGTGAATCTTCGGTTGTTTATGGCGGCACTTTTTCAATGTCTAGAGTATGATTGCTAATCCGATATTTGCTGAAGAACTGTGTTACTTCAATATGTTTGACTATGTCCAAATATGGCTCCAATCGGTAGTCACTTATTATTTCTCTATATACCCTCAATTTTTTCTTACCTGATGGTGTGACAAAGACAAGACTAGCCGTGTATACACCAGAGACCTTGGGAGAAGAGCAACCAACAGCTCCAAAGTGCCCGGCGTGGGTACAGATAAAATGTTCTAAAATGAAAATGGTCATCAATTTCAAATATTTGCATAGCCCCATCTGTGTTAAACTTAATCCTCTTTGGTGATTGGTCAACTGCCAATTGGGTCACCCGGTTTACATCCCAACAATGCACAGAGTGCATCACACACATGAAGTTACAAACTGTTGACCTAATCTGAACTAGTTACAATAATTGGGCATGCTTTTAAAAGTTCAACTGCAACTGATGCCAGTTATTTATATGAATCACGTTATCGTAGCTAAGCGTTTGGAAATCTTATACTTAGCTGACTTAATGTGCTGCGTGTGTTAGTCTCAACTGATCGGCAGATTTTGTGAAAATAAACAAGAATACACTCAGCTTTATTATGGGAATAAATCATCGAATAGCTAAATCAATAATAAGAAATTAATGTAGTGTGTGTTATTGGGGGATACGGCGCTGTGGTCGTTAATGGCACATTTATCTGCCAAATTTGGTCACCCGGTTTACATCTCAACTAATGCGCAGAGTTCATAATCAGGAAGTTATGTGCCCCAACACTCACAGAGCCGTATCCCACAATAACACAAACCCACTAAGTCCTTTCTTAATTAAAATCAGTTACCGTTAACAAATACATGTGGTAATTTATAAATGCAACATATGTGACTACATATATACTCTTCGTATGGGATTATTAGGGAACATGATCATGTATATACAATTATAGTCTTCTCTATTGTATATTTGACCACGCATGTAACCACTATAGTTCACTATTCAGTATTTTTCGACATGGTGAATACGCCACTACATATACATGTACTCGAATCTTAGCAGTAACGTAATCATGGTAATGTTATATATTTGAAAACACTGCATACAGAACTTTCAAGATTCACGGCATGGTGTCCAGAACAATACCACCCATGGCTAAGTTGTTCTGCTAATTTGCGATAATGTTGTTAGGTCCTGCTGAATTCCTATGGCGCTGTTTGGACAAAATGATGGTGTTACGAAACCGAACCGTTATGTTTGTTCCGAAGCTGTAATTTGCACAGTGTTTCGCTAATCCGATCGATTTGAGAGAAGAAAAAAAAGCCACTGTCTGTATGAAACATTCAACACATATATACTTTCACAAATAAGGCGTTTGTGGTGACAAGATGGCACATTAAGCAAAAAAGCATGTCATCAGGGATGTGGCTAGAGGGGGGGGGGGGGTGTGGGGGTGTCTCACCCCCCAGCAGAGAGCTATATTTTCAATAGTTGGAAATTTCATACCTGCCACAACGAAATTTCACACCAACAATAGGTTGAAAATGTTCTTGTAGTTTGATTATAAAACAATTTATTGGGGGGAATTTATTGTTTTTCGACCAATATTTGCATATGTTCCTATTTTTGGTCAAACATTTTGACAGAAATGGTCATCAGTTGGAAATTTTCCAACCTTAGGGGGGGTGACAGGTTGGAAATTTCCAACACTTGGAAAGCTTGTGTCCTGGCCCTTCCCCCGTGGCCAGTCAAAAACTTCTAGTTAATTTAAGAAAACAATATTATCATACAATTGGTCAACATTGTCATTGGAATTGTCATCAGTTGGAACTTTTCCAACCTAAGTGGGGGTGTAGGGTTTGAAATTTCCAACAGTAGGAAGGCTTGAGGCTAGTCTAGATGTTAGGATTTTGCGATTTTCTTGTTCAGATTTCAAAATTTTCGCACACCGGGCCGAACCATGGTCGGCCCGGTGTGTCATTGCCCCATCCACATGTCCAATACAAAACTGCTAATTAGTTTAGCAAAACAATATTTTACTACATTTGGTCAAACTTGTAGACATAAATGGTCATTAGTTGAAGAATTTTCCAACCTGAGGGGGAGCATGAGGTTTGAAATTTCCAACACTAGGAAAGCTTCAGTTGAGGCCAGTCTAGATGCTAGGATTTGCGATTTTCTTGTATAGTTTTAAAAATTTCCTCACACCGGGCCAAACAAACATGGTCGGCCCGGTGTTTCCTGGTCTGTTGTTGGTAGCTGTGTGCATTTGTCTGGAATTAGATCACTAGTAGTTTTTATTGGGGCAATTTTCAGGTTAAAATATCTTAATGTTCTCATACTGGGAAAATAGAAGCATGGCTTATGAATATATAGGAAATTAGGCCTGAGCATGAGGTACAAGGGGGGGGGGGTGCAAATGGAATTATGCAAAAAGTTGTGTTGGTGTGATTCCGACTCAGGGGGGGGGGGGGCGTGCAGTTGGAAATTCCCAAGGTGGACACCCCCCCCAGCGGAGACCCTCTAGCCACATCCCTGCATGTCATTGAGGGACTTCATGTCATTGAGTGACTTCCTTACCGACAATTGGAACTTTCAGAATGCAAATGTCGAGATTGATCTGATATTTTGGTATCTGCAACCAATATTAATGCGTCTGCGCAATCTAAATCAAGGGAATGTAATTTTGATGAAAAATACAATTCCAGTAGGAAAATATAAGTCTACGTCTACGACCGTAGTGTGTATAGGCCCATATATACGGCATTGCTCAACGTTTTTCTCAAGTACACACTGAAGTCGAATGCTGTGTTACTTAGCCACCCCGTCACATGGATGACAAGCATGCTAATGTTACCACCAACGGTGTTCGGGCATGCGTGACACTCATCTCAGATTCAAGATATTTTATACGATGGACGAGTTGTTTCGCCCTGCGACAATTGTCCTGGCGACGAGGTGTCAGCGTGTGCACGGACACGTCTGCGAGATATGGTGTAAACCTAACCAGGAAGACCCGAGTTTATCGGTCAAAACGGCTGTCAATCAAGACTTATAGTGCATGTGGACCAAATATGGATGCAACAAACTGAGCGTGGGTACGTTCAGGGGAGTGTCGATATGGGGATTAACTTTTGTATTTTTCAACATTTGGAAATTTCATGACTGAATAAACGATAGTTGGAAATATCAGAGTGTAAACAGATAGACATCGTTCTGATATTTTGAGTTCCCAACCAATATATGCAAATTATGTCGCTTTTGGACCAAAATTCGAAATTGATAGTACTTCCGTCAACATTTTAAAACTCAAATGGTTATCAGTTGGAACCAATCATAAAGGATGGGTTCGGTTGGAAAGTTTTAGGTATGTGTTGAAAAATTCCAACCCAAGGGGGGTACAAATGAAGAGTTGGAAATTTGGGTCTACAGTAGAGGGGGTTCAGTTGTAAATTGTATGACGGACACCCTATAGCCACGTCCTGTCCAATAAGACATTGTTTAAATTCAGACGTATATTGCTGAAGTTGCTATTAAGTGTGGCTGTTAATGTGGCTCTTAATGTAGCTGTTGGTAACTCGCATTATGGGATAAGATCTGTCAAATTATTATTGTACTGTCTTGAAAATGAGCAAATTTACAGCATGCAATTTCAACCTATATGTCGGATGAAATGTGTAAATGCTATACATACCTACTTCACATATGTACCCATACTTCTCTGACCGATTGGTACTCGTCCACATATATGTGTATTCATCAACGTCCCTGGAAAGAAAAGCTTATATAACATGAAACCCCTAAAATATCATTGAAAAATCCATTACATATTTTCTTATCTGTCACTAGTGGCTAATAGCTAATAGTCCAAGCAGTAATCACTTGCATTGCATACCTGCGCGCGGGACATTGCAACGAGAAACTGTGAATTACAATTGAAAACTGATTACTTGCTTTGATTAAAATGATATTATTGACAAAATGTTACCAATAAATAACACAATAGACGTCAAATAAAGACGAAACTAAAAGGGACTATATTTCTTTGCTCGTGTAGCGCAGTACTGACGTATAGTGGTGAAGCTTCTGAGCCAACACAAGACTTTTACACAGTTTGCGTGTTCTCTATAGAACTGATGTTGTTTAAAAGGTATAAAGATTTAGTTTTTTTCATGTGATATACAAGATCTTCAACTCATTATATAATTATGTTGGGATACAATATTTTTCTAAATAAGTAAAATATATATCTCCTAGAAGTATCTTGCCCACTGAACTATATGGTATATCCCCAATATTAACAAGGAAGGGTTTACAAACCCGCGTTGAAAACGGAACGAAAATTCTATGGTACATTTTATCCTGTTTCCTGACCGGTAGCCTCTGATGACGTCATCTCCCAATGTCCATTTAAACTCGACACCAGATCGTTATTCTTCACTTTTTCCCCATTAGGACATTCCTCGTGAGCGGGGTGGGTGCGAAGCCCTGTGAGGGAGCTCAGAGTTCAGTGGGCAAGATACTTCTAGGAGATATATATTTTACTTATTTAGAAAAATATTGTATCTCCGTCAAAGGTATCTTGCCCACTGAACTATATGGTATAATATAGAATTGTCTTGCAGGTGGAGGCCACGAGGAAAAATAAACACCTCTACGCACCTCAATCAAAGAACTGGATTGACCTGATAACCTACAATATATACATAAGCCAATGTATGTAATTACACCAGAAGACTAATACATGTTGGCCAGCTACCAGAAGGCCCAAACTATTGAATATCATGCAAATAAAGTAGATACCGGTAGTTCCCGAAAGACATGGAGACTAAGATGACCTCCCTTTTGGAGCTTAGAGCTATCAATGTATCAGCTGAGTATTTTGCTGGACAAGGAATGTGTAACCCCCCCCCCCGGAAGGGAAGAAATATCTATTTCCTGATGAAATAGAAAATGAAAATTGAGGATTTTGCAATAAGGTATTTAATGGCTACCCCATGTGTAGACAAATACTATAAGGAATAACCAGCCTTATAAGGAACATGGAGAAACAACCAGAGGCAAAGGCCTCAAAGGACAAAGGGGACCCCTATAACAACCATAGAACCAATCCCAAAGTCAATTTTTGAGGGGGCAGGGTCCAAGTACGAGATCTAGCCCGAAAAGTTAAACGGCTACAAGCTCAAAAAAGAGCCCAGACACCCAGTAATCCGAGATATGCCATTGTCGATAAGGATTGAGATATCATGGACCGAGAATCTATACTAATGACCGGGAAGAGACTCTCGCCGAAATAGTCGATTGCACCACCCCTGTAATACATCCAGAATAATTTGAATGTATGGAACACTGACGTAATCCGACATAGGGAACCATACATGTAATTGTTGGAACCAAAAGACAATTTGTAGAAAACCTAGAGTCGCTCTGATGACCAGAGCACATGACAATGCTGTTTATAGAAAGCACCAGAAAAATCAAATGTGCCAAGATGACCCATCAATGTAGATTCAAATATGGCCGTGTAGTATTAGTGAGTGCTAGAAAGGAAACGTTGCATTGACCCTATAACCAGGAAGTACAGGAATAAGCTATTCGTGGAATTACCCCATTTGCCGGTGACCCGCCAAGGAAGTCCCTGCCTGCCCGCGTTAGCCACAACATTGAGCAAATTACAGGCTTACGTAGTCCGAATGACCGCCGTGAATACCAATGGGGACACCCGCGTGTGGACACTAGCTCATGCATACAACCAATTTCGGAACATCTGTAATAAACCATTGAATACGTGAACAAGAGGATCCTAATGAATCAGTGAACATTATGGACCATAAGCAGTCATTCACAAATTGAAAGGTCGAAATGAAGCCCCACCGTCGCTGTCAATGTGTCTCATGTCATGGAGAAGAAGAGAAGATAAGGGGACGAGAAGAAACCAGATATACCGTTTAGAAGGGCTACGTCTATTCAACTGTCCGCTAAAGTAGGCAACAAGTGGTTGCAAGCCTTGAGATTCAATGAGAACCACGAAACCTATGCTCGTAATGATGCTCGCGAACCTTTCAATGTTCATTGCTGTATGACCAACCTGCTTCCGCTTCGATTCTCCCAAAAGGAAATGCATTTGGAGCCTGGCATTTATATGTTTCATGATTTCGAGAAGGCTTTCATTTCCCAACCTGGCGATATTCAATATGTTGAAATACCGGCTAGCTCCAAAATTAAACCCAACTGAGAAATCACAGGAAACATGCACCGTGATTGTGGCACAAGCCCAAAACCAGCCGAAACAGATGGCCGGTTGAACTATTGAAAAACAAAGACCCAGTTTTCTCTCTATTCTTGATCTTCTGAAGGACCCCCGACGGGTCGATGGTCCAAGGTACCCCTTCTGGGACGGATGGGGTGCCCCTCCGATTACACCTTGTTCTTGAGACAACCATCGCCTGAAGTGCGAAGCTAGTTGGCGGAGCATATGATCTGGCATCCTACACCCAATGCTAGTGAATACCTCGCACGAGGGGAAGCATCTGGTAAGGATCTTCTGTCCGTATGAAGAGCGTACAACGTTATTAATGTGAATCGTGAAGATAGGAAACCAGTTGCTTTCTGAAGATGAGCATATGTCTAGGATGGATTCATATAGTGACCCATTGTATCAGTACCGCTCTTCGTGATATGACTGACCCATCATCCAAAGATTATTCCTGATGACTATCCACACGGGTGACAGTCTATTCCAGCCATGACCACGACCTCGCAGGCGCCGGAGGGCACATTGAAAGAAACAATAACATATAAAGCAAGGAGCTGAACTCTGCTCAATCCGAGAATAAAACTTTTGAATACCTGGTCCGCTCTCATGTCGCTCGGTTTGCCGTCCGATGGCCTAACCACTCGGCTACAGCGACACTTGTCTGCATCAGAGAACCCTGAACAACTATCTGAGCTCCCTCGTGAGCGCATGGATGGGTGACCCCAAAGGAATGTCCAGAGCCTTTTTACCTCGGGGATAGAGCTACAGCTCGTCCCGATCCCCATCAGTCCGAACTGGCGATGGGTTGTTAAGAGGGGCAGGATCCGAAGCATGCCTCCTACTAGAACGGCATCGGGGAACAAAATCTTGCGCATCTTTAATAGGATTCAAACCCGAAGGTACTGGCTGCTATTTGATCAGAAGGCGGCCAGTAACTGGAATTCCAGGCCCACAGACCTGGAGTTGGCCAACAAGGAGGAAGCATGCTTGGGAATTTCAACCCCAGCCCAAGCCCAGCAGGGACCGAAGGCATATAGGATTATTATAGGGACAGGGTGTTCTCACCCCCAGCCGTGCTGCCCCGAGATAGTGAATAGTAGCGATGGACAGCGCGTGGTTCAAATGTTAGATGGAAGCCACGGCCGCACCTGCAGCTGGGCACGCCAAACGCCAACGGTCGACCCGAGGAAGCAGATTGACGTCCCTTACGATAGTCCAGGGAGCGCACCAACTGTGACTCATGGGTTCGATGGGTAGCCCCAACCCGCGCCCTGTTTGAGGTAACTATCGCCCCGAGTTGCTAAGCCATTGTCTCAGAGGCAGCGGTACCCTCGAAACGAGGAGAACAGCAGCTCTAGGGGAGCTACAGGGAAAGATCTTCTGTATCTGGTTCTTCTTATCTGTAGATATTACAGTGCAGGAACCATCTGGTTGTAGACGCACTGGTCCAGGTTAGTAGAGCAGAACACAGTCGTACCTGTCGAGGATACGAATTGGTGTCCCGTTCGATAGTCCAGGGAGCGCACCAACTGTGGCCAATGGGTTCGATGGGTAGCCCCAACCAGCGCCCTGTTTGGTGTGACTATCGCCCCGAGTGCTAATTTCGCCGATCAGGGGAACACTATATATCGACAAGTGTCAGTGTCCTGGTCTCAAAGATTTCTCTTCTCTTGGGACCCTCACGGGGATCTGTGGCGACTCCAGTAGCATTCTTTAATGTGCACACTCAAAGGTATGTACACGGATCAGCTATTAACTTGTTCGCGCCCGATCGTGCATCGTACTTCACCCAGACAACACACTTGGACAAGTGTTGTAATGGGGGGAAGTCGGCATTATGCATTCTGATCTGTATTCAGTGATCTTGAATGAGACTTTTCAGCCTGACAAGCTTGGTATCTGACCGAGTTCTGACAATTGCTAACAATCTGTTATTTTTATGTTGTCATTGTTGATAATGTTAAGCACCTATCGATTGTTTTTCACGAAATCAATATTTGTAAACCAATATTGTTAAGTTGAAACAATGAAAAACAAATATTCAATTTACACTCTAGTATACATAAAGCTTGTAGCGACGAAGCCGTCAGAAGCCGAAAGTAAGTCACCTAATTTCGTGATACCTTATCGCACAGGCCAGAGCACGTGTCCCTCCGCTTGGACCACGGAATACATTTCACATGTATGCAATAGATCCTTGCAATAAAGATGAGCGTCTTTAGTCATATTCCAATGTGCATATATCATTCTGTTTTTTGGCGACTATAATCTACCAAATTTGTTGGACAGATGCCATTTTGAATTTGTAAAAAATATGGAAAACGAAATGACTTAAAACGAAAAGAGTTTTCACACAAAGCCGGGATATATTGCATATCCTTACAATCCGCTTTCATAAGATTTTAATACTGCTTTCTTCTGATAAATAAATTGTAGCTACAGTTTACCAAGCCGTCAGACCGCTGAAAGTAAGTCACTTAATTTCGTGATACTGTTACTAACCAAGCGACGCACGTGGTAATTTTTGCTTCGACCACAGAAAATCGCACATGTGTGCAATCGATTCGTGCTATAAAGATTTTTAGCGTCTTTAGTCATATCCAAATGTGCATCTATTATTGAATAATTTATTCGTCCGTTCCACGACAAAATAGAAAAAAGATGCATTCGTTGAATTATGAACTTTCTCGATCGTTTAAAAACATGGACGCTAATCGCTATAGCAACGCGAGTCAATTGCACAATTCAACATAATAATTAACGGAAATAAGGTTTTTTGTATAACACAAAAAACTGTCAACTTATCTTCGATGTGTTCCTTCCGTTAACAAGGGAAAAAGTGAAGAATAACGATCTGGCGTCGAGTTTAAATGGACATTGGGAGATGACGTCATCAGAGGTTACCGGTCAGGAAACAGGATAAAATGTACCATAGAATTTTCGTTCCGTTTTCAACGCGGGTTTGTTAACCCTTCCTTGTTAATATTGGGGATATACCATATAGTTCAGTGGGCAAGATACCTTTGACGGAGATATAAGATTTTATGAAACTCGTTTGATATATTTGGTTCACAACTACTCGTCTACGACTCGTTGTGAATCAAATTTATCAAACTAGTTTCATTAAATCTTATATCCCAACATAACTCATTGGAGATCCTCTATATATCCAATGGGTCGATGACACTACAACGTACAATACTAATGGCACGGTCATGTGTGATTTTCTAATTATAATTCGAAGTCTGAATATTTGTATATATTTATTCGGAGCACCAGCCCAATGTTTATAAAACTGATTTTACTTATTAATTGTATAGAACCGGTACATAAACTAACGAGTTTAGCAAGAAGAACCACACCAGAACTATATCTTATTTTAAGTTGAATTTTCTATCAATCTATTATAAAGACATCTTTCAATTATAACGAGATCACTGAATCGCTACCATGTTGGATCCATCCAACCCCCATTCCGTGGTTTAAGTGCAACAGGTCGAAGTTCAGGAGTAGCATTCCATATAAAGCGTTTTGAATATTCATGAATATTCACGCAATTTAAAACACTCAACACCGCGGTAATTCTTGAATAGGTGAGCCGGTTCAGTCGCCATGATTTCTGTCGTTTCATATTAATCCGCTCCACTCAAGTTCAAGGTGAATCACCCTGAAAAATTCACCGCGAATCCAGTGGAGTCAAACTCCAGGCAAAGTTATCTCCCATCGCTCCGCTGAGATATCACTGCCATAAGGACACTTGGTAAGGATATCTTACGTGTTCTTAGTTCTTTTGTTTTAGGATTAAAATTGTCTATGTCTGGCTCAGTCTATATTGTTCTTATTTATACCGAAAGAATTACCATTATTGCTAACTTTTGTTGGTCAAAATAAGATAATAGGTGACTAAATATAGTTCCGACGATATGTAAAACTAGATATATCGGTCCGCAAAGTACCATCTGTGTAGCAGTGCTATATCGCAGTGCTAACGTAGATGGCGCTGCATGGCGTTTGCAGTGGAGTCCCCGCGGTATTGAGTGATTTGCTTGTCGTGCACTCTTTACATACAGTACTAGGAACTTCGGAAGCCCATTGCGTTTAAACGCAATAGTAGTAAGACAACGTATGTCAATGACGATATAGCTATATGTATAGGATTCACCGATAAAGTACCATAAATCAGTCTGCTCGTTTGTTGCCTAAATTTGGGCGGCGGCCATTTTGGATCGGGTGGAGTCTTCGGTTGGTTCGAATGGGGGTCTTGACTCTTGCGGAGAGGAGAGACACCCTGCAACTTGTGTTTGACTGGAATATGCAAAGAGGGCTGACCAATGATATGGATGCCCTATTACTACCCATCTGGGATAGGTCCATTTGATAGGGTGTTGTTGTGTTTTAAAATACAGCATTTGTTTTATTGATACACTCTGTTTTGTCATAAATCGACCAAGGGGCTGATAAAGGACATTGTGTTAGGGGTTTCAAAAGACTATATTATGGGCCGCGGCACCCTGTGGCACCCAATATTGTTAGATGTGGTAGCTTTTGTCAACACACTGTACCTGTACCTACATGTGCCCTACATCGATACAGCACTAGCATTCGGTCGTTTCGTGTGTTTCTTTGTGTGGCGAACATTTGGGATCGAGTGGAGTGGTTGTGGTTCGAAAGGTGGGAGTATTTGTGACTACTCTACAACACCCGTCGTTTGACCTAAATCGGACAATGGACTGAGAAATGACATGGTTGTCCTATATTGGCCCAAATGGGCCGCGGCCATTTTTGATTGGGTGGAGTGTTGGATGGGCAGGGGTGGTCAAAATGTGTAGTGGACCGGGTCAATGTACAACATCGTTTGACGAAAATCGGTCAAGCTTGAGGGCTGATCGAGAATTGACATGCATGGCATATTCAGACCCATCTTAGCGGCGGTCATTTTGGATCGGTGTCAACTCTACTATTGCGTTTATACGCAATAAATTTGTGCGTTTGAAGGCACTCAATCTGATTCGATGGTCCCATATCATCAAATTCCAACAACAACATGTTTTGTTTGAAATGCCTATTCAGTTATCAGAATCGATTTATTGCCCAAACACAATGCTATAACCACAGACAACTATAGTATAAAATTGCCTAACATGTCATTTATCAACATATTGATCAACGAAATATGGCCAGATTGTCAAATATCTGACACACAAAGCCACTTGATTTCAGACTTATCCACCTTCATCCGCAATTTGGTCCGAGACCATCGCCTTGACGATTTTTTCCAAAACTACAAACAAATACATATCTCGAGAAATAAGACATTTAAAACAAATCGATATATTATCACTCTGACCTCTGATGGGTTGTTTCCTCGACTCGAATAAAATATTTGATTTTAGTAATTTTGGAGCGTTAATTCGGATTATGCATCTTTAAATGCAATACATTATTGCGTTTAAATGTAAAAATACATTGCGTTTAAACACATTGCTGTTGCGTTTAAACGCAATAGTATTGGAATGTTATGTGCAATTGCAATATTATTGTATTGTGTTTACACGCAATGGTAGTGCCTTTAAACGCAAAGTAGTATTGCCATTAAACGCAATACAACACTATTCTAATTAATTTGACCGCTATGGGCTTCCGTACACGTTCAAGGAAGATATACAACATCTTTAACTATAATCAAAGTTTTGACACATGAAATTGCCATGAATTCGTTTCACCGCTAGTGTTTCGATATAAATAAATGATAAATAAATACACATATACATAACTAGACAAATAAGTATAGATAAATTGTGTTTACCCCCATGATAATGACGCTCCGTCAAGATCGGGTTCATTCGTCGGCTCAAGTGGTTTCCAGAGTGTCCATACCATTGCCTGACCTGGATGTAAATAACCCGTTCTATACTAACTATTCACTGACGAGTAGTTTTCTTAGGATATTTTCTGATGATAAGTTCAATAAATGACAATATGTCGTTTGTTCCCACCAATGGATATGAATTCTTCTTCACTTAAATTACCATTTTGTCTGGATGTCATCTGCTTATACATGTATATACAACATCCCTCCAAAAGAACACAATACCACGCAAGGAAATGTATACTTTTATAATTGCATGGTGTGATAATACATTTATATACAATACTATTTACTTTAACCTACATATTTATTTAATTTACTTTATGTCATTACAGACAATCATGAAAAGCGTCTAATAAGTTTACTGTTAAAGAACATATATACCGCATACGCGAATTGATCGTGAAAATAAGGTATCAACTTAACCCTTTACCCAACAAACCGGCCAAAACCGGCCAAATAAAGCTTCAACAGCCTAAAATATCTTCGGTCTGTCTCAATAGAACCATACACATATGGATATCATTGGAACCGGCTCCTTGACCACATTGTGATAGTAACAGTTATGCCCTGTGCCAATGCATTCTCTTATATATGCGAGTCGACCATAGGTCGCCTCGCATATATAAGAGAATGCATTGGCCTAAAAAAAATCTTTTTTTAACACTTTTTACCATTTTTTCTTACATTCTTTAACAATTTTATAATTTTTAATGTGTTAAGCCAATGCATTCTCTTATATATGCGAGGCGACCTATGGTCGACTCGCATATATATAAGAGAATGCATTGGCACAGGGCCGTTCTATTGGGTAAAGGGTTAAACTAACACATGCTCGTAACAGTAAACATGCTATGTTTGTGTCAGTTCCTCATGTATTATGTTTGTGTGCGTTTGCACTCGCCTCTGCCATTTTGAATGCGTTGTACTCACCGACATCGAAACCACGTGATCCCCCACATTGTATAAGTCTACCAAGCGGTGACTACTAGACTGTATTCGTCCGAGGTGGGGGTGTGGTTGCTCAATTTTGAATTTGTAACCCTTTCATTAACAACAAAATCACCAGGCACGTTATGGGAAAGTTCTTTATGAAGTTGAAACCACAAATAAAAATTCAATCGTAACACCCCATATTCCTCGTATATATCAGACACATGCATAATTAAGTGAGTATGTGTTACACTGGAAAGGGTTCGATAGTATTTTCTTCCATAGGAGGTTCACGCTTAAATCATTGTTGTTGTTGTTGTTGTTACGAATGAAACCCTCCTCCCAGGTTTTGGCGAATAAGTAATGAAATACACACGAGAAAGAGCCATCACTTTTTGTTTAAATCCTAGTTGTGTAACAAAATTCGTGGATACACCGAAATTAGATCTCAGTGATTCAACTGAATGGAATTGGTCATCAGTTATGAAAATATCGTTAATCTAATTGATCCCTTTCTCTCTCCACTCATTCACAATTATCGTGTCTTCATCGGTTGTTAAATTGCTATTTTCCATATGTAGTCTTAGTAATAATGTATATACAGTAGGCTGTTTTCTTAATTACGAGAAATTTCTACCATGCTGTTAAAAGGTCACACCAGAAATGTTGATCTTTCATATAATTATAAATGTAATTGGAACCGCCAGTCGCGAATAATGGTCCAAAACAAAATGACGAAGAAAATCTGACATAATTTAAAGACAATAAGGCAGACAGACAAGCATCTAGATTGAAAAATACCATAAGAAAAAAAAAGACATACAAACTATCGCAGATTCAGAGCCCAGGACCCACATTTGTCCAAATACTAATCATGATGCGAGATGTCGACGATGACAAAATATGAAATATTTACATAACCCGCCTGTTAGATTAAATCCTGTTCGGTGATTGGTAAACTGCCAATTGGGTAATCCGTTTCATACCCCAATAACACAGACCGTAACACGAACACGACGTCATAAATTGTTGACCTAATCTGTTATAATCACTAAAATCGGTCAGCAGAATAATTGGGCCTGCTTTTAATGTTCAGTCGAATTGTATCTGAAGCCAGTTATTTATATCGATCACGTTATCATGGCTAAGTGCTTGGATATCTTATATTGAGCTTACTTAATGTGCTGCTCTCAAATTATCGACAGATTTTGTGAAAATAGATACGAATACACACATCTTTTTGTTGGTATAAATAATCAAAGAACTGCATGTATATAAATATAAAATAAATGAATGTAGCGGGTGTGTACATGTGCTATTGAGGATACCGCGCTGTGGTGGTTACTTCGCGGTTAACATAATGTGCCCCAACGGCCAACACACACGCTCACTCACACACATGCAGTATCGTAAATAATTAAGCCCAACATTATTTTAGCGTGGATTCTGCGTGATTTCCCCATAGCTACTCATTGATACAATATGATGCCTAAGTTGTTGCTTGTATAGCCAGCCTATAAGCGTTACCGTGCGGTCCTGCATGCATAACGGTATACAGTGTTACCATGCATATTTAAATGAACTTTTCTTAGCACTATACACGCAAACTGTAACATGTTGTATCGTGTGCTATGCACGACAGTGCAGTACAATATAACCACACGAAAGGACAGTAGAGCGTTCGGTATTTATTGTTTGACATCAAGTGATCGATGGTGGCACTGAAACTTAAACAATCTGTGTATGACTTGTTTCGAGAAATCCGGAAACTGAAGCTGTTCCGTTCAGAATAGTGAGAGTTCCGTTCAGAACCGCATTTAGTTTAACTACATCCGGCCGATTGTTCGGATAATAATGGTGAACACAAGACGCCAATCCGAGAAATCGGCCGGATGTAGTTAACCTAATTGCGGCTCTGAACGGAACGTGCGCTGTTAGATTTGGTGACTTCGGCCACAGGCAGGGAAAGTTGCTAAAATACCAATATAGACTATACCAGTGTAAAGATTCCAATTTTGGCGAAAAACACACCAACTATCAAAATGCTACATATTCTAGAAGTCGATAATTGCAGCCTATCTCCCGTGTGTGTCTTATTGGCAATAAAATTCCCTTTAATTTGACATATAACTCGGCGAAATCGAACAACACGTCCAGTTTCTGAATAAAGTTGAAATTATCGAACACAATCACACCTGGTGAAATAAAAAAGGTATTGGTGACTATTGGTGACTTGTAGAATATATATGAGTATTTATAGGGCATGACATCGCATTGAAGTACACATTCGCGACGAGAGCTTTCCGATGAATGGCAACAAGCCATATTTCCGATTAAATCCTGAAAAGTTACCCATAATTCTCGATTTATTGCTCGAAAATATTGATTTTATAATGGAGTCAAAAGGCTCTCGGGGGACAGGGAGAACGACGAGCCGATTTGTCCGGTAGAATTCGGTAGATTCCGATATCATATCTCGACTTCGCTTCGTTCGATTTCGCCGAGTTATATGTCAAATTAAAGGGAATTTTATTGCCAATAAGACACACCCGGGAATAGGCTGCAATTATCGATTTCTAGAATTTGTAGTGTTTTAATAGTGGTGTGGTTTTATTCAAAATCGACCATTGGAACCTTTATACACTGGTGTAGTCTATATTAGTATTTTAGTAATTTTCCCCAGGGGCCTGTAACTGCGGCCTCTGAGTTATGTCTAATTCATCGGGATTTATTAGAAGTGTTACATCTGTATAAAATTTATATTTAAAACACTCAAATACGTTTAAATCAGTCAATGGACTAAACATACGGTATTAAAACTCTTGCGCGTAATGAGCTCGGCCTTCCAGACATGTTCTAGTTCCGAATGTGCAGATACTCGTCCATTAACCCTCTCTTAAACTATCACAGAAGGCGACGATTTAGCCCTATACTATTATTATATAGATATTGCACTATACTCGGAGTTGAAATACCAACATAGTGGTCGGATGGGACTCTTCCTCCACCGAGGACCACTATTTTGGTACGTATTGTCAACGACAAGCCGCGCAATATTTATTATATTTGATCGACGTTCGTCATGGTGTCCCATATCCCATAATGTAAAAAAACTCACAATCAGATTACTGAACTAGTGAACAATTTAATACTTTCTCTACCGAAAACAAACGGAAGATTCGTTTCGAAAATTTAGAATAGTGCGAACGAGGCGGAGATGACTTTCAAATTATCTCACCGGAATAGTATGCATGCTAAATATAGATTCCCAAGCGATTGTGGGTGTGCTAAAATTAAAAAAGCGGACTATCGTGTTGGGGACATAACTATGGGTGGGTAAGACTGAATGTCAAGCAACCAACCACAAGCGTGGATTAGCCTTAGGTTCACATGTAGATGGTCACGTGAGATAAAATATAAATAGATAACATATACTTGACAGAGTAGTTTAGTATTTAACTACTGTAAGTATACTGACCTGTGACCCATTCCCACTCGCTGCCGTTTTTAAAGCCCCCGATCCAGTATCGAGAGAGCTTGGGTCCGCGGATTACAGATGCTATCGCGTTGTTAACGCTCTCAGATTCCACGGTCAGCAGCTCTGTCTTAGGGATGCCTATACATTTCGACTTCGCACTGTTGAATGTATACTTCACGAGATAGAACGTATATGTCATATTGTTGTACTCAAGGCAGTCATGGTAGGGCAGATGTGACAACAGATGGCACGATGACCCGACTGTCAAATAATTGAAATGTATGGTACAAAGTTAGAACAAGATACCCGGAGCAACATCAGCGGCAAGACAATAATAAACTGTTTGTGTGTGCAGCGATAGCCCATTAACGGTGTCATATATACACTGATTACAACGTCGCTGGCAACCTTGGGCGTTATACACATGGCCTGGCTGTAGCATGTTCCGCGGTACAAACAGTTAACGAAACTGGCAGACTGTAACCAGTAACTGTCAGACCGTTGTATTTTTTACGATTCAGCACCGTTTAACCTCTTCGCTGCTAAATGACGTTATGACGTCGTGTGCTGGGCTGTTGACGTTATTGGCATTTTCCAATGGGAAAATATAGCGGGAATGTCAAAATAACCATAAAAGTGACTCAGCTGAAAGGCTATTATCGTTCACAATCGTGGAACATCATACACTGTTTGAAACGTCGAGATACAGTTATTCCGATACACTAATCTCTGAGTTCCATTTATATATAATGGCCTACTTCTAGTGTGCTGAAGTAGGTCCGTAGTACCTACGGACCATATAGCACACGGCGTGCACTTTTACGTCCGTAATAGATACGGACGTCATAGCAGCGAAGAGGTTAATTAATATCAAGACCATAACTAATAAAGGTCAGACCAATGGTATTTTTCACGGGTTAACACCATTTTTTTGCTCTTAATTTGCTAATCTACCGTAGAATTAGCCAAATTCCCGTGGTGATAATGTGATTTCCAAGTAGGCATTAAGATTCATATGTTTTAGAATGGTCGAAATTAGTATTATTCGTAACTGAAACATACATCTTAGTTCTTCTATTACGATCATAGTTTTGATGAAACCTAAATCCACAATGTATAAAGTGACAGAAAATATTTACGAAACTTTGAAGTTTGAAGAATATCAATTTTTTTATCTGCCTCGTGGGGTTTAATCCGGAAAAAAGGCGGCGCGCGAGTAATGTGTTCACTTTTCACTGACTACTGTACAAATAATGGCTGTAAATAAAACAAATTATAACAGCTGGAAAACCAACACATCAGTTACGAGTAATTCTAATTTCGACCATTTTAAAACGTATGAATCGGTCATGCCCTTTTAACCCTTTACCCAACAAACCGGCCAAATAAAGCTTCAACTTCGGTCTGTCTCAATAGAACCATACAAATATGGATATCATTGGAACCGGCCCCTTGACCACATTGTGATAGTTACAGTTATGCCCTGTGCCAATGCATTCTCTTATATATGCGAGTCGACCATAGGTCGCCTCGCATATATAAGAGAATGCATTGGCCTAAAAGAAATCTTTTTTTAACACTTTTTACCATTTTTTCTTACATTCTTTAACAATTTAATAATTTTTAATGTGTTAAGCCAATGCATTCTCTTATATATGCGAGGCGACATATGGTCGACTAGCATATGTAAGAGAATGCATTGGCACAGGGTCCTTCTGTTGGGTAAAGGGATAAGACATAAAGGAACAAAGCCACATGTATCACAGTTAAAACTCAAATTTGTGTACATATAAAAGTAAAAATCTTAATGGCATATTTGTTGATATGTAAGGCGTGAAACTGCCGGTCATGGTTTTTGTTTTAAGCAGATCCCATAATAACTGTGAGCGATGACTTTGCGACAACATTATCCTTTAGTTGAACATTTTTCGATGAAATTTGATAGCATGATGCATCAAACTGTGTATAGTATCACGACACTTAGTATCCATATCAGTGAGTCAGCCAAATATATATAGTTTGATAAGAACATTCTGAACGATAATGGACTCCCGATCCGCAAATTCTCGTAATAACTGGGCGATAACATGGCGAGTGGCGACAATGTCTCATACCCACACATTTCAATGAAAATTGATGAGCATGGGATGAATCGGTCCGTGTAATTGTACTTGTATGTTAGACTTGTATAAATTTGTGATTTGCGCGGCGTCAGTTCACTGTTTACTGTTGTTGTTGACATCGAAGCTCATGCGTTTATTCTCTGGTGCAAATGTACATGTATGTGATTTGAAACATTCAGAACATTGTCAACTAGTTGTGGATAAAACAGATAAAGACTCAAGTAAAAAAAACTGACAACACTGTCAACACTCTAATAGCTACGTTGTTGTTGATATTTTTGTTAAAAGTGGTTGACATCGAAGCTCTATTGAATTATTCTATTGCGTGAATCCTCTTGTGTCAGTAAGTGTATAATGTGTTTTATTAGTCAGAGCACTGTCAATTTGAACATCAACACTGAGTCGAATGAAATCAAGTCAGAGCCGACTACTCAGTGTCCTCCAATTCGAATATTATGCCACTCTCGAAGACAACACAACTGTCTCAATTTAGCGGAAAATATAAACGATTAAGCCGGTTTTCGAAGATTTAGAACTTGGGTGGTTCATATAGAAACCGAAGTCAGAGTCTTAACATTAGTCCACCACTGTGTAGGTCACATGCATCCCCCCAACAAAATATATTGTACAGCGGCCACGATGACATCGACAAATGACAAAACAAAATTCGTGAGTGATAAAGATACCGGTATCTGAGAATAACGCAATTTAATTACAAGATATTTATTTTAACCCACACGTGGGGTGCTCCTCATAAATAAAGGAGGGATATCCACAACAACAACAACAACAACAACAGCAACAACAGGATGGATCCAGAATGCATTGCACAGAATGAACATACCGGACCATTGCACTGAATACAAGCAATTAATAATAAATATTAGATATCAGCAGTCAGAATCAGTCGTACTGTATAGAGTCACTGTCGTATATATAATTTGGTCGCCGATAAATATACTTTTGAATTTTGAAGGAATGAACTTGGAATCACGCACAATGTTAACTTGGACCATTTTCAGGGCACATAAACAACACACGATTCACCGTACAACCGATGAAACGTTATGGGACCATCAGAGTATGATGGTCCGACACCGTGAAACCGACAGTATTTTTTAACAGTGTATGCCAAGAGCAGAAAGACTTATATATTTCCAAATATTATTGGGATACTCTGAATCGCAATAAATTACATGAACTACTTTCTCTTTAAAACATGACCGTTGTGAACAGAATGAACATATTTATTAAATTAGCATCGAAAAAGATTACTTTATATACTACTAGCCGATGAGCCCGACGTTGTCCGGGCTATTCAAAAACCAAATTTCAAGTCGATAGCTCCACCGTTTCCGAGATCTGGTCTGCGCATGCGCGAAGCTGGCGTCGCACGGGCTCGGCGAGCCGATAAAATTCGTATCCGGGGCAAGATACATTCACATACCAAATTTCAAGTCGATAGCTCCACCCGTTTCCGAGATCTCGTCTGCGCATGCGCGAAGCTGGCGTCGCACGGGCTCAGCGACCCGATAAAATTCGTATCCGGGGCAAGATACATTCACATAGCAAATTTCAAGTCGATAGCTCCACCCGTTTCCGAGATCTGGTCTGCGCATGCGCGAAGCTGGCGTCGCACGGGCTCGGCGAGCCGATAAAATTCGTATCCGGGGCAAGATACATTCACATACCAAATTTCAAGTCGATAGCTCCACCCGTTTCCGAGATCTCGTCTGCTCATGCGCGAAGCTGGCGTCGCACGGGCTCGGCGACCCGATGAAATTCGTATCCGGGGCAAGATACATTCACATACCAAATTTCAAGTCGATAGCTCCACCCGTTTCCGAGATCTCGTCTGCGCATGCGCGAAGCGGGCGCCGCACGGGCTCGCCAATACGACAACGTCCACCGCCTGGTCAAACTACACACACGCACCAAGTTTCGTCCCGATCGGTCGAGAATCGTAGATTTGTATTAATGACAAACATACAGACAAACATACATACAGACAAACAGACAAACATACAGACAGAGGTCTTCAAAATATATATGAGATTAGATATAGATGAAAATGTATATATCTATCTAATGCGACACATCCCTAAAATTGGAAATTGCACAACTATCCAAGGTACTTGTTAATGGATTGTATGTGTTGTGTCTTTGTTGTGATATTATGGTGAATTTGTAAAATAAATGTTGTATGATAAAGGTTAACGTTTAAATTGCTTCTATAAATTGCTTGTATATATGTATATATGTTTGGCTATGTTCCAGCTCGAATGTTGGCTTTGCAATTGAACAATCAACCAAACAGCAACAACATTAACATAGTCCCATTTATATGAAGCCATTTGTACCTAGTATATGCTATTTGCAGGTACAATATTTTGTATCTGGAACATATTTTTGGCATGTTAGCAGATTTGTTCAGGGTATATTTCAAGTGTCCCATTGTATATGTTTCAAAGATAGAGTTGGAACGAATTCGTTTATACCGGGTACAAATACCGATTTCATGTACATATAAACAACAGAGACAAATACACGTAACATGCACATGTATTCTTTGCAATGATAGAAACAGGAATAACGAAATCGAAAGTTGTTATCCTCAGAAACTCAGAAAGATAAGTAGTTGTTTTCACACATAGAGCAAGTTATGTTTAACTACTGATATTGTTTTAGGGTCCCATAATTTCACACTGAGCTACTCATATTGCAAGGATAGACATGATACAAACATACAAAGAATGAGTATACCTTTCAATATTCAAACCATCTAAAGTACAATAATAATTAAATGAATTGACATTGACACCGCAAAGGTAAACGATAGTTAAAACAACAATGAAAACCTGTGAGAGCTTATGGAACTGTTTTTTTAGTTCATTTCGTCCTCACCAAAAGCCTGACCCACCGCGTTACACCGTATTATAAAAGAACAGATATTGGTTCATTATTGAAACTGTGAGCCACTTTTCTTAACAAATGTTCTATTTTGGTCAAATAGTCATATGTCCCGTTGTCCCGTGGTGAATGTGAAGATGGCCGTGTACGAGAACAATGAAGTGTCCGGTAGTTTTATAACTTTTATATTTCAATAACGTGTTTTGCCGGTAAGCAAAGAAGGTAGGTTATCATAGGTGTTTGTGTTATCGAGGTTCAAGAGGGAATAAGTACATATCTTAGACCCGGGTATATCTTGTGGCCAAATAAGGTATACGAGATATCAGGATACCCGTGACTATGACGTGTATCATAATACTGTTTACGATGATACCGATTTGACCATCCCTCGACATTAACA
The DNA here is from genome assembly GCA_032622095.1 of Siphonodentalium dalli. Classification (NCBI taxonomy): domain Eukaryota; kingdom Metazoa; phylum Mollusca; class Scaphopoda; order Gadilida; family Siphonodentaliidae; genus Siphonodentalium; species Siphonodentalium dalli. Next base: position 56,586,923 of record CP136069.1, on the reverse strand, counting down.
ATGGTTACTAGCAGTCATAACCAATTAAGAATGTGATCTTGTTAATGATGGTTTTATGTCCTTATAATATATCATTTATATCTCCCACGTAGTGTGCTTACTTATACATTTAACCCTGGTAGTTATAAGCAATGGGGAAATGAAGTTTATCCTAGATCCGGGAACACATCAAATTATAACTATACTATCTTATGTACTATCGGACACATAATTCGTCTTTAAACTTGGATTTGGAGAACAAAAAATGGCATTGGACATATCTGCGATAGGAGTTCAGGCCCACTCACCCACCGTACCTTATCCTGGCTGGTTTTCGCGACCCCCTGCGAAAAATTCCATAAAACGTACAACGAAAGCAATAATAAAATCAGTCAACCAAGATATTCATCCACGAACCAGTCACCATTGCAATAATGAAATTAATCAATAAATAAAGCAGAACACAATATCAGCTTTCGACCGTGAAAAGATACACAAATTCCTACCTGTCTGACATATGTAACTTATCCATCGAAAAAATCCAGTCGCCGAAGAATCTATATCGTTCCATTGACCATAGCCCCTGCAATACAACATGAAACGTTGTAGGTGTATTTCACAAGGCTATATTTTCACAGTGCTGAAAATTTTTCAATCTATTCCAAGCTTTTGAATAATAAATTGGGAATTACAAAATATGTGTCTTCTGTTGTTTATCATGCACGCAATAGCGCCATGAAATGTCATGAGATTACATGATTGATTTTTGTTAGATATATTTTGAGGATAATTTCTGGAAAATGACTGCTAAGAAATCAAATAGACCTCACTTTGTATGTTGTAATTGTCGGGTGTGTGCATGTTATAAGTATCGTTATCGTTCTTATCCTGGAACATTATAGCCTCTACTTAATCTCATCAATTTAACTCAAATCAATCTAATTTATTTTCTGAAAATTGTCCTGAATTTAGAGTTTCGGAGTGGATTCTCCGTGGAAGAAACTTTAAACTTTGGGACTGATGAACTAGTGGCACATGCAGGTTATGTGTCCGTCGAGAAAGATCATTTATGGTTGACCTTGTAATTGCCATCTTCAGGATTGGCGTTACTATGATAAACAAGTTTGAGAAAACTGACAGCCTATTTCAAACTCAATATTTATCGATAAAAACGCACCTTTTGTACAAAACGTCTACATGTATAGACATATCTAATGTTAACTTGCTCCAAATCAATGGCATATTTGAATCCAAGTCTCCACTTATTTCCAATAGTTAAGCAATAGTTTGCAGTTTATTTTTGCAATGAACATGAACTCAATCATATGCTTGGCGGCCACGCTCCGAGTGTGCTGAACGCTGAATGGTTAATCCGGCGCCACGCGTATTTTGTCTAATAAGAAATAGCTTCGTAATTATCTTTAAATATAGGAAAAGAGTGGAGACTTGGATTTAAATATGCGATTGATTTGGGAAGATTAACATTAGATCTTCGATACATGCATAGAAGGTGGGTGTTTATAAATAACTATTGAGTTGGAAATCTGGAGTCTGTTTTCTCCTGTAGTAAATCGTGGACAACGCGCTGGTTCTCTCCGTTATTGTTTTCATCGACTATTTAATAAGTTGTTGAACAGTTTATTCTAGAATGTTTTACCTGATTCATAAAATATAGATTTTACTCGATCGATTGGTGTTAGAAATTTAGGAATCGGTTCAGGCGGTTGTGAATTATGGCCGTTAGATGCGAGGAGGTATTCAAAATAGTGAAATCACTTGATACGTATTATATCAATAGCTGTACGATTGTTAAAGTGATGCCAGGTTTACCCAAAAGTATTATTGTTGCGAAAACGTAACTTCCGGCTTATCGTCTGTTTACATTCCGTACACTAAGTCGATCTGTGTGATTATTGTTGATTTAGAATATCCCCTTAAATTTAGGCTATTTAATATGTCAAAGAGTCTTATTTATACATACTGTAAGCCGCAGTTAGTTTCAAGTCGCATTGAGAGTGTTTTATGGATGTTTTGGATCAAGTAATAAATATAATATACAATTCGTCCTCAGTTTGTAGCGAAATTTATATGGAAGGTCTTTATACATTCGGCTTGGAATGTTTTCGTGAGAGCAGCAACGTGGGGAAATCGGATGTGTGCTTCACCCCATAACAATCTTCTGTAAAACAATTCAACAGTTGGAAATTTCATAATGCTATGCATTAATTGCCAATATGAACTATAGCTTGTTTAGACAAAGAAATTCACTTGAACCAGCACGATTAATACTGTTATGATTGAGATTAATCATCGCCGCGTTTTCACGAGTGTAGTCGTTGACAAAATAAAATATCAGGGTACATTTGTGACTGATAATTTCTTGCACATATTTTCTTGCATGCCATTAAACTCTTCAAAAATCCACATGGTGGATATCGAAGAAACGCCCAGAGTCTTTTATAAAATATTCGACAGTTCTGATGCAAAAATTAATTGACTGGGTATCAGCTCTAAATATTTGAGATTATGTACCCATTGTTTAGCTATTTGGCGCTAAATTTATGTGGAATGTATTAGCATTTATTCACTTTGGGAGAAAAAATAAATGTCAAATATATTGACATGGCTAAATTCCGAATTATGCCGTTGTATGTTGGTGTAAATTCGATAGATACAATTTAGGCAGAATTAAAGTTTATGTAAATTAACTTTTCATGTAGTCATAGTCATATTCGTAATTCTTATCACTCATTATCATTTGTTTATTAACCCCCAATAATGAAGAGCATACACAACTTATAATTATTTTGGTACAGGCACTATGTCATCTGCACACACGAACTAGACAAATATATGTATATATACAAAAGATATTACATACACGTTACTGTGCAATGGAGATGTAGAAAAAGAGTCAAAGAGAACAGAAAGAGAAATAGAGAATGTGAGAGACACCGGGTCGCTGTGTGTATGGTCTCGGTTTCCTTCGGTGTTGTTCGCCCACTGTGTATAGGCTATAGGTGTGGAAATTATGAAATATTGCACACATACTTACTGATCCCACAAATTCAGGGTGTGTTCTGTTCCCCGAATATTGTTTGGTTCATTTGGGCTCCAGTTGGTATAATTTACTTCAATGGTGCCTGAAAACAGATGCGTTTACATAAGAACAAAATGAACGGTGGTTTCAACGTTGTCATGCGATTTTGACAGCCATGCAAAATCAGCAGACTGCATGCATGCAAAGGGGTTCACGAGGAGTTTGCTGAATATTAATAGAGGTCAAAACCCACGACCACATTTATCACTTATATAATGTAAGTTTTATTTGCAAGTATACATGTATTTAAATAAATTACGAATTGGGATTTTATACATTTTTATCATTCCCATCATTTAAGTACCTTCAACCTAATCCACGGAGTGCATAATCTCTCAATTCATAAACTAGCATGCAAATTATTTGTATTTGGATGTCATGTTAAGACATGCACTGTACAGCAAACAAATAATGGTGTTATTGTATATTACATTATTACATTAAGAATATTATTTGTCATTTCTTGAGTTAAGGATTTCCCTACCCAAAACAAAAAATTGTTTGGCGAATTTTTATTCCCGGGTTTATTATTAATCCAATTGGGAGTATTAATCCAGGTATATATAACATACGAATTACGAGTTTAAGTTTGTGTATAATATACAACCGAATCGATTAAATAGCGAAGCCTCATGGCGATCGTTTTGGTACACTGCTGATCTATTACATAGTAGTAAATGCACAAGGTAGACAACTACCTGACTTTCCAATAGGCAACTGAATGTCAACACCAACATGGCAGATGCCGATATTGCATTAAAGACACTTCCAAATAAAAAAAAACATACATCGTCTGTGCAGTAAGGGTGGATACACACATGTATGTAATTTCTGTATGTAAAATCCATGTATTTTACATGGTCACACCAATCATTGATAGCATTAATCGCCTGCACGCGATCGTTCCATTTCAACAGGCGAGACCAGTGAGTAGTTATAAGCCAAAATCAAACTAACTTGTAATTTGGGCTCACGCACCGAACACTCTTCTTGTACTGCTTGATCGGATACATTATGATGCCGCTCGAATTGTTAGTGTGTTAAATAAATCTGTTTCGAATGAAAAACTCCTCACTGAAGTAGGATGGCCTACACTTTACACCAGACGCTAACACCATAAATTTAATACTTGGCAGAAAATAATTCTTGGTAAAGCTCCCAATTACCCGAGTACACTTTTGCCGACCTTTGCTAAAGATCAATCTACCTACTCACATCGATACCCATTATTATTCTTACAGAAACGCAACAATACAGAACATTTTAAATCGACCTTTCTGCCTGAGATGGTCATTAAATGGAATGCAGTGGTAATAAATGGTTCATCTGATCGCACCAAAACCGACATATTGAAATTAATGTATGACAAATTGCCTATATTTCCCCCAAAACCGCCGCCATACTTCAATTCAGGCACTCGCAAATGGAACATCGTGCACACCAAGCTAAGGAATAACTGCAGCGATTTAAATTTTGATAAACTTGAAAACTATATTTCTATAACAGCTCACTGTCAATGTGGGTTTTATATTGAAGACGCCTCACATTTTTTCTTCCAGTGCCCGTTATTTGAAGAGAGTCGCTTAATATTCATCCAACGCCTTTGGCTAAATGGAATTTTCGTTGATAGGATTGAAGATATCCTCTTTGGTCAAAGCAACCTATCCAATTCTTTAAATGATAAATTGTTTCGCAATACGCAAACGTTCATTGCATCATCGGGTAGATTTCATTGACGGAAAACCTTCAAAATCCAAATAAGCCTATATCTTCATACATTCCCCATATTGCCATCAAAATACTCGGATCAGCTCGCCATAGGACCTACATCCCATCCTTGATATCTGTCTACTCACTTTATACCTCACCCTCATTCTCGACCCTCCTCGTTTTAGGTACTACATTCCAATTATAAGCTAATATTGAGTCCTACATAATTCCATATATAATTAATAATTTGCGTTTCAATATTGTTAAGGGAGAGGAGCAATATTCTAAGTTGAATAACTTGTGCTCCCATCCCTTTTGATTAACTCATATCTTATTTCATATTCTAATTTGTTAAACGTATTATGTAATGAGGGTCAAATAAAATATGTTCAAACAATCAAACTAACTGCTATCAAGAGATTTCAGGCCAGTCATAGACATATCTTCTTTCATGGGTGCCGAAATGAATAAATCCTGTCTGATATCTGTTGCTGTTTTTCACGAGTTTTAGTTTATTCCGTCGATTTTATACTTGATTTGTTTCTCGTCATTTCTTGGAAACATGGTCATCCAAAATAAAAATAAAATGTGCATACTTTTGAAGCTCTTTTAGGACGATTATGATACATGAGTGTTTAATGTCACACACGCTGACTCCCAATTTGATCTCGTCCAGCAAAACCCGAACGGCTCTCTGGCTCCACATTCAGGCTACAACACCGAGTAGTAAGGATAAGGATATTTGTTTCTCGACCATGCATGGCCTGAGCTCAAATTTGAACAATTCGATATGGTGGTCTCATGCCTTGAATAACAGGCATTGGAAAATTAAGACAGACAATACCAGTTTGTTGAAATTTCTCGGATAATTTGAGGGCGAGCTCAAGTGATAACATTCAATTGGGATTTCCATGCATATATCCATTACAGCGCCAAACAAATTAATGCAGGTACAGCGTTGAAAGAAAAAAGGGTCACCCCCCATTTTAACCCAGAATTTACAGAACAGTATATGTTTCTCAGGCCAAAGGATGAACAAGTTACTAACTGTCACAATTGTAGCCTGTGCAGGCTTGAATTATCACATTTTGGACTATAATCCATGATTGGGGAGGGGGCTGGTTCTCGAAAGTTTCGAATACCTAAAGGATTTAGTTGAATGTATCGGCAGGCATTATCTGGGCAAGAATGTACAACATTATTTAAATATTCCATAGTTGTAAATTGTGCATATATAACACAAGAGAGGAAAGGTGACCTAGTTGTGACCTATTAGCTAGACAACCCTTTTCCCGAATAAAGACACACAGCAACACCACCTTCTGTACCTTCAAATTTAAAGCTGTAATAATATGTCCATAATTATATGAATAGTATAAATTGCTGAGATTAATCACTCGAAGCAAACAGGCACGACATATATGACTGTCAACTACAATATTTACAAATCAGGAGTGGATTCGTGGCTTCAGGGGGTAGGACTCATGGTGCTGCATGCCCCCCCCCCACCCGGTCGAGGAAATATGTAGTGGTCAGTCCGGTAGCTCCCGGGATAATATATCCCCCATGTTGGGGACCATAGCCCCTGCATTGGGGAAATCCTGACACTGATTTAAACAGAACGTCCAACATTTGGTTATCGCGCGAACAATTATTTTAAGCGGCCTGACGACTTCGTCCAGTCATCGGCTCTCTGCACGTTCAGAGCTTGATTCACTGTGGTCAAACATAGCCGCAATGATTGGGTTGTCAGCAGACACATATTACATGGTCTGTATGATCCGTGTAAAACGCCAAATACACGATAGTTACAGAGATTACATGCATGTGTGTATCCACCCTAAGCCACAGGCAAATCATTGACATATTCGTTCTGGTGGCTTGTTTTAGACGAGGAGATTATATTATACAGCAAATATTTTATTTCACCCAACCATATTTCTTGACAATTTTATATGTAAAAAAAAATACATCTATTTTATTTGTATTTTCCCCTCACACCTCCCTATACCTTTGAGCAAAAAAAATCCGTAAACTGGTAAACCAAGTAATAAAGCATAAAGTGCATTAAAGGGGGACTGCACACTAAATCCGGCCATTTATGGGACCATCTCCTTTTATACTCAACAGAATATATGCAACAAATTAATGAATTTGAGCCATCGAGTTATGCAAAATACACTCATGAGCTCCATGCCCGATGCAAACGAATTAACATGAAATTATAATGAATGCATAGATAAACTAGTACATGAACTATGGGGACTCATAATTATAACTAAAATTCACAAGGAAAATAGTTAACGATTGTCCCCCGATTTTGAACATCAAACACACCTCAACCATAAACAAACCTCAACCATTTAATATATGTTCGTAAAAATTACATAAACCCTTTCACAAGTTTCATTCGAAAGTATATATATATATATACAATAACTCAAATCTAACCCGTCCACTGCATGCATGATATCCAGATAGCAGATATCTGATCAACTGAAGTGATGGTTTAAAGATTACATTAGTGACGTAGGTTTCTGAACGTCTGAAGTGACGGTTTAGAGATTACATTAGTGACGTAGGTTCCTGACACCGATTTAACCCGTTCTATGGTAAATACTTATTAACCAGTAGTTCCCTTACGAAATCTTCAGATAAGTTATATGTCGTTTGTTGAACTTATTATCTAAACATTTCCCACCAATGAATAACAATTCTTCTGCACTTATATCATTTCGTCTGGCCGTCGTCTTATCGTATATCGTTTAAAACGTTGAGAAGAAAGTGTATGTGTATGACTTCAGAGAGAGAATAACTAGAATGAAATATTCACTAATATCTTCTATATATGTTCATCTGATATTATATACAAATCAAAACTATTTAGATTTATGTATGAATTATTGTATAGTTAACATCCGAATGTAAATCATATGTCGTATACTTATATATGGAATATGTTGTCTGCAATAAATCCGCCAATCAATTAATCAAGCATACCCTTAACATCCTCCCAAATGAATAATATACAATTCCAATGTATACTTTGATAACTGAGTGGGAGAATTCATTTAGTATAGGAAGTGTTATGTGACTCGTTTAATTTGTTCGCGGGTGGATACTTGTATAGTATGTACATATGTTCTACAATATTGATATTTTCCTTGTAACAGGTAATAAACAATCAATCAATCAATCAATCACACCAACTCACCATTCCTCCAATACCACACGTGGTCCACGTAACCGTCCACCCACACAGGGATCTCCATGTAGTTTCTCTGCATTAAATGTGTTAGCAGGTCTGATATCCCCTTGCCGTCCACTTTCGTAAGTTTCCCAGTCTGAGTTTTACACTGACCGACCGCCTCAGACCTGGTGGCGTTTCCAAAGGGGAACAACTTATAACATTTCCTGTTATGGCAGCAGACGTCGTGGCGTGGGCATCTCCATTTACCGACTTTAAAACAAATCAGTAATCCATGTAAGTTAAGGAGGCGCCCTATTCGTGAATTTTCAAAAAATCTCAATTTCTAACTATCAATTTAAAGGAAAAAATCTTTCTCCTTATATGCTATAATATTATAACAACACATGTTTACCCTCACAATATGAGAGATATGTTTGAATTATGTAAAATTGTGGTTTAAAAAAACAACAAATTTGTCATGTAGGTCACTAGAGAGTTTGATAGGAAGTATTTAAAAAAGCCACTGCATTATCTATCTTTTATACCAACTATGGTATTTACTCGGTCTAATCTCTGAAATCATGGCTGTCTGCATGCAAGAAAATAAATCAGAAAGTCTTCATTTTTATTTTGTATTTTTTTGGTGGCCAATTGCAGAACAATTGTTTTTAGGAAATGTCAATATAAAACAACATAATGTAATGAGTATTGATGCAAACGTGGTTGAATGATATTTACTTTGTTTCATGTAGTCTTGGTCCTTCACACGACAAAAACAAATATGCAATGAAAAATGTTTTATTTATTTTCTCGCACACATTCATGATTTCAGAGAGTAGACCGATTGTAGACACTAGTTGGGATAATAATATATATTACCCATGCCATCGACGCTTATATGGAGATTTTAACAGATGTTTATATACTATATCGATTGGCGTATGTCTTTTTATGTATTAACCTGGTAGATTCAAATTTATTTAATTCCATACTGAAATGCTATACAAGTGTCATTCTATATTTACGATGCACACATACACACCATCATACACAAAACAACAACGAATGAAACGCTTTTGAGATACCCACCCTTCCTGTTGTAGTTTTGTGGAGTGATGACTCGAAAAACTGACAAATCAACACAGTTGGTCATGTTTGTGCTCGCATGCCGGATACGCAATTCTCGACACACTGGTATGCATGTGATATATTGTCTACATATATCACCTAATTTTGCAATTTCACTATTGACTGCAGTGCTAAATATGTTGCGTCAAAAGACAGCGAAAAAGACAAGTTAGAAGAATATAATCGATGCGGTAGACACCTAATGATGTATATACTGTATATTTGTACAAACACTTGCGAGAGTAGACCATCGTGATGTTCTTAAACGTTCACAACCCAATTTGAAAATAGCAAGCAGACTAAATGCGAACAGTGCAGGCTGTGTTCTAGCTTGATCAGAACATGATCTGAAACTCAACATTATGACAAGCTGACTGGTTTAACACATGCGTGGTGCGAAGCCGACACAGTACGGGCGACCTTGCTCAAGCGAACAATTCAAGCGAACAATTCGACAATTGAACGTTGCTCAAAGCCACCAAGCCACTGCTGTGTGAAGATTCACAATAGACAGCGACGCGCTGCGACCTCATATTACTGTGTTTACAGCGAATACAAGTCCGACATACTAACCACAGTAAATTTAGGACAACGGAGCTCGGTATTGTTTGTCGATAGTGTTGAATATCACAAGAAAGGCCCAGCATAAATCGGAAATAAGGGAATCCTTGAGTACAGAACACATGTATATTCTTCCGACTTACCAACTGTCTTCACACACCTGTAACCTCCATCACCAATCGCTGTCGGTGCGTAAAGTTCATCCGGAAAACAGAGCGTGGATGGTTTCTACAAGGAATAAGTAAACATGACAGAAGTTATGCAGTCTATTATGATAGAATCAGAATTATTTTTTTTAATCTCAAATCGCCGGACGTGTCCGGTATAACAGAGTGTAGTTATGAATACACGTCAATATATACAAATAGATGGTAATGCGGTTGAAAGCAATATATATAGTTCAATAATCATGTGCACGTTCGGGAAGGTGGGGGGGGGTATGGGCGTACGTGAGGTGATTTAGTTGGGGGTGGGTGCTTCAAGGTTCGTGTGGTTATGCCACAGGGGGCTCCATTAGGCGAAGGGCGTCTCGGATGAACATACTAAGATTGGTGAGGGTTCTTTTATTTGTGCACGTGAAGAGGGCATTGAGTTTGTGGGCATTTGGACGCGTGTAGTAGTATGATTTAAGATATTTTCGTCTCAAATCGCATAGTTTTTCACATTTGAGTATGATATGGTATTCATCACAAAGTTCAACGTCGCACAGCGTGCATTTTCGATCGGAGTAGTCTTTTTTTGCCCATGCACGATCCGGATTCGATCGGTAAGTTATGATTTCTTGTACGGAATTTAATCAGACGCGTTACTACTGTTTGGTTATCTAATGAGAGATATATTTCCTTCGAACAGTCAGTCTTGATGATTCTGTAGAAGGCACATTTATTGGATTTTACTATATCACCATGCCATGATTGTACAAATGCGTCTTGTATTCGATCTTTGATGAGTCTATTGAAAGATGGTGTGTTGATAGTTGCTTGGTCTATCCAAATAATGGATATGCCGAGATTATTTAGGCTTGTTCGTATAAAGTCAATCCAACCATGTCTCCAGTTGTTTGTGAAGTGGTAGCTATATAGTACATAATAGAGTATAAGTGGGAGTCTATTGCACTGCATGTTCATACGTTTATTCCAATATGTTATACATCGTAGTTGTATATTTTGGCTAGTTGGGCATATACCCGTCTCCCCATAAACAAAACATGTATTTGTGGTTTTGCGCAGGTTAAGTGCAAATTTAAGAAACCAGATTTCTAGCTTTTCTAGGCAGGTGGTGTTTTCAAAACCGCATACTTCGGCTCCATATGTCATTATGGGAGTTATTGCTTTTTCGTAAATTTCAAGAACGCTGTCATAGGAGTAGTTATTTTGTCTGGCTTTACTTATGAGTGCGTACATAGCTTTCTTTGCATCTTTACATCTCTTGTTTTGTTCCCTGCTAAATGTTCCGTTTTTACTACACCACGTGCCCAAGTATTTGAAGCTATCCACGATCTCAATTTCGTTACCGTTTATTTTGAATGACATTGATTTTCTTTGTTTTGGTTTTCTACCAAGAACCATGATTTTAGTTTTGGAGGCATTGGTGCGTAGCTTCCATGTGTCACAGTACGATGCGAAGTGGTCTAAGGCATTTTGTAAACCGGAATGGGAGTCTGAGATTAGAGCTGTATCATCAGCGTATATTAATAGGAGTAACTTCATATATACCCCTGTTTCATGGCCATTGATTTTACCTATGTCTATACCCCTACAATAACAATTTTGTAGGTATTCCTCGATATCGTTGATGCATGTACATGGCGAAAAGTATCGGTGAGAGACAATCACCTTGTTTTAGGCCAATTATACTTGAGAAAAACCCAAATGACTCATCGGTCATCACGCACATCTTTAAATTATGGTATACTCTTGATAGTATTCAGGATTTTTCCATTTACGCCAAAATGTAGAAGTTTTCTCCAAAGACCTTCTCGCCAAACACTATCAAAGGCTTGTGAAAAATCGATGAATGCACAATATAGGGTTTTCTTATTGAGCTTCATTATCTGGGTGAGCGCATGTAGGGAGAATATATGATCAATCGTACTGTATCCTTTGCGAAACCCCGCCTGCGCTTCGGACTGAAGGTTATTAATCTGAAGAAAACTATTTATGCGATTGCAAATGATACTCGTGAACAGTTTTGACATCGTGCATAGAAGTGTGATTTTCCTGTAATTTTCAGGTTTATCCGGGTCATCTTTCTTATAGATGGGTCGGATCATATCAATCGCCCAGTCATTTGGGATACAGCTTGTTTCTAATATTGTATTGAACAGTTTCTTATAGAAGTATCCTAATTTCGTTATACTATGCGTGATCATTTCATTCGGTATTAAGTCGAAACCTGATGCTTTGTCATTTCTAAGGCTCTTTGCTGCATACTCGATTTCGTTAAGGGATATTTCAGCATTCAGAAGCGAATTATCTATAGTATTCGATGGTAAGTATGTGTTCATTAGGACCCCATGCGTATGTTGACCGCTGATTTCGACGGCGATGTCACGTTCGACTGATTCATAGTACTTCTGAAACTCTGGGGCAGGGGTGGGGGCCTTGTACAATTTTGTCCATCTAGTTCCCGGATTAGTTTCCAAAATTCTTTGCTTGATTTTCCCTTTAAATTATGTATTTTTTCCCTCAGATTAAGTTTATGTGTTCGCTTACTGTTTTGCTGTGTGCATTTATATGAGGGTCTATTTTCGAGCATACGTGCTTTATTGTGTTCAGAGGGGTAGCGTTTGAACATTTTTCGCGCCTTTCTATAGTTCGTCCTCGTATGAACGCAATCACACGAGAACCACGGCATACCTGACTGTTTCCTCCTTTTACCGGATTTTGTCGGATTAGTATATTGCGCACTGTATGTTTGTTTGTGGTGTTTGTCGCGTCCATCAGAATAGATTTTAACTTCTCATATGCCGCATTTATGCGTGTTTCTGGGTCGGGATTTGTTAAATCATTTTCAAGTGATATTAATTCATCAGTTTTGATCGCCTCAATCGCACGCGTGAATGCAGCTATTTTAGGTTTATCCCAATCCCGGGTCACGACACGCTTCGTCGGGTTATGTGCCTGTCGGTTAACGGGAGCAGGATTTATGTCCGTGACCTTCGTTCTAGTTTTATTCTGAGGGATTATCTTGAGTGAAAGAATTAGTGGTGAGTGAACATCGGATAATAATTCATTAAACGGTTCTACGAGAAATAATTCGATGTTATCGGTAAGCTTTGGGTTACATATTGCATAGCCAATGACACTGTTGTTCCTTGTTGTATAACCACCGTTGTGTTTGATATCTTGTTTTCTACCATTCAAAATGAGCAAGTCATTTTCATGGCATATATGCATAAGTTTAGCCCCTGAGCCGTTTACCTTGATATCAGGATTGAATCGTTTTTTCTGTACGCTTTTAATTGAGTGTATGCGGATTAACCGCTCAGCAAGTGCACTATCATCTAGGGAGCTCGTTCTGGAGTTGAAGTCTCCAGCTATCAGCACGTTATCGTATGATACAAGTTTATCTAATATTCAAATTTGGGTATTGTCAAATGTATTTTCGTTAAAGAATTTTGATGTTTCACAAGGAATGTAAATACTTCCAATAGCGTAAGTATTTCCCTTTCCTTCCTGAAAGAGGCACCATAATATTGTTTTACAATTATCATTGATAATTTTGAAATTATTTTTGTGAATATGCTTAACAGCGATACATAGTCCACCTGAACGGATTTTCGAATTTTTTTTCCAGTTTTTGAAACCAAGGATATGAAAATTGTCAATGCAGATCGATGTTGCGTCTATATCATCAGTATCGGTTTCTTGAAACATTAAAATGTCAAACTCGTTAATAAATTCTGAGAACTCGGGGTCTTCTAATCTAGATGATAGCCCACATATACATTCAGTGACATAATCTTTAGTTGGAACCCTCCCGGGCATTCCTAGCCCTTGGCTGCCCGCTGCTGTAAATCCATGGGTTGCACTGCATTGTGCATTGACGTTTCATGGCTTTGAAGCAGAGGGCTGCCACTGGGTGCAGTCTGTGCCGGGGCTGGTATCCCTTGTGAAGGCTGAGTGGTGGGACTGGCCGCTGGCGGGGGTGCTTGGGCTGTCCGCGGGGGAGTTGGTGGGGGTCGTCGAGGGGGTCAGACTGGTTGAGAGGGGTGGGGCTGAGGATTTTCTATGGAAAGAAGGCGTTGGTCTTGTGGGTGAAGGCATTTTAAAAGTTTGGTTATGTCCACTGAAGGTTTGACCTGCTCTGTCTGGTGAGTGAAATGTGGAGTACAATTCATTCCTCTGCTGGTAATTGTCCTTTCCATAACCACGGCCTCTTGTCGATCCTCTGCGTCTGCCACGAAAAGTGCGTTGGTTGTGAGTCCTCCAAATGCTCGCATCCTTCCTTCATGTTTTACACATCTGTAAGGGGGTTGATGTTCAGGGTTAAACAGTTTGTTGTCAATATACAGACGGTCACCCGAGATGGCTGCTTTCTGTCCATCGTTACGTGCTTTCTGTGCAATGGGTTTTAAGATTTCCTGTCTGTATGTATTTACAGCTTTTGGGTGGTTTTCATTTATATAGAAATGGGTCCGTCGAAGCGAACCACTTTCCATCTTAACTGCGTCCCTGTCGCTCTGAAGAATGAATTTTGCAAGAATTGGTCTCGGAGATTTGGTGAGATCGTTGTTTTTTCCAATCCTTCTCACAGAATGAAATTTCATTTCCCATCTCAGTTTCAAAGTATTTTGTATGAAGTGGGTCAGTGCCTCCTTCGTGGTGTCAAATTCATTTTCAGCAATGCCAGTGAAGATAAGCTCATTTCGCATCACTTACGTTTCGAGATCAGTTATGGTCTCTATGGCGTATTGAGTCCTCTGCTCCACCAAATCGATTTTCGCAGACTTCTGTAGAAGCCTCATGACTTGTTCAGTAATGTTGACTTTGAATTCGAATAAGTCATTCACATCGTTCACAACCTTTTTATTTTTCGACTCCATGAATCCAACCCTTGTTTGAAGATCTCCAACCGCGTACTGCATATCAGAAAGTTTCCTATTTATTTCACTCACTTCGGATTTGACATTTCAATAGAGTTCACTTTCGTTGTTATGCATTGGAGCATTGATATCACTTTGTCCATTTTTGTATCTGGTGATATACATGCATCATCAAAATATTGAGAGGTCAACCCAATTGGAGCTTGTGTGTACGCTTGTGTTATTGGTGTGGGGTTATAAGAACCCGTTATGAATGTCGGGTCGCCGTAGTATCCGTGTGAGCTCATTTGAACTATTGTACTCTCGGGTGTCATCGTACCATCGCTGACCTTTGACCCACTGCATATATTTCCAGTGTTTTCAGAGGGATATTGGCACTGGCTCTGTTCGGAATAGGGTGAATCTGCATTTATTACAGTTGATAAGCCTAGAGCGGTATATGCTGTTGTATCCCACCCGATACTTAGGATGTTATGCGCTACCAGCGTAAATATGTTTAAATGTTTGGCCCTGGCAGCACTAACAAGATCTGATCTTGATTGTATTATTGAGCTATGGGTTTAACACTTTTGTCAAAGTTCCCCATTCCTTTTGAAATTTCAACAGCCTATTGACTCTCAAAGTATTGATCTTTTCTATAAGAGATCGGCTTACTAATTCGTTCAAGAACGCTTTCAAAGATAATTGAATGGGTCGAATTTTGTTTTATAAATATAGTACTTTAATATAATTAAAATCATGTTTTTGTTTTATATTGGCGCTCTTTTCCGATGAAACGCCGAATAATATGTTACATTTTGTAAGTTGGATATTTAATATATTGGTGTTCATCCAGCATTGTATACTATCATTTGACATATATTGCAGCCACTATAGTTTGAAATTTTCATCTTCTGGAGTAATTATCATACAAAACCCAGTTACCCTCAATACAAGAACTGGAACCAGCTA
Organism: Siphonodentalium dalli; assembly: GCA_032622095.1. Classification (NCBI taxonomy): domain Eukaryota; kingdom Metazoa; phylum Mollusca; class Scaphopoda; order Gadilida; family Siphonodentaliidae; genus Siphonodentalium; species Siphonodentalium dalli. Next base: position 56,571,257 of record CP136069.1, on the reverse strand, counting down.
CAGTAATGCTCTAAGTAATTGACTTCTTAACCACAGAATAATTATGGGTAACTTTTCAGGATTTAATTTGGAAATATGGCTTGTTGCCATTCATCGGAAAGCTCTCACCGAGAGTTTTCCGATGAATGGCAACAAGCCATATTTCCGACTAAATCCTGAAAAGTTACCCATAATTCTGCTGTGGTTAAGCAGTCCATTACTTAGAGCATTACTGTACCTACTGTACCAATCCAACACATGTTTTTAATCTGATCTGATCTTTATAACTTGAGATCCGTCTGCTGGCACCGCTAATATTGTTAACATTTTTAAAGAATGTTTTGTAAAATGTATCAGACAAATCAGTTATTTAGTCGAAAGTACGTTATATAATAGAGTTGTAGTTCTTTTTGTTAACAATGTTAGCGATACCAGCAGACGGAGAGCGGATCTCAAGATAGAAAGATAAGATTGTGTTAGCACTGCCAGGGCTAGATCATGTCATGTATCTCTACTCTATATTGAATATTTGTTTATTATAGTGACATTGTGTTACATATATAAATGCGTATACACACACATCAATAATCGACAATTACACCCGACCCATAGGGCCTATAAGTCACTCTATTTCAAAATAAATATAATTATTAATTAATTTCGCGGCGTCGTTATTAATGTCTGTCTTTCTCCAAATGCACGGAATAGGAATTTAACAGTTTGTTGCGGACAGTTATCGAATAAATGTTTGGCCATTAAAGTCAGAGAATTCACACCATTGATGTGGAAATTGGCACTACGAAAAAAATGATCATATGCGTTGCACTGAAGAAAAGGATGGAGCTTGACACGTCACATCCTGTTAAACGAACAACGGAATTTTTACTGCTCCAAAATATCGAGAAATTAACTCATTCCACGGATCTGTTTAGATTTATAATCGGATAATCCACATCATTCTTATATACGGACTATATTGTGCTATAACATTCTAACGATCCAGGTATGATCTTCAAGATACGGCGCCACAAATTTTGACAATAATTTTCAAATTTAACGGTAAATGCTGCAGCCAATCAGAAGCCAACATTTTATAAACAACAATGGCGGCCACTGGCGAAAATAAAAACTTGGGTGATATAACTAAAAGCTTACCGTCCGTAATCCTGGATGGCCTTAACATGATAAACTGTGAATTCGGAGTGGACATTCCCACAAACCCACTTCAAGAAACTCAGAACAGTAGCTTCAACCCACTTCAACAAACACAGAACAGTAGCACCTCTGTAAATAGTTTCACGGCCCCTCCCTTCAACTTCACTGAGACAACATTTAACACGGATCTACCACCCAGAGAAGCACATGAGCTGATTGATATTGACAATAATAACCCAAGTGCATCGGGCGTTCTATTTAACTTGAACAACAATCACGTCACAAATGCGTCTAGCCTGGAGGCTGCTACCCGTGACCTAGTGACCATTAAAGGTGGCGAAGACGCTGATGCCAAACTTAATCTAATAATCAGCCTCCTCGGTGTCGTGACATCAAAACTAGACACAATGGATGACCTTAACAGAAAGGTCATAGATATCGATGATAAATTGTCCAACATTCAAATATCAGTTGATTCTTTAAGTGGTCGTGTGACGGAGATGGAAAAACGTCAGTGCGAAACCTAAACTAAATTACAACACGCCAGCGCTGCCCACATGATCCTCCAAAAGCAAGCCATAGAGTGCGCCAAGAGAAATGCCAAAGCCAATATGTTAGATCACCGTACCATGTATGTTATTGAGCAAGTTACCAATTTACAAATGGATAACATGCAAAACAACCTTTTATGCTTAGACACCCCACAGGAAGGTACCGCATCAATGTGTTTTTCTGTATATTGTCTGCGTACTACCCGTAATGCCCTTTTATTATTAAGGGTTGAACTTATTGCGGTACCTACTTTTTGGTTCCGCTTGGTTTGTTAAACAGATTACCCGTAACACAGTGTATCGTTTCAAATGGACTCTCAGGCATGAGCACTGAGAGCCGTATATTTAATTTATATTAAGGTATATAACATTAATAATTAAACCAAAATCGTATAAAATTATAAATGAAATACTTATATTATACGGGTAATATTGAGAAACAAAGGTGAGGGCTTTAACAGGCCCCACATAGAGAAATGAAGTTGAAGATGGTGGGTAACCAACAGCTGAAACTACGAAGTGTTAGACCTGGAGAATAGGGCTGAGCAAATAGCAGCGAAAGACCCTGACGCCAGAAATCAAGGGGGGGGGGGGGGGGGTTGGGTGGGAAAAGAAAATTATGTGTTTCCGAAAATAAGGGAAGTCTAACGTGTTGAATAAATGTTAAGTTGAATAATTTTTGTTCCCGTAAGATAAACACGACTTCCCTCTTTAGATTCTCTACGCAAAAGATCGAATTAGGAATATTTCATTTAGTCATCCAGTGAAGACTATTTTTGTAACCCCCTTTCTGATTGGCTGAACCCCACTGACCTTTATCTTCGCCTCAGCGATTGGCCCTCAGCGTACCGGCCTTAATTTCGACAGCCTTGACCTTACCCCTACTGTTGTTTACCTAAAATACGACAAATTATGGTTTGGGGGTCGTTGCATAAAGCTAGCTATGGTGCCTTGCCCAAAGCTGTGTATTTATGCTTAGACACCCCACAGGAAGGTACCGCATCAATGTGTTTTCTGTATATTGTCTGCGTACTACCCGTAATGCCCTTTTATTCTTAAGGGTTGAACTTATTGCGGTACCTCCTTCTTTTTTGGTTCCGCTTGGTTTGTTAAACAGATTACCCGTAACACAGTGTATCGTTTCAAATGGACTCTCAGGCATGAGCACTGAGAGCCGTATATTTAATTTATATTAAGGTATATAACATTAATAATTAAACCAAAATCGTATAAAATTATAAATGAAATACTTATATTATACGGGTAATATTGAGAAACAAAGGTGAGGGCTTTAACAGGCCACAACTGCGACTACTTGAACAATACGCAGTGCCCCACCCGGAGGCCAAAAAAGAAAAGGGGGTTGCAAGTTAGACATGTAAGGTGCCACAGGACGAAAAACCGGGCAGTGGAATTCGCCAACCTGAAAATGGGGAAGCGAGGTCGGGCCCCTTGGGCCCCCGCCTGAGTTTCACAATGATGAAAATTGCCCATGTAACCAATCAGATGAGGCGCCTGAAGAATGAAGATGATCACAATGACAAAGTGATGATATGACAAAATAGCCCTATAGCTATACAACCTAATCACGGTAATAACCAGAGCGACCTGCTCAGACGACCGTAAACATCATACCTATCATATCGTATGAGCAATCAAAACGTGGGCTACTTGCCCGCCATCAAACCAATTTGGTGAGTACATAGCGCACCACCGAGGAACTACTTGTTCGCTCGGGAAACTGTATTGCAGCAAAGAGAGGAGCTACTTGCTCGCTCCCAAGTGGACCCAAGAGGTCACCGGACCCACAGTGTTGAAAATAAAAAACGGGTGTCGTGAAATGAAAAACCACCGTGAAAACCCGCGGCTGGGTGAAAACGGCAAAAAGAACGACTACTTGCCGTTCCTGCCGTGGTCAGAAAATTAAAAATAGCTAGGTAGTGACTGCCGCGAAGGAGGAAACCCAGGCCAAGTCGACAGGAGGCCTAACCCGTCAGGCGACATGAGACCTCAGGTACTTCCGGAAAGCCTCCGATTTCCACCTGCCCATTGAACGGATTTGAGAGTCGGTGCATCCGCGGTCAGATGCATCAGAAGCAGCCCCGATACGTAGGCTGTGAGCCGTGTATAAGTGGACTGCGAGCCAGGTGAAACGGAGTGTCTGCTTGAGCATTACGTCAAATTCCTTGCGATGGATAACCGTTCCAGACGCGTTTAAAAATAGAGGGCCGGCTGCGGAACCCCGGACCGAAAGGTAGTCATTAAGGCGAGCCATTGGACAGATCGTAGTCTCGGCGTGCTGTAAGAACCGGATAAAGTGCGGCTGATTGCCCAGGTTGTGCTTGAAAAACCGAAAGGAGACTGTGATAGCCCGTGGTTCGATATTGAGATCAGACAGTTGTAGGGTACGACCAGCCGAAACTGTTGACGTGGCGCATAATTCCGAAATTCTGGCAAAAGTGAAAAAGGCGAACGTAAGCATGCATTTAAACAGTGCCTGTCGATAATAGCCAATAGTGCAGTGATCCAGAGCCCCGACTAGTTGTGCCAGTATCACTCGGGTGATGGGACGCCGGGTATCAGTTAAAGGAGCCAATCGGGAAAACCCGGCGAGTGCTTTTTTCACAAGAAAGTGTGTTGCAGAATCCTGTAAACTGCAAGCCTTATGGTAGAAGGCCAATGCGGATACGATGGCCCGTGCCGACTTGGCCCCATATTGGAGTTGAAAGAGGTAAGCTATAAATTGTAGAAGCAGCGGTAACGGGATCGGTAGCTGCGGAATGACCCTAATCGAGGAGCAAAATGTATGAAAAAGGCCCAAAACCCGTGAGTATGCAGCGGTCGAACTTGGAGCCAGAGAGTTCTGTAGGAGTGTCGCTACTGTGGCATCAAGTATTGCGGGGTTAAATGAAGAGGCACTACTGTGGGCCGCCGGTCGCTCCATGGGGCCAGGCGTTTGAATTTGTCCACCTGAAAACGAGAGAGAGCATCAGCCAGGATCTTATGTGCGGAGGGTATATAGAAAGCCCGTAGTAGTATATTATATTGCAGCGACGTCAAAACGAGCTGACGTAATAGCGCCAGCATCGATCGATCCTTAGTGGACTGTTTGTTGATCACAGAGACCACAGCCTGGTTGTCTACGTATAGGAGTAGGCGTTTATTTTGCATCTCTGCCCCCCCCCCCCCCCCCACAGAGACAAAGCGAGGACAATTGGATAAAACTCGAGGGTTGCGATGTTGTGAGATTTAGTCGTGTCAAAAGGCCCGTACACCCATTTATTACCAAAAATGGCACCGAAACCCTTGGACCCTGAAGCATCCGTTACGAGCTGGAGGGTATTGCTAGATATCCATTTTTCCTCTAAGAAAAAAGTGCACCCATTGTAATTGTCTAAAAAGTTGAGTCACAGTGTAAGGCGGCCTTGGCTTCTTTGGTTATCCGGATCCTATAGTGGGGTTTTGAAATGTTGATGGTCAGATTAATTAGTAGGCGTAAGAAAGGTCTGCCTGGTAATATTACAGAGCAGCCGAAATTTAAAACGCCAATGATGCTCTGAAGTTCGACTAGCCGGGCCTTTTTTCGTTTGAGCATCTGGTGGATGCGGGTGCGGCAATCGTCCAGTTTTGCTTGTGGGAGGCGAGCCTGCATTATAAATGTGTCTAGCTCGATGCCGAGAAAAACTACAATTCTATTTGGTAAGACCGTTTTTTCGTGAGCCATTGGTAAACCAATCGATTGGCAAAGCTGGAGGAACCGTTCGAGGGACTCTCGACAGGCGAGCTCGGTAGATTCGACAATACAAAAATCGTCAAGCATATGGACCATGTATACCCAGCTTATTGCGAGCTACCCACTCTAGTGCGGAGCTAAATTTCTCGAATAATTGAGCGCTACTGGCCGCTCCAAAAGGGAGAACCTTATCGTAATAAAAATAGCCATCCCATTGGAAACCGAGGAGATATTGGTCCTCGGGTCTAATAGGTAAATTCCTGTAGGCCTGAGCTATGTCACAGAGAGACAAATAAGGGTGAGCACCTGCCTTTTGAATTAATTTAATTGCATCTTGCACGGTGGCATATCGAACCGAAGAGAGCTGCGCCGGGATGCCGTCGTTGACGGAGAAACCTTCAGGGTGTGATAAATGATGAATGATCCGATATTCCCCAGCCGTCTTTTTAGGAACCGCCCCAAGAGGAGAAATTTTGAAATGGGGAACAGGTGGGTAGGAGAAAGGCCCCGCTATGCGCCTAAGTGTAGTTCCTGCCGTATTTTAGCGGTGACTGCTTCGGGGTGTTGATATGCGGACTGCAAGTTTTTCGTAGATGGGAGCAACGGACAGCCATGAAAACCGATTGAAAAACCGTGTGAAAAACCCTCGACCAGAGCCTCCGCCTTGCCTCGATCGTAACCGACCAAAATGGTCTTTAAATGGCCAACATCGATCGGTGTACAGGGGGAGGTATCCCATACAACATCAGAAATGCCAGATAATGGTGGAGAGAGAGTACCGTCACGAGCCGGCTCTCTACTTGAGGGCGGCCGTGACTTAACGTTTAGATGTTCCGTACCCAAATTTACCACGTTTGCCACTCCGAAAATGCTGACGACAGAAATTTGCCGGGTGAGAGCCCATATTGCATTTGTAGCAAACGTGTTTATAAACACACCCAGTACACACCAAGCCGGTGTGGAACCTTACGCAGAAACCACGAGGAACTGCGGTAGCTTTCTGCTTGGATGGAATGTTATGTTTTGTAGCCTCTGGCTGTTTTTCAGTAGCGTGTTTGTCGAAACGGGCGTCCATCCACAGCATCTGGTGGATGTCGCTCCAATTTATGTGATGGCGCTCTTTAAGTTTACGGAACTCTCTATCGTATTGGGCCCAATTACCCCTACCGCGCGCCATCGTGCGTATGTTAGATTGATATTTTAACATCTGCCGGGCCACAAGGTTGGCCGGGTCCCCGTTCTTTTCCAGATATACCGCCATGAAAGTTTCAAAAGCTATTGCCCAGTCATCAAAATTGTGTATATCTTTGGTAGGCTTTGGGTGACAAGCCAACACAGGAGTGTTATTATGCAAACCTTCCATGGCTAAGGTGTACCCCGGTGAAGAATTGTTGGATGGCAACAACACCTGGAAGTCAACAAATTCCTCCTCACATCCCGGAGTGGAATCGATGTAGATGTGAGGACCTCGGCGCATGGTTCCAGTGGTGGTGTGTACTGGGAGTTGGGATCACTATGTGTGGCTCTGACATACGTAGCGACCAATTGTTCAGCTAGTGATGACAATAACGGTAGATTTAAATGGCCCGCACCTGGTAACTGAGAGCTGCTATGGCTGTGGGAAGGCTGTCCAAATCCTGCCGAAGAAAAAAGTGGCATTCTGGCTGCCGGGCTGTGTGAGAGGCTAGTAATCGGCCGACTGCCCAATAACTGGTTGGACGACACGCTATAAATGGGAACGCTCTGTCTCGACTGAGGCACAGTGGATAGCGGAAGAGCCGGCCATGGCTGTCCCCTAGCTGTGGATGGTGAAATTGGAGACCAGGGTCGAGATGGTAAGCCGATAAAAAGTCATGGTCGCCCGTGGCCCTGGTAATGGCAGCTACTGTCAAAGGTGGGTCGTAACATACGGTAGTTGGGGGGGCCAACGAAGAGTGTGGTCTCCTGACTGCCCTCGGTCCGGACTCCGGCGAGTACCATGTCTGCCACGGAAAAGTGGGGGGTGGAAGTAAAGAACCACCAGGAGAGGCCTCTGTGCGAGGTCCCGATGACACCGTAGTCACTGTAGCCGAACCGGTAATGCCAGTGGTAGACTGAGTTGAGATCGGACGCTGTCTGGTGCGGTTTGTAACCCGGTCTGTCGCTGATGGCTCGAAAAACGTTGACAGATCATCATGCAAATCCTCTACTCGAGTTCGCCGTTTCTTGCCCGTGGTCGGCCGGACCGTTTGGGACCCATTTCTGCAATAAGAATTGGCCCATAAACCATAAAGTGTCAAACTGATCTGCCAATTGTCTCTAGTGACATCTCACCTGTTAGTCACCTCCCCCGGGACTATATGCGCTGGGCTCGCTACTTGTTTGCCTGCTGGACGGAATGTTGTCAGGGGAAGAGAATTTCGGTAAAACAGGTACTGCGCCGTATCTATATAAAAAATATTATCTCCCAAACAATAAACCTTATACCACATGTAGCCCCCTCCTGTGTCCTATTGGACACTCCTATGTCCTATTGGACACGAATGAGTCCTATTGGACCCTAAAAGCCTCTAAATGGGCCACTCGTCTGAGTCTACATATGAAGGACACGTCAATATGAACGGTTCTAAATGCCCGTCTGCCTTCGTGGACAACTCAGGAGAATAAGGAGGGTGCATACCGGTATCAGGGAGGAAAATTTGTAAGACCAGCTATTATGCCAGCAAAAAAAGGCAGCGTACCCACGGAAACTCTCTTTTCCTGTCCGCCGGATGTCGCCGAGGGAGCTGATGACTGACCGACAAACCTGTGCCCGCGATAGGGATGCATACAAATATCTAAAAATTATCCCCTGACGAGAACAGTAATACCTTGGACTTGTGTCATTGTGAATGAAATATAGGAATATTATTATGATTTATCGAATGGCAGTCCTGAACATGGTTGAATGTCTTTTGATTTGGTCTGTGTACTGTTCATTTTGTAAAATTATAAGAGTGGACATACCGTGGCATAAAAAAGGTAAGTATACAACCGAGTATTACAAGGAGCAGCCACCCGTTCCTACTGTGTGGTATATGTAATAAACTCCAGGGCCCAAATATGTGGCCCTACCGGGTAAATGATGGGTCGTTAAATCGACCCACCGCATGCAAAATAGCACCCCGTACACTACGGTAGAACAATTTCAAACCAGCCTCATTTAAATGGATGCCATCAGGTAACAACTTCATGAGGGCCTTATTGCCCAGACCAAAATGTGGCCAAAACGCCAACTGCGAATGTAGCAGAGGCGGCATTGCTCTGCAAAATTTTCGGAGCAACCGATTAACATAAGACATCTGTCCATTATATACATGGGGCGGCTTTGGAGAGGTAATCCAAGTGGTGCGACCGTTACGCCTGGACCTGACCCTGAGACTGAGCTTAGTACGTGGAAATAACTGCCCTATAAATACCAGTTTCACCCCCAATTCCCGTACCAACCTCCGTGCCAAGGTCAGAATTTTGGCTGCCACTGTCACGCTGTCTGAGCCGGGTAGCGAGAGTTCGTTGCCACCAATCTGTAAAATGACAATGTGAGGCGCGAAACTCGCCACCCCGCTCAGGACGGACTGGTGCAAATGTTGTACTGTCGCCCCACCTGTACCCAACAATTTGATATCAAAAGCCCCCGATTTTTTATTGGTGTCCAGATTGAAAGAATTGAAGGCATTGGTGAGGGGTGGAAGTTGTAAAAAATCAGTCCCCAAACGCCGAACAAAACTATGACCCCACACCAAAACCTCCAACCCCTCAAAGGGAGCCATGAACAGAGATATAACAGGTCAGATAACGACCTGGCAATTGCTTTTGCGTAGTAAAACACTTGCGGCCGAAAAAACGTTCGAAAAGTTCCATAAAATTTAAAAAATAATAAAATACCGCACCTGAGTGCAATTTATTTTTAAATATGGCGCTCTATAAATGGATTAGTCCAACTATCGATGTGTCAAAAGGCCGCTGAAAGCCGGTTAACGAACGAATGGGCCGCAAGAAGAGAAAAGAAATTATGTGTTTCCGAAAATAAGGGAAGTCTAACGTGTTGAATAAATGTTAAGTTAAATAATTTTTGTTCCCGTAAGATAAACACGACTTCCCTCTTTAGATTCTCTACGCAAAAGATCGAATTAGGAATATTTCATTTAGTCATCCAGTGAAGACTATTTTTGTAACTCCCTTTCTGATTGGCTGAACCCCACTGACCTTTATCTTCGCCTCAGCGATTGGCCCTCAGCGTACCGGCCTTAATTACGACAGCCTTGACCTTACCCCTACTGTTGTTTACCTAAAATACGACAAATTATGGTTTGGGGGTCTTTGCATAAAGCTAGCTATGGTGCCTTGCCCAAAGCTGTGTATATATTTGCTGGCATCAACGAGTTAGAGCAGGAAAAGTCAACAAAGGGGGCCGGTGCCCGCATAACCACGGAAATGGTTCTAAACGACTTCCTCAAACAAAAATTGGACGTTCATTGGGAAATTGAATTTGACCAAGTTAGGAGGCTCGGTCAGTATGATTGTGACAAGAGGAGGCCGATCCTCGCGAAATTCCTTCGATTTAAAGATAGGGAGGTAATCAAAAAGAGGAGTGGACTACTCCGGGACACCACTTTTTACATAAATGAACAATATCCGGAGCTGGTCAATAACTACCGAAAAAACGTGCTCAACCCGATAGCCAAAAATGCTCGAAACGAAGGAAAGGTGGCTAGAGTGGTCTCTGATAGACTATATGTGGACAATAGACTTGTCAAACCGGACATCAACCCCCAGTACCGAACGGAGAAAAAAACAGTAAATCTGGAGGATGCATGTTTCCCCAAGGCACCAGAAACGTCACGAACGACCGACGACATGAGTCAGAAACTGCTACCAAAGAAACCCGGACAAAAACAACAACAGTCACAACAAAAACAACAACAAACAGAGCAATCAAAACAACGGCGACGTGAATCAGAAAAGGGACCCTTGCCCAAACGTTTACTCAAACCAGGTTCCCAGTTCTCATTCACCAATAAAAGTGCACCTAAACTTCAAAGGAACGCAGTCGTTCGCACAGGACGAGGACGCGGCAGTCAACCGATGACAAATCAACAAACCAAATCAGCACAACTCAAGCCCAATCCGAAAGCAGGTCGAGGACGGGGAAAACCCACAAACTCATTGATCACCCCAGACACCCAGACAGACAGTACAAGCGTGGACAATCAAACTAATCCTGCTTTTCAGTTCTCAAGTGAACCGACGAGCACCACTCAGCGGACATAGGACAGCTCAGGTGTGACCCGAATTAAGTGTCTCTCTCTTAATGTGTGTGGGCTTATCTCAAAACTAAATGACCCAGAATTTCATGAACACATAAACCATATTGATATACTTCTCTTTCAGGAATCCAAAACTGATGACATAGACTCAATCTTTATCGAAAATTTCCACATATTAGGGGTAAAAAATAGGGCCAAAACATCACGGACCAAATCGGGAGGTCTCTGTATTGCTGTCAGGGACAGCCTTAAGAATAATTTTTACATGATTAACGACAATAGCGACGTCGTTCTATGGTGCTTATACACCGATGCAACTGGAAAAACATGTGCATTCGGGAACATTTACATACCACCCGAGAATTCAAAATTTTATAAAGGATGTGAATTTGATAACCTTCACATCTCAATCCTGGAGAAATATATAAATTATGATCACGTGATGCTCTTAGGCGATTTTAACTCAAGAACCGGTACATTATGTGACACAGATAAAATACGCCAATTAATTGCTAAGCACCATATCACAAACATTTCGGAAACCAAAGCAACCGATGATAAATGTAATAACAACCACGGAGGAAAACTCATGCATATTTGTGACGAGACTGAGTTAATAATACTCAACGGTCGTATGGGCCCCGAATCGGCACCAGTTACGTGTAAGGGAATCAGCGTCGTAGACTACGCAATCTGTTCGCCCTCATTCACAAAATGTGTCGAGCGGATAATTATCGATCAATTTAATGATTTATTATCAGACGCCCACTCCGGAGTCATAGTTCACATCGGTCTGAACATGACTGATTGTATACCGCAACCGCACAAATCGAATGCAAGCAAACACAAACAAAGTAGTAAAAAACGGACCAATCGGAAACGGGCCGCGAAAAAGTGGGACAAGAATTTATCCGATCAGTTTATTAACCACATCGACAGGGTCGCTTTAAACGCGCTGCAAAATGAACTCAATCAAATGTTTTTCGCCACGGTGCACCAAGGTGACTTGGACTCAATAACTGATTCAATCAACAATCTGTTCACTCAACCACTTGAAAAGCACACTCAAACACCGTCACGCGACACTGCTCACAGAAGCCGCAAGCCTCCGCCAAGAAAAACGTCGCAACCTTGGTTCGCTAATGACTGTAAATCAGCACGGACCAAATACCGCAAAGCACGTCGCACATACAAACGCCAACCAAATGCAGAGAATCGAATTCTTCTGATAAACAGTAGGCAAAACTATAAATACGTATTACATACCAGTAGAATACGCCATAATACCAAGCTGAGTAAGCATATACATAGTTTGCGTGCAAATTCAAGCAAAGAATTTTGGAAACTAATTCGGACACTTGATAACCATTAGTCCAGGATATATTGGTCGACCTCTGCACCCCCCCCCCAGGACTTAACTTCACCCCACTAATTTTCTTCCTTATGGTCTCCTATAAATTTTTTTCACTTGTTAACAAGAAAAAAAAGTGGCCGCAGAGACTCCAGACAAGATGGCGTCCATCATGGCGGCAAAAAAATGCACCAGGTCTCTTTGATCGCCATTATAGTAAAGATGATAGCACATGCGGTCTTGTTTTCCGCTCGATTCGTTATGCTAATATACAACCCTTACAAATTAGCCAAAAATCTGACACCAGAATCCAATATGGCGGCCAAAATGGCCGCCGAAATGTGAAAATATGCTATTTTTCTGACATGTTACCACCTTTCGTTTGTCTCTGTGGGAAAATGTTAGAACTTTTGCGTCATGTTATACATTTATCATATAGAGGAGTCATTGGCGAACACAAGGGTACCATAATATGCATTCATTGAGGGATATTTATGTCCGATATCACGTATTCCCAAATGCCGGTATCATAGGTCAAAGCCGAATCTCCGTTAATAACGCGATGTTATGTTTCGAATCAATGAATGTTATTGCTATTATAACAACACCCATGCATATATATTTGCAGGAGATACTCGAGCTAGGATTCCTCTTATACCTGAGTTGAGGAATATTTACCCAAATCCAAGATGGCGGCCAAAATGGCCACCAAAAATAAAAAATCGCCGAAAATCGCTGATTTTAACATCAGTGAGCATTATTATCATGATAACTCCACACCTGCTTACTACTGTAAGTTGGGAACACTTAGGCGAAGAACTTTCCTTGTACCATATCCAAATAAAAGTCCCCCAAATCCAAAATGGCGCCCACAATGGCGGACAGATTTGGAAAAATCACCGAAATTCCCTCATATTCACATCATTGGGCATTATTGTCGAGACAACTCCATCCATGCGTACAGTTGAGTTGGAAATACTGAGGTGAAGTAATTACCTTACATCTTATGCAAGAAATGGTTTTCCAAATAAAAGATGGCGGCCAAAATGGCGACCGAAATTTGAAAACACGCCTACATTCCTTTACTTTCTTAGGATGGGCGTTATTGTTTCGCGATTTCTACCCACCATTACATGTTGATATGTATGAATTATCCATTAGGGTTTGGCAAGTGATGCCCACAGTCAATATGGCGGCCAAACTGGTGGGCAGAAATTGAAAAGAAGCCGATATTATCACATACTAATTTCAACTTTTTGTCATAATATTGATTTGTATAAACGAAACGGTACATAATATAAGCCATATATTAGTTCCAATGTAAGTCGTAGCCTTTTGGAAGGATGAAAACCCACAATCGCAATGTGGCATTTCAAAATCCATTCTCCACTAAGGGCTCATACTGGCCGTAATCGTATATAGGTGCGCCGAATAGTCATATTATGACTTCCAAGAATCAAAACAACAGTACCTGAGCTTACATTCAGCATTATCTAGACTCGTTTCCGTCTCTTCGTCAGATTAATCTATCTCACTCACAACAACAGTTCACTACTCTTCTTTGTAGGAGTGTGCCACTAATCGGAATGTTTCAAACAATACATATGCCGGTGTCCAGCTCACGTGTTGGTTTCGAAAGCTTGGAATTCTTAGCGAGCTTCATTCGTGGTATAGCTTATGGTATAATTAAGATGCTACATATGGGGTATATGCGTCATCTTGTGCGATACACTATAAAGGTATTCGGTCGATGCGTATACTAGCTTTCAGAAGGACCTATCTATCTGCGTATTGTCAGCTTTGGTGACCTAACGGGGATAACAACGTGTACACCTGGTGATCTTCCCAAACAGCCACTTCTCAATATATGGTTCATCAATTCACATACTCATCTAATGCACTGACGTACCCGGACAACTTCTGTATATGGCTTCGAGAGTTGAAAGCCCGACATTTGACGGATGCATTTCTGCTAAGGCGTAGAAGACCATAATGCACAATATACCCAAACTCCTTGAACATGATCATAAGAACAAGCTTGTTGGCGTCCAGAAATCGTCTCACCGAACAGATCCAAGCAGATGATAACAATACACACGGTGCTAGTTTGTGGGTATGTGTCATGATAGTGGAAATGAAATTGGACCATGACTGCACTGCCCCTTATTTTGTTATGTTTTAGATTCAGACAGGATCTCATGTGTGGCTTTCCTTTCATTGTATGCTAAGATTGTATGTTCCCATCCGTTTGGAAGCCGTTCTTAAACAACTGGACCAGGAGTATGCCATTGTCTACTGCTGTATAAGACTGGGTGTAGTCTTAAAGGCGATACCTTTGATAGTTGGTTGATATGTCATACTCACGCTGGGTGGTATGGTTCAAGAAAGTACAAATGCCATCAACAAAGGGTGAAATGTTCAACGCGAAGAACATCCAGAGGAATGTTACGTTGATGAGCTCTTGCATTCAGTTCAACAAACGTTGGTACACCAAGTGATTTCTTGGTAACATCACCAATGCGACCATTTTCAAGCATGAGACATTAACTACTATATTCTAAAGTTATATATATAAAGCTATATGATCATAAAGGTCGCGTTCCCCAACGGCCACAGCCATTGCCATCGAGACTGTAAATTGTTCTTTAAATACATAGTGAAATAAATACACCACAGTTCCTGACATTTTCTTGAATAATACCGCCCACATACTGACACTAACCCCGAGAGAGGATAACAAAACACGCACACATTCATATGCTATAAAGACATTATCCTTTAGTCCATCCGACTGTTTTGAGGGAGGCTAGCATATTATTATCCAGACAAAAGTGTACGTAGTTGAATCAGAAAGGCTTCGAAACGGATGTGGAATACAACCTTACCACACCAAATAAAACCGACACGCATGATATTCGATATCTTAAACATGCACCAGGTGTAGGGGTGGTGTATACAGTGGCCCATTTCATTCCCACTATCATGGCGCATGTCCACAAACTAGCACCGCGAGCATTGTTCTTCTCTGCTGGGAGATATTCGACGAGACAACTGCGGGGCGTCACACAGTTTGCTTCGGATAATGGTCAAGAAGTGTGGGTAGTCTGTACACTAGGGTCTCCTCCTTAGCAGATAGACATCTGTCCAAGGGAATGAGACAGCTATCATCCTTTGAAACACTGTCGAAGTTGTCCACATATGCCAATGCGTTCGCTGAGTTTGTGAGTTGACGAACCATCTATTGAGAAGTGACTAGCTAACTGGTTCGCCAGGTGTACATGTCGTTATCCCATGGGGTATGAGACACATACATAGAGATGACCTTCTGTAAGCTAGACACCGGAAAAGGAATTGTTTGAAACGTTATGATAAGAGAGACCCTACTCCCAGTAAGTGGTGAATACTTTGTCTGTGTGAGCGACCTAGATTTATCAGACAAAGAAATGGAAGCTGGTCCAGATAATTATGGACGTGACGTGGCAAATCAGAATCTGTTATCAGGTAATTGTTCTGATATAACTATTCGGCGCACCTACGCTTACGGCCATTATCGGCGCTAAGTGGAGACTGATTTCGAAATGCCACATCGCGATATTAATTGTGGTGTTTCATCTTTCCAGAAGGATACGAGCTATGTTATGCGTTTTGATACCTTTAAGTTGAACTAGTAGATGGTTTATGTAGAGTTTCGTCCATACATACCGATATTATGACAAAAAGTTTAAATTAATATGTGAAAATATCGATTTCTTTTCAATTTCTAGCCGCCAATTTAGCAGCGATCTTGGCTGTGAGTATCAATTGCCAAACCCTAATGAATACTTCATGTCACTATTCCATATCAACATGTAATTGTGGATAGAAATCGCGAAACAATAACGCCCATCCTAAGAAAGTAAAGGAATGTAGACGTGTTTTCAAATTTCGGTCGCCATTTTGGCCGCCATCTTTGATTTGGAAAACCATTTCTTGCATGAGATGTAAGGTAATTACTTCACCTCAGTATTTCCAACTCAACTGTACGCATGGATGGAGTTGTCTCGACAATAATGCCCAATGATGTGAATATGAGGGAATTTCGGTGATTTTTCCAAATCTGTCCGCCATTGTGGGCGCCATTTTGGATTTGGGGGACTTTTATTTGGAAATGGTACAAGGAAAGTTCTTCGCCTAAGTGTTCCCAACTTACAATAGTAAGCAGGTGTGGAGTTGTCATGACAATAATGCTCACTGATGTTAAAATCAGCGATTTTCGGCGATTTTTTATTTCTGATGGCCATTTTGGCCGCCATCTTGGATTTGGGTAAATATTCCTCAACTCAGGTATAAGAGGAATCCTAGCTCGAGTATCTCCTGCAAATATATATGCATGGGTGTTGTTATAATAGCAATAACATTCATTGATTCGAAACATAACATCGCGTTATTAACGGAGATTCGGCTTTGACCTATGATACCGGCATTTGGGAAAACGTGATATCGGACAAAAATATCCCTCAATGAATGCATATTATGGTCCCCATGTGTTCGCCAATGACTCCTCTATATGATAAATGTATAACATGACGCAAAAATTCTAACATTTTCCCACAGAGACAAACGAAAGGTGGTAACATGTCAGAAAAATAGCATATTTTCATATTTCGGCGGCCATCTTGGCCGCCATATTGGATTCTGGTGTCGGATTTTTGGCTAATTTGTAAGGGTTGTATATTAGCATAACGAATCGAGCAGAAAACAAGACCGCATGTGCTATCATCTTTACTATAATGGCGATCAAAGAGACCTGGTGCATTTAAAAAAAATGTTAACAAGTGAAAAAAATTAGAGGAGTCCTTAAGGAAGAAAATTAGTTGGGTGAAGTTAAGTCCTGGGGGGGGGGGGTGCAGAGGTCAACCAATATCTACTGGACTACATTGTCCCGAAAAACCATCTCCTGACTGCGCGGAATTTCAAAACCATTTTGAACGAGAGGAGGGGCCACCCACCCAGTTTGAAATATGTAAAGACACCGATGAGCGCAATATCATGCCTGATATACCGTGCCCCCTCAGAATATAGACAGCACATGCCTAGATGCGTTAATTACGATTGACGAACTAGAGTGCGCAGTGAGAAACCTTAAATCGGGGACATCTGCTGGATACGACTCAATCACAAATGATTTGATAAAATCCTCATTTAGTATAATGAAGGACATGCTGCTACGGTATTTTAACCTGATCCTTTCTACGGGCATCGTTCCGCGCGAATGGACAGTTGGTGTTATCAGACCTATATTTAAACGGAAGGGAGATAGCATGGACCCAAACAATTACCGAAAAATAACATTATTGAGTTGTTTCTCTAAGCTGTTCACCAGCGTAATTAACAATAGATTAAAATGTTTTCTGGATACCAATTGCCTGCAGTCAGAAGCACAGGCTGGGTTCAGGAAAGGTTACTCTACAATCGACCATATCTTCTCACTTTATGCAATCATACATCTCATGAAAGCAAACAAACAAAACTTATATTGTGCCTTCATAGACTTCTCGAAGGCTTTTGATTCAGTGTGGAGAGCCGGACTTTGGAGGAAACTTATTACATATGGCATCGATGGAATTTTTTTTAATGTTATACAGTCACTCTATAAACACCTCAAACTGTGCGTTCGCGTGAACGATGAAGACTCAGGTTTCTTCTCTAGCCATATTGCATGGTTTAAAACAGGGTGATAATATATCCCCTCTGCTCTACGCCGTTTATGTTAACGATTTAGAAAATTATTTGTGTTCTAATGGCAACAGTGGGATAGCATTAGATAATCTTAGTGGAGTGGAAACGGGTATCATGTTAAAGCTATATTTACTCATATACGCCGATGATACTGTATTACTGGCCAACACACACGAAGGACTACAAAGCGCCTTAGATATTTTCTCTACATATTGCATAAGTTGGAAACTGAATGTTAACATTGCTAAAACCAAAGTTGTCATCTTTGGTCGTAAGACGAAAACAAAGAATCAACTAAAAGATTTCGCAATCAACAACCAAATTATTGAACAGGTAGATCACTTTAAGTATCTCGGAACTACGTTTCACAAACGAGGGTCTTTTGCTATGGAAAGGAATCTGAGATGCCATTCCGCAAAAACGGCGATGTACGCACTACTCAACAAAGCCCGTTGTCATAAACTCTCTGTACAAAGCATCTTGGAGATCTATGAAAAATCGATCATACCAATTATGACATACGGAGCTGAGGTGTGGGGTTTTGAAAACCTAACATGCTTTGAAAAACTTGAATTGTGGTTTTTGAAATTCTCCCTTAAAATGAAAAAATCAACACCCAATGCTTTTGTTTATGGGGAACTAGGAATATGCCCCATAACTGTGAGAATCAAAACCCGTTCCCTCTCGTATTGGTCTAAGCTTATCTGCATGCCAACCAATAGATTGCCTCTTATTTTGTATTATGCTATGTATTGTTTATATTGTGATAATGTTTTTAATAATTCACTGATTATTGGTATACGAGACACCCTTAACTGCCTAGGTATGAGTAGTGGACCAACCAACACGTACCAAGCTTGAAAAGCTTCAATCGCACAACTTCCGGTAAGCTACGTGACATATACATTCAAGAATGGTGGGCAACAATATCGAAATCAAGCAAATTCGCATTTTATCGGATTATAAAGTCAAATTTTGAACGAGAGAATTATCTATCCCTTGATGACAATAGAGCAGTTCAAAACACTTTAGCTTTCCGCACTAGAAACCACAAACTCCCAATAGAACTCGGTGCTTGGACGAATACCGATTATTCCGACAGAATCTGCACTCTATGTAATCTCGAAATCGGCGATGAATATCACATGGTACTGACGTGTAGGGAACTTGGCGAATTAAGACTAAAATATCTAAAACCCTACTTCTATCAGAGACCAAACACTTATAAATTAGCCGCTCTATTTAACTCCCGAAATCAAAAGACAGTTAAAAACTTGTCAGTATTTATTAGTAAGGTCCTTGAGATATTTAGGTCCCCCAGAGCCGTAATTTCGCTAAAATCCGGATTGAGAATCCAAAGCCGATTACGGGGGGCGGAGCTAATTTCGGATTCTAGGTCAGATTTTGAAATCCACGTGGTCTCCGAAACTCTCCCCCAGCGTCAAACATGGCTCATGTATTTGACACAAGTATCATTTGTATCTTATATTTATAAAGTGCATGTTTGTTGTGAAAGTCATGCTGTTCTTCTATGTGTGTATACACGGCACATAATTTGCTGCCAATCCGACTTAATCGCATCTTTTTTTCAAGTTAAAGTGTGTTTATTGATGATGGCAAGCATATCTAAACATGACAGCTCTAGGCCTCCTGAATCAAATTCGGAAGATGTTGTGAAGAACACACGGAACTTGTCAGTTGAACAGGGACGTGACGACAGGGGTTGATTGGGTGTCTCGACCCCCACCCCGAACTTTGGTACAATTTGCTAAGCTGTGCAGTCATTCATACGTGAGGAAAATCAGGATTATTTTGACTAACTGTTTCAAATAATGATACGTACAAGCCAACAAACGCAACAAACAAACCCGATTTTAAATAAATACATATACAAACTTATGACTAACTCGAGAGAGGGGGTGTCCAGTGATCTGTATATATGTTCAACTTGTTTTGGTAGTCATGTTGCTTTGCCATTACTAATTATTTATTTTTTCAGTGTAATAACATATGGGAGAGGGGGTACCCTTAAGTGAGTCAGTACTTGTCCCCCAATTCCTTTGTATGTATAAACAAATGTATGTGTTATATATCATGTGTTATCTAAATTTGACATATATTTGAAATAAATATATCTAAACTAAACTTTGGTACATTCCAGCAGTCGGAAATTTCATGCATGACACAACATTAGTTGGACATTAATTTGACACCATATATAGGTTGGCATTGTTCTCATTGTTTGATTTTTTTCAACCAGTAAAAGTTGGTAATTTTCCAATCTTAGTGTTTGTCAGATTGGATATTTCCAAGGAGAGCAAATTGAATTCTGCGAACCTGTGAGATTGATGTTTGGTTCAATGGGGGGGGGGGGGGGGGGGGGGGGGGTGCAGTTGGCCGGAAATTTGAGGAAACTTCTAGCCACGTCCCTAGAACATGTGTCTGTTGTCTATACAGAGACTATTGCGCAAAACGACTGCATTTAACGAAACAAAACATGTTAAAATTGCTATAACTTTAAGACTAGATGATAGTACATACGTGTATCTGATAATCCATCGATACCATATAATCCTACTATTTCTTGAATAAGAAGAAACATTATAATAACGAACACAGCAGAAGACATATCCATGCAGGTTCATATGAATTCGGTCAATGGTGACGTATCCGCCGAATTCGAAATCGACATGCGTTCGGGCGGTATTTTAAGGATGGAATTATGAAATGGACATATGAAAGTGACAATCAACAATGATTTGCCATCAACCGAAGTGCTCCCCCAGCGTTACTATCAATAGCGTTATTATTTGGCTAATTTCAGTAATATTCTCCCAGTTTACATTCAATAAAACAAATTTGTCTCCGCATTTAAAATTCTTTGATATAGATCGTTTATATTCTGCAATAATTTGTACACAAGAGACGGATTCTTATGTTTTATTGTGTTTTTAAACTCTGAGGTGGCGGAATCTCGGTTTGTTTACATTACGAACATTTGAGTCCGTAATCGGAATCCGAATCCAAATCGGATTACCACGAAATTAGGATTACGGTCTGTTCGTTTACTGATTCTGCAAATTTGTGGTCTGTTCTTTTGCCGAACCAAGTCGTACGGGGACCAATCTGTAATCTGGATCCAGAATCTGAAACGGATTTTAGCGAAATAACGCCTCTGAGGCTTACTACCAGCAGCCTGTCGAACTTAAACAGTGTAGGTAAAGAATATCGTCCACCCCATTTCTACATGTATACCTGTAATGATCATACAGTGATTACCAAAGTGATTGACCACCTGACCGGGGCGGGATGGTGGGTTGTTTTTCGGGATTTGGTCGGGGTGTGGCTTGTTGCCATTCATCGGAAAGCTATCACCGAGAGCTTTCCGATGGATGGTGGCGGGCCGTATTTCCGACTGGGTCCTGAGGGGCTGCCCATGGTTCTGCTGTGGTTGTGTGGTCGGTTTCTTTGGGCATTGCTGTATATATATACATTGTATTTATGTATACAACTCTTCTGTAATGTCTATATTGACGATCTGAATAAACTTAATTGAATTGAATTGTCTTACACAGACTTTGATTGGCAGAACACACATATTCGGTCGACCAAGTCTTCATTTCGCCATCGACCGGTCTCTACACGTAGCGGCAGGATAGAGATCATACTCCACCAGTTCAACCATGTGAACTTTTTCATGTTATGACAGGAAGTTTACAACATTGAAACAACAATGCAAGTAATGTATTTCTTAGTTAATACCTGTTCCTTAATAATGCATATAGGAAAAGGTTCCATTACTCTATATTGTACGATTTGAGTGACTTTGTGAGAAATTTTGCTTGGCGTCGTTGCAAACATGAAATTTTCGTCAGAGAGTCCTCCTTCTTGGTGGCGTTTATGCACAATGGAGGAAATGCTAAACGATTTTCCCGACAATAGTTGATAAATGTTTATGCTAATAGCCACATATTATGGTCCCTTCCCGTTCGGTTTCAAGTTCTGCCCATTTCTTTTCAAAACATGACCAGAATCCCAAAAGACGTTTCCGCACAATTCCACACTGCATACTTTAAAATTAAATGTTCATGCCTCATAATGTACTGTGACAATCAGTATTTAATATTTAGTTGTCATTCGATTATGTAACATGTCTAATGACCAAGAGAATCACAATTTGCCACCGTTTCGGAAAAGCAGAGCATTATGTTCAGGATTTAAGTGAAAATCAACTTTTTAACCAATGTAGTTGCCATTTTGGAAGCCATCCTGAGTAAAATGGTCATTAAACACCTTAGTTTGACACACTTAAGATATATCAAAACAATAAACACATTTCGTACCGAAGATAGTTACATATTACTGGAAAAAAAAATAGTTCAAACCTAGATTTGTTTACAAGTTTGTGAGTGTATATAATCCAATATTTCTGGCAATGTCTTTGTTACTATAGTAACAATTAACCAAAGTGCATCAGACATGTTAGTATTCAATGTATAGAAGGCAGAATATTCAATTTTATTTATCGACCACAACTTTTAAGCACACTGGGGTAATATCTTTCATTTTCCATATTTTGGCCGCCATTTTGAGCCAAAGTAACAACTTTTGTTCCTATAAATTGGAACATATATGGGTAATGGTATGCCTCACTTACATTCCACAGTTCTGCCCAGTCCTTGTTGAAATATGACTAATAATTAAATTGTGATTTGTTTTGTGGAAATTTGATACCGTGTTCTGTAACATCACACTATTTTGCTTTTGATTTAGATATACTGGTATATAAAACTGAGAGTACTGCCACCTTGGTGAGACTACAGTGAGGATTAATTTGAACATAATATTTATTTTCTACGTTTCTTATTATTTAGAGGGAAACTAACAATCACTTTGGCAACACAGGTGATTTTGTTTGATAAGTGTGAGACTCTATTTATGTTTTCATTGTGTGTCGTATGTTGCTTGTAATAAATAGTTCAGTCCTACAAAGTAGTCGTCGATGCATGTTTATTTATAGCTGTTGTCAATAAAATGTGTTGTTGTAACGGGGGGGGGGGGGGTCTGGAAGCATGAACACGTCGTTAATAACTTAACAAATGTCACAGGGCCCATTTTTCTGGAAACGAGTCATGTTGGGTCCCTTTATGATCAATATGGGAAATTTGGTACAGTTGTTATCAAAAATATGTAATTGTTCGATCAAAAACGTGTTTGTGAAAGGGGTGGCGAAAATTCAGTATCTTGCAATCCGTTAAAAATTACTGTTAACTTCTTTCTATATGTGCTTGTCAGATAACTGCTACACCATATGGATGGATTAACCATTTCGGCATTATTGCAATATCCATTTGAAAGATAATGTTTGAAAAAAAAATATTTTTCACAAAAAAAAATGTTTCGGATCCAAATGGCAAGAACACCAAATTAACCAACACTTATTTCATATCAAGTAGAGATATGGCACGATGCAGTAATTTTAACAACAAAATTGCTGGCATATAAGTTAGATCTTAGCCATAGAGCTCGGCTTACCAAACTCGTTAATATCTGGAACAAGTCACTGGTACTCTGGTAGGTATCGCTCATCGTCTAATTGACAATAGCCAACACCGATTCCGTTATTTTTCACTATCATTTTCGTGATAATAGATATTTCTTCTTTAAAAAAAGTTTCAACTTGTTCTACCGTGCGTGAGGGTATCTCGAAACTAGAGCTCTGTTTTTATTTGATTCAAGTCACTCCAAACAACAGGCAGGTTCAGAAAAAACCATAGAACCATAGAAATAATAAAAAACAACACCCCTTAATAATAACAGAAATTAACAAAACAATAACAAAACAACAACAACAACAATAATAATAGCAGCAACAACAACAACAACAACAACAACAAAACAACACTTAGAATAGCATACATACAAATGATCAAATAAATGAAAATAAAATACATACGAATAAAAATTTATATAATATAGGGTATGTGAATTTACCTTTTGAATTTCTGTCTGATCCAGCGAAGTATATAATGCATTGGTGTCACATGGGTTAATGTCAGTTTCCACAGATGTATTGGTTAACATCGTGCACAATTTACTGTCCGGATTGAAGCGCACCGTGTCACACAAATTATGATAACCGCAGAGTTTTCTGCAACGGAACACATTAGCACACTCCATTTTGAACACTTCTGCCACACGTGTAAACTGTCCGCGTACAGGTTCATTACCCAAGCGGATGAATCCGTCTAATATTGGCGTCAGCACAGCTAAAGCGAGAGCCAGTTTAAGAAACATGGCGAAATATCTACTCAATTAATATCGGTACATGATTTGCTATATACCCTGCTTTACCAACAAAGTGTCCTAGTTGAAGCTCGAGACCAGATAGTAGAAGATATTATAATATATAATGTTCTGTCGTGTCACTTGCCCGAGACTTTGAATACTTTGATTCGTTTGAATTCCATTGGTCGATCAACGCTCTTGCAAATAACGTAGATGAAAGGACAACATGGTCGAGCGATCAATGGTATACCGGTGCCCTATGTTAAGGGGAGATCAAGTGACCAATTTTGAATGGGGATTTCCATGCAAATCTGCGGAGCAAAAGTTACAGAGTTGCACATACTTCTGAGTGTGACTTGATGTGGTATTGGAAACAACAGGTATTTGTCTGATGAGTCCGCTTGGAACTTGTTTCATTATAAAGTTGGTGTATTTACTTTGAATTTTATATTGATTTTTCAAATGTAATTCATGTGATGTAATTATATACCGAAGAAAATATAAAAACAATTTTATTACAAAATTTTATAATTTACCTACCGCACCAGCCAGTTACTTGTTATGACTGTTCAATTGTATGCTTGCTTTGGTTCCCGAGCATCTGCTTCATACACAACTTTGCTCCGGCGATTTGCATGGAAATCCTCATTCAAAATTGGTCACTTGACCTCCCCCTTAAGAACATGACAATCACTTGCATACAGCTTCCGTTCTAAATTCTATGGTCTGCGCTTGTTGAAAATCGACAGTTATGCATAGATTTGAACGTTATTATCATCCGGCAATCTCCCCATTGCGTCCGTTGAGTATAAAAGACGGACACCGATAACGAACGACGCGTGCCCACGCGGAAGTGGCGAACGAGAACACAGGACGCAATTAAAACCCTTCCATGACTGGAGCTTCCTGAAATTCTGCGAAAACCATGTGCCAATGTATTCTCTTGTATATGCGAGTCTCCAACAAGGAGAAGAGAATGCATTGGCCTAACAGTATTACATTGGCCTTGTAAGCCAGTGCATTCTCTTATGTATCCGAGGCTCTCTATGGGAGACATGGCACATGATCTTTAATGATGCACCGGCGCAGCTCCCTTCATGAACTGGCATGGCAGCCACAGCGCAAATCGATTAGTTCACATACTGGTAAGTGTACGTTGTATCGGTGAACGTTCACATACTGACAAGTATACGTTGTTTCAATGAACGGTCACATACTGGTAAGTTCACATACTGCATGGAAATTTACGTTGTATTTTTTGCAGGCAATTCGTCATGTATAGAACATGATACGCATAGTGCTATAATATGAACGACAGAACCTGTGCCAGTGCATTCATTTATATATACGAGTGTCTCGTAGGGAGCCTTGCTCGCATATATAAGCGAATGCACTGGCTTACAATGTCAAGGGGTAACTATTAGGTCAATGCATTCTCTTATATATCGGCGAGCCCCCTATGATTTAAGAGAATACACTGGCAGAGGGTTTTTGCAAAATTTCAGGAAGCTCCAGTCATAGAAGGGTTAAACCAATGGTATTGATATTTTTCTATATGTAATTTGTTTAGATTTGAGCCCAGTGTATTTTCTAGATAGTATGAAAGATAATTCATGCTACAAGTGTTAAAGATGCATGAACCGAATAAACGCTCCCAAATTACTATTTCTTTGGCTTCGGGGGGGGACCAATATTTTATTCGGGTCGAGGAACCCACTCTTCAAAGCTCAGAATGATCAAATATCGATTTTTGAAATCTGTTTTTCTCGAAATAAGTGTAATTTTTTCCGCCTGGTAAAAATCCGCCAAAGCGACGGTCTCGGACCAAATGCAGATGAAGATGGACAACTCTAAAATCAAGAGGCTTTTTGTGTATATAAACACCTCATAAAAAAGAAAGTCCGCATAATATATTCTGAAATATTTTCCGAGATATTTAATGGATTTTGATGAAACTTTCCTCAAATGATTTGTGGTACCAGAGACATCAAGTGTGCCAAACACTGTGCTGTGATGTGTGAGATATGGCTGATTGAGCACGAATTGAATGGAAAAGAGGCACTTTTCAAAAAGTTGCAAAAACACAGGTAGAGTGATCACAGTCATTCGGCTGTGCTTTGGTCCCCCCCACGTCTCGCACGGGCTTGGGACAGCCTCATCTGTTGGTACCTCAATGACATGGTGGGAAACATGGTTTACTGAAAAATTGCTTCAAAGAGACTGATTTCAATCACTTTTTGTTGCTCACGGCATGAAACTTCAAGGTGTCATTCCAAAGGAATGTGGTTAGACTGAATGGTCTGGGAATGCAGCAGGCACATTTGGTTCCGAAGATGACACGCAATTTATCGTGGACTCAGTCACTTTTGGAACCCATTTACAGAAAGTAACAATTTGTGCGAACAATGGAACACTGGAGTGACTGTCCACTCTTCGCCATTGTTTTGCAACTTTTGAAAAGCACACCTCTTCCATTCAATTCGTGCTCAACCGGCCATAACATAACTCACAGGACGGATCCTCGTGTGTCTCAGATACCACTGAACATTTGCGTAATGTTTCGTCAAAATCCATCCAATATCTCATAAAATATTATCAAATATATTAGGGGGGCTTTCTTTTTTTGAGGTGTTTATTTGACAATTCGGCCATATTTCGTTGAACAAAATGTTGATAAATTACACGTTTAAGTCAATTTTATACTATAGTTGACTGTGGTTAGCATTATGTTTAGGCAATTAATCGATTCTGATAACTTAAGTGGCATTCAAAACAATGCTGTTGTTGGAATCTGATGATATGGAGACCATCGAATCGGATTGAGTACCTTTAATATTGGGGACTTCGAGGTGCAAGGTGAATCATGAAAATGCTTGTGCAATCAGTTTGTGCTTGGTCAAAGTCATGGCCGTAAACCAGCCATGGTTTGGCTAAATAATATGGCTGGTGTGTTTTCTTGGGAATCCGCCCTAGAAAACACCAGCCATTATATTCTTTAGCTACAGGTTAACCCTTTACCCAACAGAAGGGCCCTGTGCCAATGCATTCTCTTATATATGCGAGTCGACCATAGGTCGCCTCGCATATATAAGAGAATGCATTGGCTTAACACATTAAAAATTATAAAATTGTTAAAGAATGTAAGAAAAAATGGTAAAAAGTGTTTTTTAGGCCAATGCATTCTCTTATATATGCGAGGCGACCTATGGTCGACTCGCATATATAAGAGAATGCATTGGCACAGGGCATAACTGTAACTATCACAATGTGGTCAAGGAGCCGGTTCCAATGATATCCATATTTGTATGGTTCTCTTGAGACAGACCGAAGATATTTTAGGCTGTTGAAGCTTTATTTGGCCGGTTTTGGCCGTTTTGTTGGGTAAAGGGTTAATGGACATAAACATATGGAGATATAGCTGATTAAATAGATTATTTCGTAAAATTGTGTAGATATGACTCAAATGCTGTTAATCGTGAAAAAGAAGAAACTATTGACACATGTATAATGAGGGAGATATATGAGTGGAAATGTAAGGTCGATATTGAGGGTACGTTCACACACTGGCATGCAGGATCAATTTAAGCAAGAATGGGCCTCATCAATGGAGGCCACCACTAAGGGGTTGACGTATAAGGCAATCAAACCAAACTTTGGAATCGAAAAATACATACATAATCGGAGCCTTAAATATGTGCAGATTCTCGCGAGATTCAGAACAGCAAATCATGTACTGCCGGTAGAACGCGGTCGTTGGAACAAAACCCCGTATATCCAACGTACATGTGAACTATGTATACACCCGTGACGTGATTGGTGAATACCACACGCCATTTAGCTGTAATGCTTTTGTAGATGGAAGAAAACGATACATACCGCGTGCATATTATAACTTTCCCAAATTAAGCTAAATTCTACATCCTTTCGTCAAATAGCAAGACCAGTTTCACGAAGAGGCTCTGCATGTTTCTCAATGTAGTCTACCGAAACTAGCCGTTCTCCTCAGTTTTCAATGACCACAGACCGAACGTTGAAAATATAATGATATTATATTATTATATATATCGATTTGTCACAGTCATCATTTATATACGTTTCCAGTGAATTTCATTCCACACTGTGCTCTTGTTGATTATTTGTATTTTTCGTATATGTAATTCTTTAAACACATGTACACATGGCGTGAGAATAAACAATTATAAGCAAGTTTGCACGGCATTTTCTCATAGAAAACCCTATGGTGCCAGCATATATATGAACGGCAACATTCATATAAAATGCAGAATTACCAAAGCTAACGACATGCAAAGTAAAATTTCGGTAGTTCCACATGTACTGGTGCTACTATGGTGCAGCGACAAAACGCCAAAAGTGGTCGGGTACGAATGAAACCAATTGTTTAAAGGAGAAATCATATTGTTCACGAAAATGATTGTGAAAAATAACGGAATCGGTAGTGGCTATAACCAAATCGACGATGAACGATACATACCAGCGACTTTTTCAGAAATAAACTTGTCCCAAACAGGTTGTTTTGTCGAAAAATTACATATTTTTTGTAACGATTTTATAACATTTTCTAATTGATCTTAATGGGACACAATATGAATTGTTTACTGAAAGGTTGGTCCAGATATACCGTTTAATGGATTGCAGATGTGTTCAGCCTTCCAGACCCACAGTTACAACAACATATTTTATTGATAACAGGTATTTATGCATGCATTAACATCGATTTGGAGTAGCAAAATGTTTGTTATAAACAACACGTGACAAACTATATAATGCATATGGCTCAGTAGTTATCTGGAAATCACATGTACGAAGAATTTGACAGAAATTTCAACGGTTTGCGAAATATTGGAAGTTAGCAACTGCTCCATCGCATTAATTTGATCGAAACAATACACATTTATGATAACAACAACGCACACTTTTAAAAACTATTCTAATATGACCAATTTACGATTCAAACCGGATTCGTAGACACATCGAGAGTGGCTAATGATGTCACCAGGCTTCCAAACACTAAGTTACAACAACAGCACATTTTAATTATAACATGCATGTAATTTTATATTACCATGTAGCGACTTTGCCGTCGTCACATGTATGTCAAGAGATGGTAAGGTAATGTGGTGCTGCAGTGCTCCTGTGAGGTATACTCTCGACAATTTAAGGAGTGAACTATGAGCTGTTGTGATTAAATGCGGTCCGCGCGACGATGCAACGCGCTATCCTATATGGTTGTTGTTATTCTTGGGAATATTCGGGGTGCAGGATGCATCGCGGTACCAGGCGAGGGTAAAGAATACATACTCATATATCCGCGACACCTGAAATTTCGCAGGAATGTGGCTATTTTTTTCCATTTTGATAGTATATCACCGTTAGAATTTCATCAATTTAATTTATATTGCGTAATAATTTTGGCAAAGTCTCACAGGCTCTCGCTGAATATATATACTCGCAATACAATGGCCTTAACCACTCCATGAATGGAGCTTCCTGAAATTTTGCGAAAACCTTGAGCCAATGCATTCTCTTATATATGCGAGTCTCCCGTACGGAGCCTTGCATATATCATATAATGCATTGGCCTAACAATGTTTATCTTTACCTTGTAAGCCAGTGCATTCTCTTATATATGCGAGGCTATTGTCATTTCCGAGACTGCCGCAAAAAGCTTGGACAATATGTCTTCCACAGTTGTTGGAAATTATTATCAAAATCCAATGATAAATACACACACCACTACTTCAATAATAATAATAATATATAGACAAGTATGGAAAGCTGGCCAATTTACTGGATCCAGAGTCCACTGGACTCAGGCTACCACAACTAGTTTCAAAATCCTATTTCAGCATAACAAATGTATCAGTTGTACAAATATTTCTTCCATTCAATCAACTATATATATGTCTTGAAAGTAACACAGCAAATCCGAAATGATTTGGCATTTCTTGCAACATTTATTAATGTGAATTTCCAACAACACAAAAATTGAAAATCTGACGAGTCGCCATCCGAGTCACAGGCTATAATTAGAAGCACGGATTAGTTACGACGTTAGAATCTCGGATGGCGACTCGTCAATCTCACACAGGAGCTTTCCATACTTGTCTATATTATTATTAAAGTAATGGTATGTGTACTTTTCAGCGGATTTTGATAAAATCTTCCAACAACTGTGATGTCTTCATAGCGACAAACACTCTCTCGAAAAGTATGGAAACCCAAACTACAATCTGGGATGAATGGATTTCGGATCGATTCATCGCGGGCCGTTGGTCCTACATAGCATATCTACATGTAGATAAACCTGTCTGGACATACATGTATATGCTGTATGCGTGGTCCAGTGACAATGGGATACGGGTTGGAGCAGAGGAGCTTTCTTATAACGCCCCATCTTAACATCCCCCGTGACTTAATATGTATATTCATAAAGAAAGAGAGTGGAACAATAACTTAATTTAACAGGACTTTAGATTCTGTTAATATATTGTGCAAGCGAAAACATGCTTGCTTGCGCGAGTAGTTCCAATTTAAACGGGCGTATGGTTCTGTTATAAAATTAAACGTCTTATTGTATAGAGTATTCTAAATATGTTGTTTTAGTGTAAAATTCGGTAATCCCTCACGATATGATTCTAATTTGTCTTGCGATATTTCACAAGCGTGTAAATGTATTACGGTATCGGCCCAGGGGGGGGGGGGGGGGGGGGTCATCCACTTTTTTCCATACACTAGGCCGGGGTGGGTGGGTGGTTCAGCTGCGAAAAAGTCACTTTTTTCCTGAGTGGTCGCAATTTTTTCCTCTTACAACATTTTTTCAATATAAATGCCTCAAAGTGTTCAGCATCATTGTTAAGGTGTGTATGACACTTAGGGCAGTGCTTAGGGGGGTAGTTAGTGTGGATATGGGCATGATGCTTCTCAGAAATCCAGATTACGAACCAACTCTCAGGAATTCGCCTTTTACATCCGATCACATTGCCATGTACCAATGATACTGGTTCCAGATGAAAATGGACAGTTATGTAGCACATGAATAAACTTTAATATAAATAAAATGAAAAAAGCTATTCATTTATCTCATTAATATTTACTCATTATACCTGATCAGACCAGATGACTCAGTCAAAATTGTATCGGAACTTGGCATGGGACTGTAGACTGCGACAACGCATATCACTGAGATAATAATCTTGAGATGGTGGGACCCAGATAAAAGATTGGGTGAGCATACATAGACCTCGAATGTGTAGATATGGAGAAGGCTGCTAAGTGGAATAAACAAAATCAGAACAGATGGGTGAAAAGAAGGGAAAGAAAATATAATATAACTTAATATAATATGCAAGTCTAAAAATAATGTGCTGGTCATCAGCAAAATGATCGAAGTCTGCAGAGGGCGAATTTGGCGATACTATACCCGGCATAGCATCAACAAATTCAACCTCTAACGACCTCATTCTATTTTGGTCTCGACCAACCATGGAGAACTAGCTACATATGAGGGTCACATATGGTGAATTTGGTAATGCTATAGCCCACTCTGCTGGGTAGCATCACAAAACTCACCCTCCTTGGAGCTTATTCTGCAGACTGCATATGACCGTCTTATTTTCAAGTTTCTATTTACACGCAGTACATGTATTTGTATGAATGCTTGACCTGGGTCTGGCCTTAGCACAGTACCTAGCCCAAGAACTCAGCTCATGGAAATGAAAATTAGTTTTGTGATACATAGTGGATTTCAGCTGAATACCTGTATTGTTGGAGAGTTAATTGCCAGGTGGTGTTGCCCTAATAATTTTTTCAAAAATCATAATTGACATAAATTCATGTGATACTATGGGACACATCTAAAGTTACACTTTCTGTGATGAAAAGAAGGTACACTAATGCTTTTATATTTGTTTACATGTATAATGAGCATTATGAGCTACCTTAGACAATATTTGGGGAAGAATCAATCAATAATTTACTGATCAGCACATGTATTCTGTGTGTTATTTTGGGTTTTTCCAGGTATTTTTTTAGAACCTGTTTCGTGTTGTTACAAAAGTTGGAATGACTTAGGAGAACCAGAAATGGAAATAGGGTAACTGTAATACTGACCATCAAGCTTAAATGGTGTGATATTACAGATTTGGAGGTAAAAAGGGGGTGGGTACCCCGCATGAAATTGGAAAACATATTTTTTCCTTCAAATAGGGGGGTGTTGGGTACCCAAGAGCCGGAAAAAAGTTTTTTCAGCTAATGTCATGTCACTTTTTTCCGACCCCCCCCCTGATCGGCCTCGTTAAATCGGACGAGAAGTTGTGATTTTGGAACATATTTTTGAAAAGGCGGCGATTGGAAAAGAAGACACCTACGTGAGTTTTTGAATGTAGAATTAGAACGTCTCTTCTTTCCCAATACACGATGACACACTTGATAAGCCGTCCATTAAAAAAAAAGAAAAAAGAAAATCAATCGAAGAATGATACCCACAAATTATGGTAATCTGCTGGTGTGGTTCTAGATTTATCACTTGTGGTGTGGTCGTTACAATTGGGAACGTATATTGTATAAGCTGTATCTAGATAAGATCCAAATTCCCAATATTATTATACATGTATATAACACGAAAGTTAGAACATACATTTGCTCGTTTGCAAATCTTAATTGACACTTCAAAATGTAAGCTTGCATGCTTCAAGATATTTTGTTAACATGGCTTGTGTAGTCCCTCAACATTTATTATCGTAGATTCCCCACAGAGGTACGATAGTTTTATTCCAATGGGATCCATCGATTTTTCCCCGAAATTCATTTAAAACATCGGTGCCGGCAGCCATCTTGGATTTCACATTTGAATCCATCGCGTCACGTCCTAGAACCCACATTTTTCTGAGCAATGATTTATAATTTACAGCCATCTTCACCTCCAGATGCAAGCTTTTGAACGATTTGGATTTCACATATGAATCCCTCTAGATACTAAAACGTTATGACTTTTCCTTATTCTTTATCAATCTTGTGACTGCCCGGCATAAAACTAACGCCTCTCCATTTTAAGCTACAGTGTCATTACCATGTTTTACAACTTGAATTACTTGAACTTGTTTCTCATTCGTTTGAACTTCTTGACTCATTATTTCGCCTTCGTGTATTATACAGGCAAGGTCGCATCCGCATGGAGCTTATTATGTATTTGATCATTCTGGTTCGTCCCACATGTATTATATGAATACCTGGAAATATACAAGGGTGTCAACAGAAGCCTGTTTCCCTGAACTATCGACAACATGTTCACAAGTAAAATTATAACCACAACAATTTATATTTGCCAGCATTTTGGGATATCCTTCTTTAAGTATTTTTGTTGAAACTGGAAGTCTTATAAATTATGCCATTGTGTATTTAGCAAGAAGATACGTTCTATTTCAGAAAGCAATCCAGCAAACTCACGTCGGTTTCTTCGTTTCCAATCGCCACTTCTTCAAATATTTGTTCTAAAATTACAACTTCTCGTCCGAAGTAACGCGGCCGAGACCGTTCACTAATGCTGCCATTTCGCAAGGGAAACCAGAAGCGTACCGTGGGGGGATTCCGGTCACCTTTCATCCGAAATAATGTTGCGCTATAAACAAAATATTTAGCATATCCTATATATGAATGAAGACGTTTATTTTCATAATATAACCACGCACACGTTTACGTTAGAACCACGCAGATGTTTAGTTTAGAACCACACTCGCTAGTACACGTGTGATATATGGGCAGTCTGCGGACCCACTTTACAAATAAGACCTTTTTGAATTTTGGCACCAAAAGAATCAATGTCTTCGCTCCTGCATGATGGATAATGTCTGCTTCCTGAAACCTTAAAATGATTTTATTTTGGCTACATATTGAAATACATGTACAAAAACATGTCTTCCTCTGCACTAATTTGATCGCAATTCCATATGTTGGACACAACCTTTCCGACTTGAATGTGTCTGAATTTAAAGGCATGTTTTAGCTTATTATTATAATTTTTATGCCAGCCGTTGCTTGTATTTCGTGTAAGTCATCTGCGACTAACGTGAGTGCAGATTGTCAACAAAGGAAATGCTATACCAGCACGCACTGTTCTCTTCATTGAACCGGAATTGTTGTCCACTAGCCAGGGTGCTATATCCAATAAGCTGGACGATGCACATGTCCGCCGTCTGCCTCAATAATTATTTCTGTCCACATACATAATTTCTCAGTGTTATCAGTTGGAGCGTGGAAGCACTAATGATAAGCGCTATACCACATGCGATCAGCGATGCTGTCCAATCACCTGTCTCGTCTTTGAGGTAGCCTGGAAACGTTCAATACATTGCGTTATTGTATGGATATGCTCATATGTTATAAGGTTAAGACAATCATTTTATGGATACGAGCGGCGAACAATGTCACACAATATTATCGGAAAGATGATGATTAACCATTTCTACAATAACTGGAATCGTAAAAGTTGTTGAAGGCTTACTATTAATTAGTAGGAATGTTCAGATAATAAGTTCAAGAAACGACCTACATTTTCGGTTGTTTTTTTACTTATTATAATAATTATCTGCATATCGCATAACAAATGAAACGAATTTCAAATATTACTTTAACCGGTTGTTCGGTGACCTCAGTGACTTGATAGGGATGAACGTCAAAACAGTTTGACAAAATACCCCACAAAATAGTTTTACCTACACGCACATCTGTAACATATATCAGTTGCGCCCTATATCCTATATGGCCGGAATTCACCATTATATCTCCGCAAGGCAGATTTCAGTTCCCTGCCACGCTGGTCTGACCAGTGCAATTACGTATATATACGTCATTGGATACAACATTTTGTATTGCAGAGTTGTGTTGGTTACAAATTATTCCGGTTCTATTTAGCCAATGTCCAAAATTTGGATTCCAAATGAATATGGACAGCTCGGTTTGTCTGCACAATGCAAAATGAATTGTAACCGACAACAGTCTCATATAGATGAATGTGTCAATGGCACTGTAGCTCAATTTGGGGAGGCGTTAATTTTATGCTTACCAGTCAATATAATGATACAGAAGAAGGAAATATCAGTAAAGAGATTGTATTGTTTTTATTATTTTCATCTCAAACATTTCTCCAATAAATGTGGTTACAGGGTGTACCGATGGATTCAAATGTGTAATATAAGATGGCTTCTGGTGGCCATGTTTTTGAACGAATTTCGGAAAAAAATTGATAGCTCCTATATAGAGGTCACCCCGAAGCAAAATATCAAGTTTGGTGACGATTGGATGAACGGGCACATATTATTGCTCCCATCTAATCGTTACACTGAATATCTTTTTGAAGATGACAATTGCACGATGAAGCGTGTGGTCTATAGGTTGTTTCAAAGAATTTACTCATGCGCAGAATAAAGTCATGCACAGAGTAAAATCAAAGATGGTTGTTGGCAGCCATGTTTTTAAACGAATTTCGGGAAAGAACGATGTTCCCCATCTATAGGTCACCCTGAAGATCAAAAGGAAGTTTGGTGATGGTCGGTAGAGGGGTGTGGTGTGTAGGGTGTGCTTAATTAATTAGTCATGCAAAAAGTATAATTTATGATGGCTGTCAGCGACATGTTTTTCATCGAAAATGTTTTAATTTGATAGTTCCCATCTAGAGGTGATCCTAAACTTGTCTGTAAATATTTAAAACTTTTCGGCAATAAATGCGCCGAAGAACTCCATTTTGAAATCCATGATGTCTGCGGGCGGCCATATTTTTTAACGAATATCATAGAAAATCGATGGCTCCCATCTATAGCTCAGCCCGAAGATCCGTATGAAGTTTGGGGATGATCGCATGAGGAGTGTGGCATGTAGAGAGTGTCAAATGTAATTGTTAGTAGACGGACGTTCGCGGACGACGCACTTCAACCCATGGCAATACATTTGTTACGCCGAGTTATTTAGTAACAATCGACGAGTTTTGTGGTAGCTCACGAGTTTTGTAGTAAAATCGACGAGTTATGTAGTAATTTGGGTTACGAGTTTTGTAGTAAAATATCGACGAGTTTTGTAGTAAAAAACAAGCTAACGAGTTTTGTAGTAATACTCGTCGAGTTTTGTAGCAACAATTTTTAGTCAGTTTCAAAGGCGGGTTTGGACTTAATAAAATCGTATATAGTAAGTGCAATGTATTTTTGTGTAAGTGTTTGTGTGGTGGACGTTAATGACGTTGTAGCTCAACTTGATGTTGTAGCTCAAGCTAAGTGCCGAAAACAGAGCTAAATAGTTCGACCAGTGAGTTACATCTTAGCTTGTTTTTTACTACAAAACTCGTCGATATTTTACGACAATGTAGTAACTGACGAGTTTCGTGGTAGCTCACGAGTTATGTAGTAACAATCGACGAGTTTTGTGGTAGCTCACGAGTTTTGTAGTAAAATCGACGAGTTATGTAGTAATTTCAAGTTACGAGTTTTGTAGTAAAATATCGACGAGTTTTGTAGTAAAAAACAAGCTAACGAGTTTTGTTGCGTCACTCCTCCACAGTTTATCTGCAAATCGAGGCGAAACTTCGCATGTAGAAACACTATGGCCATACTATTAACTTGGAACTGGTCCCGATTGGCTCAAACGTCGCGTTCTGACGTTAATGGCGTTTTAGCTCAACCTGATGGTGGTCCATCGTCATGCACTCATCCGCTGTTTCTCGGCAGATCGAGGCGAAACTTCGTATTAGAAGTACGATGACCATACTATTAACTTGGCGATTGCTCCAGACGCCGAGTTCTGGCGTCACTCGTTTTCTCCTCACCCCGGAACCAATCGGGACCAGCTCCAAGTTAATAGTATGGCCATAATACTTCTAGGTACGAAGTTTAGCCTCGATCTGCCGAGAAACAGCGGATGAGTGACGATGGATCACCATCAGGTTGAGTTACAATATCAAGTTGAGCTACAACGTCATTAACGTCCACCACACAAACACTTACACAAAAACATTGCATTTACTATATACGATTTTATTAAGTCCAAACCCGCCTTTGAAACTGACTAAAAATTGTTGCTACTAAACTCGTTAGCTTGTTTTTTACTACAAAACTTCGTCGATATTTTACTACAAAACTCGTAACCCAAATTACTACATAACTCGTCGATTTTACTACAAAACTCGTGAGCTACCACAAAACTCGTCGATTGTTACTACATAACTCGTGAGCTACCACCAAACTCATCAGTTACTACATAACTCGGCGTAACAACATGTAGCTAAAACTTTACTAACTCAAAGTTGAGCTAAAACCGATGGCAATGTTCAGACCAGGATAACAGCTATTGGGGACTTAACTTTACCTTGCAGTTTGTTATCTCCGCCGATACATACACACACATTCTCAACATCTCACACGCTACTATACTGTATACAAACATTCAGCAGAAAAAGAAAATCGTACTAGACGTAACTATGTGCATAATTTTGTGTGAATGGGCAGGAAGAGTTTGGTGGGGTCCCGAGTTGCGACCGATACTAGATAATGTTAGGTCACTGAAAGTTGTTTAATTGCGTGAAAATTTACAATTTAAACCCATAACTCACTTTTGCATATAGGAAGTATTTAGTTGTTTTTTTTACCATCATATAACTATAGTTAGGACACATGAACGTCATACCAGAGCAGCATGATCAGTTGGCAGCATCGGTACATGAATATTCCGAGCCCCACGCATATACTTATCAAGAAAGATTAGTCAAACTACACCTCACGACGCTGCATGCAATATCGGCGATTCATATTCATCAAAGACCATGTGAGAGTACGTCCTCCTATATATGCGAGTCACCCATATGGAGCCTCGCAAATATAAGCGAATGCACTGGGTTACAAGGTCAACGTAAATATCGTTAGGCCAATGTATTCTCTTATATATATAAATATATATATATGCGATGCTCCATATGGGAGCATCGTGTATATAAGAGAATGCATTGGTACAGAGGTTTTGCAAAATTTCAGGAATCTCCATTCAAGGAAGGGTTAATAGAAATGTACTAGTTACTCAATGGATCTAATAATTTAACCATAAATGATGTCTTCGAAAAAGCTGTTTATACATGTACCAAAACGAGATGTCACTCTATGACATTACGAGAAAGAAAATGATGTTTCAAAAGTCGTTCGGAAATACTTCTTCACATGTGACTTCAATGCATTCAAATCTTTCTTAGACTCGTCCTTCTGGGAGAAAAAATATATGTTTGGCGATGCTATGAAAAATAATAACATTTTCACCGGGACGAAAAGTCGAAACAAGTTTGTTGAAGATGATGATGTATAAATTTACTCACCAGCAAATGGAGCAGACATGACGATAGCAGGAACCATTAGAAAATGAATCAACCCGTATGCAGCTGAAAAGTTATTAATGCCCACGACTTCAATGAGAACAGGCACTTCAAGCGTAACGATAACACTGCATACTAATCCCAGAATACCACACAGACAGGACACTACGTATATATCCGTTGCTAACATTTGGAAGAAACAGGCGGCCGCTGCGATTGCTAGTGCGACACTCCATATTGTTTTAACTGTGACCAATTTGGTGTCTGCTAGCACGCCCGAGGAAATCTTCCCGATGCATTCGGCCCCGATGAATGACATCAGCGCTATCCGTTTGCTGGCCGGATCACCAGTAACGTTTTCTGCGTAAACGGGAATTACGGTGATAATAATGGCATACGCGAAGACAGCAAACGTGAAGGATGTTGTAAGCATAAGGAAATTGGTATCTTTAATTATTTTAATATCGAAGTTGATGACGTTGGACTGGCCTTTGTCTTGTCCGCCCGTCTCGGCTGGTTTTGATTCGGTCAGAAGCATATCTATTTTGACACCTTTGTCGTTCAAATTCACGTGGTTCTTTGAATAGTTATCCCTGTTAGAGGGGACATCGAAATAAATGTTGTCTGCTTTACTTTTGCTTCGTATATCTGTCTCGGATAAGTTTGCGTCGTCGTAAAGAGTGACCGTTTCCGGATTTCTGTAGCCAGAACTAACCTGGTTCTCTGAATCTATATATGAACGAGAATTGTCGGAACCGGTCCTCGACTGAGTTAAAGAACCCGATTTTGATAGGATCTCTGCTTCTTCACATGTGTCCTCAATGTAAACTATGCGCTTCGTGTTGTTCGACAGAGAATCTTCATTTCCATTTTTCGTTTGAGTGACAAACCCGTTTGTACTAGCTGCTGTGGTCGTTTGTGTGATATGTGGGTTGGCCACTTTAAATTTATCGTCGTCTGCGCAGTTTGACCTGGTAACCGGCTGTCGATAAAACGAGAGCCCGACCATGATTTGAAAAACAATCCCGCTAACAATGATCAAGGCACCACGCAGTCCGTATGTCTCGAATAAGTATTCGTAAATGAACGGGAAAACGAACGATATAACGCCTCCGGAAAACGTTAAACATCCCATAGCCTTTGCGCGGTATCTATCAAAATAGAAACTGATGACGATAACAGTGGATCCGAACATCGCACCAACACCAAGTCCTGAAACGGCGTAAATATTGAAGCTGAAAATTTCATTTTAATTCAAGTTGAATATATGTGACTAAACACACATTATTATAGGTCGACAGCTGCCGACTTCAGTTATCGATTCCCCCGCATCGTTCGCAAATGGATGAACATATTTGAAGGAATACGTTGCCAAGTTAGGGTGTGTTTACATTGGTGTAGATCTGTATAAGAACTATGTGAAGTCTTGTATTGCATATTAGTGTTATCACAACATGATTACTGGGTTATCAGTGCACAGGGTTATGGACATTTCACTACGCTTTTGCGTCAGTTTAGGCTGGACACAAAATGAATCATGGACTATCAGCAGACCAAAACTATTTAGTCTATGCCGAACAGGGGCGTGCCTATATAGCCCAAGTTTTTTTGGGGGGGGGGGGGGGGGGTCAGAATTGGAATTTCTAACGGCACACCCCTCCCCTTGAGTCAGGCCAATCACACGAGCTTTAAACTACAACAATTGCAACCCCTCCCCTTGAGTCAGGCCAATCACACGAGCTTTAAACTACAACAATTGCAACGTAATGTTGGTTTGAAAATTCCAACAAATGTTGTGTCACGTATGAAATTTCCAACTGTTGAAATAAATTACCAATGTCGCGGGTGCCACGTCCCTGTTGCCGCATCAGCATCGTTGTTCAGAAACTTCAGAAAGCGTCAACGCCGTATGTGTGTCACTATGCGATTCCTGGCGTCCTGTTGCGAACCGAGTTTCTGATTTCTGATTCAGCAATATACAAAATCGTCCCAGATGTTTGCTCGGCCATATACCAAGTACTTAAAAGTGATCACATTCACTAACTATCTGATGCCATGGAATAGCTTTAATACGTGGGTTGAACAAACATAGATTAAGCACATATATACATCAAGCCCCAGTAACGATTAACCAGATCCGATTTGCCTGTCGCATTGCCTCGGCGTTGACCGTGACTTATAACGGATACGGTTTTTGCCCACACTAACGAATACCGTTTTTCTTTCTGTATGCATTTATGTATATACCCGTTTACACTAGCATGCGTGTAGAACTGTACACATATCTACACCAATGTAAACTCACCCTTAGGCAGCCAAGCAGGAGTCGAAGTTGTGTACCATAGACACGGTCATCAGAGATTGACTGGAAGTTGTTCAGGCGCTATTCCGTGTAACACCATTGAAAACACCAAGATAATTGATCACCAGACAAGAGCATCGCCAGGGCGTGGCAAAATGGCAAAACAATTGTAACCGTGTTTATACATGTATATTCCACACTAGTTTATCATTAAATTGAATTCAATTGAGTGTACAATGTAGTAAATTGCAAACATAATTCATACCAGAAACAGCCGCTGTCAGATACATTAACTCTATGCGAGGGACGAAGGCCGTACCAAGGTATCCGAGACAGTAC
Source organism: Siphonodentalium dalli (assembly GCA_032622095.1). Classification (NCBI taxonomy): domain Eukaryota; kingdom Metazoa; phylum Mollusca; class Scaphopoda; order Gadilida; family Siphonodentaliidae; genus Siphonodentalium; species Siphonodentalium dalli. Next base: position 56,530,197 of record CP136069.1, on the reverse strand, counting down.
AGCCGGTAATATACGAACGCTTACTAATCTTGCACTATTTACCAAGAGTGCCCACTTAATAACGATGAATTCCCGCGGCATACTGAAAACCCTATACCAAACATACCCAAACCATCTGATTACTGACCACATAACCCATATTATATTAGCGTGTATTATATATACATATAATAAAATGCACGCATGCACAATCCAAAATATTGTACACATTTTTTGAAATTGAAACCGTGTGTGTGTATTCTACACTATAGTTTATCATTAAATTGAATTCAATTGAGCATATAATGTAGTAAATTGCAAACATAATTCATACCAGAAACTGCTGCTGTAAGATACATTAACTCCATGCGAGGGACGAAGGCCGTACCAAGGTATCCGAGACAGTACATGAAACATCCGATCATAGCAGTCAGTTTTGCGGTGATCCGACCACACATGTAACTGGCAGGCAGAACTGAAAGATATAAGTCCAACAGTCAAGTATTGATCATAGCATGCGTGGAGTGGATGAAAGTATTGTTATTAATATTTCGGCAACGAAATTATATTCTTTGGTAATTGAGATGTCATATTTTGTTTTCAACATTTCTTTCAAGGGAACAAAGCAAAACACGATGTTAAATTAGTTAGTAATGTTGTTGTTGTAACTGGAGGTCTGAAACCCTGAATGCATCTTTATATTTCATTCAATCAATATATAGCTGCCTATGTTCATCTTAAATAATACCATATACCATACGGTAACACGAGACAAAGGTCGCCCATGCACGGGATGCCTCTTAACTAATACTAATGTACATACATATGCAAGAGCCGTTTAAAAGATGTCTGTATTCGTGTATATATTTGAATGTTGTTATATAGTCTTTATATGCAATCAATGTCGTTTTCGATGCATCTGTCGGCGTATAGAAGTGTCGGATGCCGAATTACATACTGTACTGTACTTGTTTGGGTGCGTGAAACTGTTAACCCTTTACCCAACAAACCGGCCAAAACCGGCCAAATAAAGCTTCAACAGCCTAAATTATCTTCGGTCTGTCTCAATAAAACCATACAAATATGGATATCATTGGAACCGGCTCATTGACCACATTGTGATGGTTATAGTTATGCCCTGTGCCAATGCATTCTCTTATATATGCGAGCCTCGCATATATAAGAGAATGCATTGGCCTAAAAAAAAACTTTTTTTTAACACTTTTGACCATTTTTTCTTACATTCTTTAACAATTTTATAATTTTTAATGTGTTAAGCCAATGCATTCTCTTATATATGCGAGGCGACCTATGGTCGACTCGCATATATAAGAGAATGCATTGGCACAGGGCGAAGCGAAATTATACAAAGTATGTAGTTCGGCATCCGACACTTCTATACGCCGACAGATGCATCGAAAACGACGTTGATTGCTTATAATTACGACAATCCGCATATTAGTTGGTGATTAAACAAGTTCTTTTTAAAGAAACTATTTTTTAACACTAAAATGGTAAAACTACCCAAGTGATATTTGTGTCTGGACTCAGCTGCTCTTTTAAAGGTACGGTTGGCCTTGGCGGTGGGTATCCTGTGAAAATATTTCCACCCGTCAAAAACCGCCACAAACAGAAAGAACAACAAAATGTAGACAGACTTTGTCCGTATACAAATAAGAAATATCGCATAAACAGTATGTTATTGTAATATATTTGACCATTGTTATGTAAACCAAAGCATAAAAAGTAACTTTTCTGGTGTTTGTTTATATCATGATGGTAAACATAAAGAGCGTTCTTTGTTGGTGAATTCCTGATATGGTACGAATAAAGAGCGTTTATGCCACTTGTGTGTGATTAGCCAGCAGCATTGTGTTGTCTTCAGTAACACAATCAGGCTCTTGCTTAGGTAAAATATAGTAAATCTTTATGATAACATGCTGCTTACGGGATGGTCATGGTATATATGAACGTAACTGTATGCGTTTTAATGTTTTTCTGTTTACGGTGATTGGAACAAATATGAATATTTTCGATAACTAAGGCCTCACGTGCCTTTAACCGAAATGGGAATTTGGGTCGAGAATAAATTGGGCGACCGACCGGAAGTTCGAGATGAACACACACAATTCGATCGCTGTTTCCGACATTCCAACTACACAAAAGCAAGAGACCACACCCGTAAACTATTAAACTGTACTTGCTGGTGTAAATTTCACTTATTTAAAACGATTCTAGAACATGTATTGTCATAAAGGCAATCCGATTCGATAGCAATTCCGAAGCGGTGTTCCCAAACTTCGCCATCGAATAAATGTGGTCTCCGGCGACTCGAAAAGTAAACAATCGCTACAAATGTACATTCTATGCTCTCATGACCACTGCCATGTCATATTGGTATTGGCACGAAGCTGGATAAATGCTAATACAAATGGTGGAATAGTTATGTAATACATTCTTTTATCCCCAAATAAATTAATGTACTATTTAGCTGTTTAATCGGCGATCATTTTTCGCTGAGATTTGGCGACTTGTGTTACCACTAGAAACGGAAGTGATTTCTTGCGATTTGATTGGTGGACAAAATAAAATTCTGGGTAAATTCGCCCCATGGATATTCGACTTGGTTTGCGAACTTTTTAAGGTATCACTACCCCCAGTGATGCGGGAAACGACACTTCCCTCCACTGATAGATATTGTCGCTACCAAGCGTATCTAAGGGCATTGACCAATCAAATGCACGCATTTTAGTCAAAGCGAAAGTAGTTGTAATTATATACAAATCACACACAACGACATACCAAAAGAACAGAATAGAGGTACCCGCGCGTATAAAACACGTGGACACAGCAAGAAACAAAAGTTGTGCCATTCCAAAAAATAAAATAAATTGGTAAATATTTCTTATCGCAGCACGTTGTGATCAATTGGAACACTCTACCATAATTTATTGTAGAGGCACAATCGCCGAAAGACTTTAAAACAATGATTGAATCACATTTCAATAACCTGAAATATTAGTATGGTGATAGCTTATTCGCATTTATTTACGTTAAATTAAAATACTTACGTATGTAAACTATATGTATCGGAATCAAAAGTCGGAGGACTTGTTTCTATTAAATGATGATGATGTATACGACAAACAAACCTGCAATCTGGATGCATGCGAAGTGCACGCTGGGAACGAAGGCTGTAGACGATGCACTGGCATGGAAGAAGTCGAGCAGCTCCGCATATAGGATACCGAAATTTTTAAGAACCCCTCCGCCAATGGCATATGTCAGTGATGCACCTGGTATAAAATGTAACGAGAAGAGAAAATAATCATATAAGCATTCATAAATTGAAGATCATAGTGGCTGCTCTCCCGCGGCGAAGCCGCTGGGGCGAATCGACATAATGGTATATGTATGCGAATATGAGATATACTAATCAACCTTTTCAACCCAATCTAAGCATAGATTGAACTTACCTAAAAATAATTTATTCAAAACTCAAGGTTATATTTTTGGTAACGGCCGCCATTTTGTATTGATTAATTCCACTTCGAAGTTAGTGTAATTTATCAAAATGCCCAAAAGCAAAACTAAATAACTCTTTTTCGGCAAATTAATGTTAGTTATATTTCATTTGTATATATAGGAAAAGTATGTAACAAGCCAAAGATATTAAAAAAGTGCGAATTTGAGCACTGAAGTTTAACAAATTGTGAAATTGCATGAACACATTTTGTTTACATATTTTTTATAATTTAAAAAAATTATTTGCCCGAAAGAGGATTCTGGAGAGACCAGTCCTCACTGAACGTTTATATATTTTCTTCCATTTTTATCGTTTTAGGTGTTTCGGCCTAAAAGATTGATGGAATTTTCTCAAAGTTCAAAGCCGACAAACGGAAACTATATATAAGTTCCGATTGAAAGATCGCAGATGGCGGGTAACTTTTTTTTATTGTATCGCACATTATTTCCTAGATTTCGTGTGGCAATTAGGCTGATCGGGTTATTGTCACAAGGCATCGATCACATTCGTAGCCAAATTTCCAAAATGATCATAAATGTAGGCATGTTTTCAAGAGCGACCACATTCGTAGCCAGTTTTTCATATTCATATGGGTTTAATGAAAGAGACTAATTGTTTGGCTAATTACATTATTGAGTGGATGAATGAAAAACGACTTACATTTATAAGGGAGCAAAACATTCAATAATAATTCATAATTTTTATACCTAATGTCATGAAATTTCTCGAGTTCTTTTTGTTCACACGATGACGTCATATATTGCATCATAAAACGATAGAATTTGAAAAGCTAGCTACATAAGTAAAGGTTAGAGTACAATAATTGTTCTTTACCACCGGATTCCACCTGAATACCATCGGCGGCAAACCGAACGAGGGTATTCACCCATATCCATATCCCCTGAATCATTGCATGCGGTCGGTTCACATCTATCGATGATTGGCGGGATAATCATAACTGCTAAATTAATCAGATCACACATATACGAGAACATCCCCGCGCGCCAAAGAAAGATGTGAATGTGAAACATGTATCAATAATTAGCACAATGAGAGACTATAAAATGCACATATGCAAGCGAAGACAGAAGAGTCAAACATTCTCAGATCAGTGGCCTACCAGCAGGCTGAAGTATCTACTTCGATTTTACTCCACTTCCGCCAGGGATCTTGGGTGCAGTGATAATTTGACCCTGAGGCAAAGTAAAGGCCGCTGTCGTACAAGTATTTCAACTGTCAAGAGAAATGACAAATTGGTCAGGGGCGTGTATGTCAGGACATTGGGAGGCTAAAACGTTTGATGCATACATGCGCAAAATCTATAAACGCGTAGGTTATGCGCCTAAATAATTTGACTTTTCTTGCCCCGTGCATATCCACGGCAATACCTTCGTTACACGTTACAGGTACGTATGTCTAAACCTGGCTATTATAAACTTACATGCGAGAATAACCCACGCCCATCCCTGGTCGACATCCGTTCCTTGCGATGCACGGCTTTGATCACCCATCAGGCTTATACAACACTTATTCCTTCAAAATATGACACATACACCACACATGCAGGATCAGCACGACACGTTGCAATCCTTTCTATCACGCTTTATATGCATACTTATCGGTGATACCTGTATCTAATCTGACAATGTATAATGAGTGTAACATACTATTTTGGCATGCATCTTCTACATAATCATGTATAGGCCTGTATGTAATTCATGTAAGGCATAAATTATACTATAATTTTCCCCACATAACTTCAATCATCATTAGTCCGGGAGCTGATATGATACCCTTGTACCCCTCTCGGGATTTACTTTAACTCATTTCGTTCCTTATTATGTCTTTAAACTTTTAAGCAATGTTAACACGAAAAAAAAGTGGCCGTGTAGACTACAGACAAGATGGCATCCATCATGGCCGCCATTTTTCAGACTAGGCCCTAAGTCAATTTGGTGCAAATTATAACGGTAAAATCTAGTTGAATACAGAGAAATGTATATATTTTTGTTAAGCTAAGACATAATTCCACCTTTATATGGCAAAATTGGAACCTCCCCATCGAAGGAAGACGGCCGCCATAATGGCCGCCGGAAGTTGAAAATATGACGTTTTATCACTAATATCTTCCAGATCAGTTTCTGCTGTTGGAAATGGTCGAGAAATGTGACCTTATTGAAATATTTATCTCATATATATTTTGAAGACCTCTGTATGTATGTATGTTTGTTTGTTTGTTTGTCATTAATACAAATCTACGATTCTCGACCGATCGGGACGAAACTTGGTACGTGTGTGTAGTTTGACCAGGCGGTGAACGTTGTCGTATTGGCGAGCCCGTGCGGCGCCCGCTTCGCGCATGCGCAGACGAGATCTCGGGAACGGGTGGAGCTATCGACTTGAAATTTGCTATGTGAATGTATCTTGCCCCGGATACGAATGTTATCGGGTCGCCGAGCCCGTGCAACGCCAGCTTCGCGCATGCGCAGACGAGATCTCGGAAACGGGTGGAGCTATCGACTTGAAATTTGGTATGTGAATCTATCTTGCCCCGGATACGAATTTTATCGGGTCGCCGAGCCCGTGCGACACCAGCTTCGCGCATGCGCAGACTAGATCTCGGAAACGGGTGGAGCTATCGACTTGAAATTTGGTTTTTGAATAGCCCGGACAACGTCGCCCGGACAACGTCGGGCTCATCGGCTAGTCTCATATATATTTTGAAGACCTCTGTTTGTTTGTTTGTTTGTCTGTCTGTCTGTCTGTCATTAATACAAATCTACGATTCTCGACCGATCGGGACGAAACTTGGTACGTGAGTGTAGTTTGACCAGGCGGTGAACGTTGTCGTATTGGCGAGCCCGTGCGGCGCCCGCTTCGCGCATGCGCAGACGAGATCTCGGAAACGGGTGGAGCTATCGACTTGAAATTTGGTATGTGAATGTATCTTGCCCCGGATACGAATTTCATCGGGTCACCGAGCCCGTGCGACGTCAGCTTCGCGCATGCGCAGACGAGATCTCGGAAACGGGCGGAGCTATCGACTTGAAATTTGGTATGTGAATGTATCTTGCCCCGGATACGAATTTTATCGGGTCGCCGAGCCCGTGCGACGCCAGCTTCGCGCATGCGCAGACGAGATCTCGGAAACGGGCGGAGCTATCGACTTGAAATTTGGTATGTGAATGTATCTTGCCCCGGATAAGAATTTTATCGGGTCGCCGAGCCCGTGCGACGCCAGCTTCGCGCATGCGCAGACCAGATCTCGGAAACGGGTGGAGCTATCGACTTGAAATTTGCTATGTCTCATCGGCTAGTCTCATATATATTTTGAAGACCTCTGTCTGTCTGTCTGTCTGTCTGTTTGTCTGTCATTAATACAAATCTACGATTCTCGACCGATCGGGACGAAACTTGGTACGTGTGTGTAGTTTGACCAGGCGGTTGTCGTTGTCGTATTGGCGAGCCCGTGAGACTACCGTGCAGCGCATGCGCAACCCAGATCTCGGAAACGGGTAGAGCTATCGACTTGAAATTTGGTTTTCGAATAGCCCGGACAACGTCGGGCTCATCGGCTAGTCTATTATATATTTTGAAAGATCTGTGTGTGTATGTGTTTGTTTGTGTGTTTGAAATCGATGGACTCCAAAACGACTAAGCCAATTTCGATGAAATTTGGTATTTTAGGGTATTTTCGGCCGGAGACGAACATAGGCATATTTATTTGTCCGTGCGAGGTCAACTTTTCACGTGCGGAGGTCAAATCTATTTTTACGCCGTTTTTGCGCTAATATATTTCAGTTCGGTGCTCACAAATCGATACGATATAGCGCGAATAATAAATTGCCAGTCATATAATTTGCACGGTTAGAATCTGTGTGGCTTCATCTTTCCAACGATATATAATATGTATGTATCCGTTTTAGTTATCTGCCTCAATTATTAGGTACAAGTGGTACGATGCTTTTATCAGGATAAAATCAATGCGTAAATTCTATGACGTCGTCAGAGGTCATAAAGTTAGATTACGTTAACTCTCACCCTGCCGATGCATTTGACTGTGTCGCGTTAACTCATCACCGGCCGAGGTATCCGCAAATGACATTGGGCTATATATCTCGGAAACGGGTGTAGCTATCGACTTGAAATTTGGTATGTGAATGTATCTTGCCCCGGATACGAATTTTATCGGGTCGCCGAGCACGTGCGACGCCAGCTTCGCGCATGCGCAGACGAGATCTCGAAAACGGGTTGAGATATTGACTTTAAATTTGGTATGTGAATGTATCTTGCCCCGGATACGAATTTTATCGGGTCGCCGAGCACGTGCGACACCAGCTTCGCGCATGCGCAGACCAGATCTAGGAAACGGGTGGAGCAATCGACTTGAAATTTGGTTTTTTAATAGCCCGGACGAAGTCGGGTCACCTTCTAGTCTATTATATATTTTGAAAGATCTGTGTGTGTATGTGTTTGTTTGTGTGTTTGAAATCGATGGACTCCAAAACGACTAAGCCAATTTCGATGAAATTTGGTATTTTAGGGTATTTTCGGCCGGAGACGAACATAGGCATATTTATTTGTCCGTGCGACGTCAACTTTTCACGTGCGGAGGTCAAATCTATTTTTACGCCGTTTTTGCGCTAATATATTTCAGTTCGGTGCTCACAAATCGATTCGATATAGCGCGAATAATAAATTGCCAGTCATATAATTTGCACGGTTAGAATCTGTGTGGCTTCATCTTTCCAACGATATATAATATGTATGTATCCGTTTTAGTTATCTGCCTCAATTATTAGGTACAAGTGGTACGATGCTTTTATCAGGATAAAATCAATGCGTAATTTCTATGACGTCGTCAGAGGTCATAAAGTTAGATTACGTTAACTCTCACCCTGCCGATGCATTTGACTGTGTCGCGTTAACTCATCACCGGCCGAGGTATCCGCAAATGACATTGGGCTATATATCTCGGAAACGGGTGTAGCTATCGACTTGAAATTTGGTATGTGAATGTATCTTGCCCCGGATACGAATTTTATCGGGTCGCCGAGCACGTGCGACGCCAGCTTCGCGCATGCGCAGACGAGATCTCGGAAACGGGTTGAGATATTGACTTTAAATTTGGTATGTGAATGTATCTTGCCCCGGATACGAATTTTATCGGGTCGCCGAGCACGTGCGACACCAGCTTCGCGCATGCGCAGACCAGATCTAGGAAACGGGTGGAGCAATCGACTTGAAATTTGGTTTTTTAATAGCCCGGACGAAGTCGGGTCACCTTCTAGTCTATTATATATTTTGAAAGATCTGTGTGTGTATGTGTTTGTTTGTGTGTTTGAAATCGATGGACTCCAAAACGACTAAGCCAATTTCGATGAAATTTGGTATTTGGATGTGTTTTCGGCCGGAGACGAACATAGGCATATTTATTTGTCCGTGCGAGGTCAACTTTTCACGTGCGGAGGTCAAATCTATTTTTACGCCGTTTTTGCGCTAATATATTTCAGTTCGGTGCTCACAAATCGATTCGATATAGCGCGAATAATAAATTGCCAGTCATATAATTTGCACGGTTAGAATCTGTGTGGCTTCATCTTTCCAACGATATATAATATGTATGTATCCGTTTTAGTTATCTGCCTCAATTATTAGGTACAAGTGGTACGGGGATCTTTTATCAGGATAAAATCACTGCGTAACTTCTATGACGTCGTCAGAGGTCATAAAGTTAGATTACGTTAACTCTCACCCTGCCGATGCATTTGACTGTGTCGCGTTAACTCATCACCGGCCGAGGTATCCGCAAATGACATTGGGCTATATATCTCGGAAACGGGTGTAGCTATCGACTTGAAATTTGGTATGTGAATGTATCTTGCCCCGGATACGAATTTTATCGGGTCGCCGAGCACGTGCGACACCAGCTTCGCGCATGCGCAGACCAGATCTAGGAAACGGGTGGAGCAATCGACTTGAAATTTGGTTTTTGAATAGCCCGGACGAAGTCGGGTCACCTTCTAGTATATATATATTAACTGTTCATTATAGCAATGAGTTATACAATACTTGAGGTCTTAGCCCCTTCCGATCCCTAAAAAAATCGGTTTTGCAGAACGGGGTATAAAATTTCACAAAAAGATCACAATTGGGATTCCAGTCATTTTTCAACAAGAAATGAGCAGACCTGTAAGATGTAAGTGAGTCATATCAGTACCCACACATGAATATTCCAACTAAGTGGAACCAAAATTGTAAGTTGGCTCAAAATAACTGCCAACATGGTCGCCAAAATAAATATAGAAAATTGTAGATATTGCCCCAGCGTGCCCTGCACTCGCACACAATTTGTGGTTGGTGGGTAAAATGAGCTATTCTGCCTTCAATACATTGAATACTAACATGTATGATGCAATATGGTTAAAGTAAATGTGACTATCTTTGGTATGAAAGGTGTCTATTATTTTTATCTATTTTAAATGTGTCACACTACGGTGTTCATAGACCAAATTCCCCAAGATGGCTTCCAAAAGGGCAATCCAATTTGGTAAAAATGGGAGGATGGTCATGAATGATGTGAATATGTACAGAATGAGTAACTATATGGTCATGAGTGGGGTGTCCATGGTGAGATGTATAGGTACACCAGGAATGTATGTATGGTCATGTGTGAGGTGAGTAGGTATACATGGATTTTTGATCGATCGGTCGGGGTTAGGACCCCAAGAATTCCATATATCGAATGAACAGTTAATATCAAATTGATATAAAAAATTACAAAATATCAGAAACTGATCTAGAAGATATTAGTGAACAAATGTCATATTTTCAACTTCCGGCGGCAATTTTCGCGGCCATCTTGGATGGGGAGAGTTCCAATTTTACCTGATAAAGGTGGCATTATGTCTTAGTTAAACAAAAACATTTGACCAGATTTTGCCGCTATAATTTGCATCAAACTGACTTAGGGCCTAGTGATGGGCGACATCTTGTCTGGAGTCTACATGGCCACTGTTTTGTTCGTGTTAACATTGCTTAAAAGTTGAAGGACATAATAAGGAACAAAATGAGAGGTATAAAGATAAATCCCGAGGGGATGCAAGGGTACCCCTGTCAACTCTCGGACAAGTAAGTGGTCGCTTTGTTTTTATGTCTCCCTGAATCGGACGGCCCCTGTATATAAGTACTGTGGGAATCGACAGCAAAACATTTCAGTGCCGACCATCATCCATGATTATCGACGACCCCAAAGTCATGGACTTTCGAAATTTAAAAATTTTGGTGCCTCCTCACCATACCAATCAGTGACTTTAAAAATTAACTCTTGCAACTTCGCAAACCGCGTAATTATATTTCCCAAACAATCCCTTTGAATGAGCCATCTTGATATTTCCACATCAATGTCTAAAACAAATATTTATAAATTGCTTATATATAGTGTCTTTCCCGGTGTCAATTCCCCACTACTGACTCCGTCTGTCTCAAAAGTATGGTTATATCTATATACAGTTATAGTATATCAGAATGCATTGGCGGAGGTACTTGCTCGAAGGGTTATGTTACGATCAGAATGGCACATCCAGATGTCGCTCAGCTTAGATCAAGCTTGGCATTAATATGTTGACAATCGGTCCAGTTTTCGCAAATCGCGGTTAAGAACCCACTCCAATATCAGTCGGGCCAAACTACAATAGACATGATCGTAGCCCCCCCCCCCTCCCCGACCCCAGCCAGAAACAAAACTCTATCAAAACTCCAAATCAATGTTGTGACTCGATCACAGCAATATATACATGCATTCCAATTCCTGACTCCGACGACCACAGAACCACGGAGATGCCTACATGTCCGTATTTTGTTTGTTTTGATATTGGGAGAGGACTTATTATGTTGCCGTCCGTATTGTTTTAAACGTGTAACTTTTATGCCCCAATTATTAGTAGCATTTAACCCGACCTAATAATGTTTTTTGACATTTTATTGCGCGAAGCGATGCTATAATATAAGGTCCATATCCAGCTCCAATGCGTCTATCTACCGAATCACGACGTTTTCGCCTAATTTATACAGCTTCTCGTTAATCGGTTTGAACGACTGTGTCGATATCTATATGGCGCCTCGGCATAGAACAATGTCGCTTGTCATTTGACCGTTATTGCTGCATAGCACGAATGCTTGCAATGAAATATCGGCGAGGCTTCCATAGATATGAACACGTATGTGCCACATGTGTTCACAATATGCTGCCAGTATATATACCTCAAAGAGAACTATACACGAGAACAATAAATGTATCATCTCGTTGACATAACTCTGGCCACAGGAAAAAGCACATTATGCCATTTTCTTATGTGGTTTTATTCAGCAAAAGAGCTAAATTTTCTGAGCTGGCGAGAGAATTTCGGATTGTCATTCAATAGACGCCATATAGTCCACAAAAAGAGGGGATAGCTATAATTATATGGACACACCGAACCATCTGCAAATTAGCATCCGCGTTGATATTGCGTGTCCACTCATTCCTATAACCATCTTGTACAGTGGCCTTCACTAAATTCTTTCACGATTATTTCGGTGGGGACTTTCCTGATTCCAGGAATGTATCTACATACACGTAGGAGTGCGGATCATATCGCACATGTAGTGATACAATCTCTACCACGAAACCACATGGAGTTCTCCAGAAGAGCTTCCACCTGTAGGGTTCCAAATAAATATCTGGAGTGGAATCTGATGCCCTTCTAGAAGGGCTGGTGGAACATATATATCGGCAAGGAAATTCAGTTTATTTACGTGTATCGCTCGCTCAAGAGGTGTTATGCACAGAAGACAAAAAGAAAGACTAGTGGAGGCACTGCATATGTTTGATACAGGTTCGGAATGAACGTTCCATAGCAAGGAGATATGCGAGCTTTTCACGTGTAATAGTTCGCATCCATATAGACATTTTTGGTAGCACAACCGATCTCATTAGCTTGCCCATTGTAACATGTCTACATGATTGCAAGATAGTCTTTCCGGCCAAAGAAAAGTACATCATTAAAGTGATTATATCTATTTTTACATTTATCTTCCACGGTGACCACCGTGGGGTGGAATTTATGCTCCTGCTTGTAAACATTTTAAATGCCAACTCTCAGTGACATCAATTATTCCAAACATGCTAAATTGTGGCTTATATGACACTTTTAGAATCTCGTTGAATTCAACAAGAAATGTGTAGATGAAAGAGAGTTTCGAATTGTGCATAAATTAATATAAAGTCATTGTTGGTGAACAATGTATAATGCCACGAGACACCAATACAACAATAACTGACCTGTCGGTGTTATTTTATTTGTGATATCGTGTGTTTATATCAGGTATCAATTTCAAATATTCTATTCGGGTCATTTTTGTGAGGTCACCTTCGAGGTACAACTGTGTTGCGTATATATGGTGTCAGTTACTTTGTGACAATCATGTCGCATATGCAGCTGTGTGTAACACCATTTAGACAGATATATACACATGCGCAGGTCATTAAGAAGGAACGATAGCGCGGGTTCGTTTTGAGGTACATTAGGTTGGTCAGAAATCCGAATTGCCTACTGAATTTACCAACCATGCATGGTGCTATATAACGTTAACAACGTAATGCGCTCTTATGAATAGCGTAGGAAGACTTTTAGCTGGCGAGCTATATCATCACTCTACATGTTGTATATCGGTAACGTCACTTATTCTTTGTTGGACATTGGAAAACAAACATTCTGTTTCGATTTTGTTTCCGGCAATATAGGGTACCGTAGACGAATAATTAAGATTCCACCCAAAAATGAAAAAATGCCCAAAATCGCCTTTTTGGTCCGATTTTCCCGGAATAAACGGCTGGCCATTGACAAATAATTAAGATTCCACCCAAAACATTTACCACCCAACATTCTAGGTGTCCATACCCTACGACCAAAAATGCAAAAATGCCCCCCCCCCAAAGCTTTTCTGTTCCGAATAACGGAATAAACGGCATTGTAGTGTGGCTGTTGACTAATAATTAAGATTCCACACACAAAACATTTACAACCCAAACCACTACGATATATATACGATCCAAAATGGCAAAATACCAAAAATAGCATTTTTGATCCGATTTTCACGGAATATACGGCGGCCGTGTCCGCTAACAAAGTCATTAACCCTGCGGTACTGCATGGATTTTCACATTCAATTATAAAATAATACATTGGAAATGTATATTATTCATTGATAAGGGTGTTCATGTAACATATTCTGTCGACAGACAGAACAAAATCCAGGTAATACAAGAGCAAGACTGATATTAATTGTTGGGAGATGTTCAGATAATAAGTTCAACACACGACCTTTTGTTGAACATATTATCTGAAAATTTCCTAAGGAAACTACTCGTCAATGAGTATTTAGTATAGAAATAGTTTAAAAAAAAGGACACACCACATGATCGACCAAGGCAATGCAGGCAGTGTGCGCGGAGAATGGGGTTTGCCTCCGGTGAAATGTCACAATTTGATTGAAGCCAATTAGGATACGTTCAATTAGGATACGAAATGTTTATTCCATTGTTTTATTTCTTATAGGGGCGAAATATAATATATATATTATAACGCCGCGAGCTATTGCACAATTGATACTTGTCGTATGTTTGAAGTATAATGTCCAGCAAATGTCAGTTGTGTATTAAACCGACTTGACGGTTTTCGCTCCAAAATACACCTAGTAATATTCACTTTTGATTTTTTACCCGTATCGAGATAGGTCGATAATTACTTGAACTACCTTTCTACGGCCATTATATGTCCCAGAAAATAAAACGCATTGAAATCATAACAAATTATATTTTGCACACGGTGTTTGAGTCCCAAAACAACAGTCATGTGCAATGCATGGAACATACAAAAGCGTTTCGTGTTAGTCTATTCATGCATGATATGGGATAAATGAAGAGCGTTTCTTTCACTTAATTGCGAGAACATTGAAAACAGCTGGCAAATAGCTGTAACCATGGCAAGTATTTTTTTCAAAACACATGAAGCCGGTATATCAATATTGTGGGTATTTGTCAGCCTATCCCATACCTCCTTTCAATTACGTAGACAACATGTGTAAGCTCGAATGAGCCATGTCCGTTTAACTTATGTAATTACATAGATATCATTTCATGTGAAGTAAACAGTTGGGTATTGTGCATTTTATAAATAGTGTGTCGTTCATATGTTGGCTAACTAGAGTCCTCTGAGACCAATTGTCTGCAATATTGTCAGGCACATTTCCCAGTGTGTAAACGACCCCTAAACGTATCGGTGGTGCAGTGTGGAATTGTCCTAACCTACTGTTTGCACGTTTTTAAACATAAATTGGCGAAATCTATAAATGCGTAGCTGCGTAGGTTATGCGACCTAAAATAATGTTACTTTTCTTGCCAAGTGTACATCCACAGCAATACCTTCGTGACACGTGCACATTACAAGTTACAAGTACACGTACGTATGGCTAAACCTGGATATTATAAACTTACATGCGAGAATAACCCACGCCCATCCCTTGTCGACATCCGTTCCTCGCGATGCACGGCTGTGAGCACCCATTAGACTTATACAACAGTTCTTTCTTCAAAATATGCCACATACACGGTACACGGCACACAGGCAGGATCAGCATGACACGTTGTAACCCTTTCTAGCACACGTTATATATGAATACTTATCTGTGACATGACTGTGTTTAAAACATAAAATACACAACCAGTTGTTGGAAATCGTCTCTCTCGTTTACACACAATGATTACGACTGTTGGCGTGTTTATATACCCACAATTCGAAACCAATGCCACACAAAGTGTCTCTTGACACTTACATGGAACAAACATTATGTGGCAAACGAGGTATTTTTAAAAGACGGTACAAGCTTTCTTTTGTACTCGGTTTCTTATCTAATAAGTTCGTGGTATTAATTCCTTGCAGAGCCACTGGGGGCTCGAGTACTTGTGATATTATATACATAATACAATCAGTGTCATTGTTTTGTACAAAATTGTAATGTGGAATAATACATATTTTCTTTCCACGAATGGGTGTCTAAAAATGAGCGCAATCAATCAGTTGGCACGTAGCAAAGGTAAAATAGGCAAATCCAGGATTATTTGGTCTAGATTCTTTGTTTTGACGTCGGGTAATCCACCCGGTTACGTAGCGTTTTTCCGAAGACCCATAACTCTGAAGGTCCGATTCTCCGAAGGTCAGATTCTCCGACGCCCCGATTCTCCGAAAGCCCATAACTCCGAAGTCCCGATTCTCCGAAATCCCATAACTCCGAAGACCCATAACTCCGAAAGCCCATAACTCCGAAGGCCTATATAACTCCGAACTCCCATAACTCCGAAGGTCTATAACTCCGAAGGTCTATAACTCCGAAGGGCCGATTCTCCGAAGGTCCGATTCTCCGAAGGGTCCGATTCTCCGAAGATCATATTTTATCGCTTATTAAATAGTGTACAGTCCAGTGGCGGGGTCAATGGGGCCCTAGGGAAGACCGCCCCCAAAAAACATGTCAAATATCATGTAAACGTCAGGAAATCCCTCCTAGGCATTCAAATATTCACAGTGTTCCTGCCCAGGGGACCAACGATTGGGGGCGACCCCTCCCATGTATGCGCTCCCCAAATCAGGCCTTCGTGATATGCTTTCGGCATATCATATGCATCATATATCCCCCACATATCCCCCACATGTGCACCGGGTATATTATAACGAAACGCTGCAAGAATGTCAGAGTAGCCTAACATGCACAGGGGCGACAAGTTCTTCCCCGTTCACCCCTGTACATTTTACTCTGGCATCTCATGGGCCAACGTAACGTTATAGTATCTGGTGTATAGTCAGTGGCGGGCCAGGATTCCCATTTAGGTGGGGGCAGTAGGAAAAGTTTGAATATTTTGATGCCCCATGAACGATTTCCGGGCGTTTACATGACATTGGACATGTTTTGGTAGGGGCCCATATTGTCTGAAATAGCAAGTAGAGGTTTAATGGGGCAGTGGGAATTTTGGGACCCCTTGGCTTCGCCACTGGACTGTACACTATTTAGTAAACGATAATACCCCGATAAAACTAAATCTTTGGAGAATCGGACCTTCGGAGAATCGGACCTTCGGAGTTATGGGCCGTCGGAGAATCGGGCCTTCGGAGTTATAGATCTTCGGAGAATCGGCCCTTCGGAGTTATAGGTCTTCGGAGTTATAGGTCTTCGGATAATCGGCCCTTCGGAGTTATGGGCTTTCGGAGAATCGAATCTTCGGAGTTATGGGCCGTCGGAGAATCGGGTCTTCGGAGTTATGGGCCGTCGGAGAATCGGGTCTTCGGAGTTATGGGCCGTCGGAGAATCGGGTCTTCGGAGTTGTGGTCCGTCGGATAATCGGGTCTTCGGCGTTGTGGGCCTTCGTAGTAATAGGTCTTCGGAAAACCGGTCTGACACCATTCAAGCAGTCGCTTCGTATTCTTTTTCGGTCTCTTTGTGTGATAGGAAGATCATAACAAGGGATGAAATTCCGGATGTGTCTGTCCCAAACATTCTTCATATTTTCCTTATCAACCAAGTAAGTGCACATCATGTACAGACATATTAAGTCAGAGACTTTCCAGAAGTGAACGAACATTAATTCGGGAAACTTCTATATGATAATACAAGTTTTATTTATAAATTCACCTTTTATGATAGCAAAAGGGAACGCGTTGCAACTTTTAAATCATCAGCAAAAATAAACTTGTGAATGGCACTGACTGTAGCGTCCTGTATATCTATATACCTGGGTCAGGTTCACGAATTCGGCCAAGCATACAGTTTATCATAGAGTCTGGTCTAAATCCCATGGCAGCCAGGAATAATCAAGACCTTATCCAATGAGTGCTCAAAGCCAACTGCATACTTGATATAGTCATTATAAATAAAACCAAGCTGTGTGATATTTGGTTGTGTCATTTCAAAATTCAAACGCCCACTTAAAAAATGTGAGAATAAAATCGTGCTACGTGCTGTTATGTTGTGTAATGTGTGGGTTTATCTACACAACATTCTTGAGAGGGAACTACCGTGTCGGAATGTACTTAGTTTGTGGAAATGTCTCAAACTACTGTATACAAGCCCTGTACTTAAATGGGTACTGTACACTAAATCCGGCCATTTATGGGACCATCTCCTTTTATACTCAACACAATGTATGCAACAAATAAAGGAATTAGAGCCATGGATTAGTGCAAAATACACTCGTGTGTTCTATGAACGATGCAAACAACGTTGTACTTATAATGAAAAGCATTTATTACTGAATTGGCTCAAATTTATTAATATTTTGAATATATTGTGTTTAGTATAAAAGCAGATGGTCCCATAAATTGTCGGATTTAGTGTACAGTACACCTTTAATTGCAAATTCATATTTCATTTTGGAAGAAAGCATCACATATTTCCAATTCCTGTCGCAGGTGATGTGTTATATGTAAATATGTGCCAAATATTCCGTATTCACGCATGTCATTGTCAACAAGTCCTTTCCAGTTTATTCTCTTTGTTCTGGGATAACATATATCTCTCGGTTCGTTTCTATGCGTGCATGTGTGAATCACGTTGTGCTTTAGTCGGTTCCAACACAAAATGTGTTAACGGTTAGCAGCGCGTTTTGCCAAAATATCCTGATATTTAAAAATTTATTTAATTAGATTTATCTGTATGTAATCTTATTTGGAAATTTAGTATAGTGATACACTATTTAAGAACCGTCAACCTTTTTTGAAATTACAACTCAGTTTACTATACATTTATGGCATGACAAATATGTAAACTATCGCTATGTTACGGTACCAAGAACATCTCTAATATAGAACGCTTTTCAAAAGTGCAGTTCATATATTCATGATATCATATATGAAAATCATATATGAAAATCATGAGAGGTGACTTAATATTTCCCTTATTCAAGTATTTGTATTCAGTAATTTGTTTATACTGGATAATTTCGGGTCATTCCTGCTGATCAATAACACTTTGACCTGATATGAGTTTTAGGTCATATTTCCATATAGAGAAATTCCCAGCTGACCAGGTTTCTCTAATGTCGTTGCCTATTTCCAGTTGATTGCTTCATGCTTCAGTGAACTAGGGAGCATAACACATTTGTTTTTAATTGAGATGACATATTAGTTTCTCCTGTATTCTTCATTGTAATATATGGGGAATGATGTTATATCAATCAATTATAAGTTTAACTCAACACGAAGTTAAAGGCACGGGAGACCTTAGTTGTCGAAAATATTCATATTTGTTCCAATCACCGTAAACAGAAAAAACATTAAAACGCATACAGTTTAGTTCATATATACCATGACCATCGCGTAAACAGCATGCTATCATAAAGACTTACTATATTTTACCAAAGCAAGAGCCTGATTATGTTACAGAAGACAGCACATTGTTACTGGCTAATCACACACAAATGGTATAAACGCTCTTCATTAGTTCCATATAAGGAATTCAGCAACAAAGAACGCTCTTTATGTTTACCATCATAATATAAACAAACACCAGGAAAGTAACTTTTTATGCGTTTGTTTACATAACAATGGTAAAAAATATGACAAAAGATACTGTTTATGCGATATTTCTTATTTGTATGCGGACACAGTCTGTCTACATTTTAATATTCTTTCTGTTTATGGTGGTTTTTGATCGGTGGAAATATTTTCAAAGCATACCCACCGTCAAGGCCTCCCGTACCTTTAATAGTTGTTCAGATTATATATACAATGAAGATTTTAAACTAAAGATTATTACGCCAGATAGATCCAGATAACTTTTGTGTTGAAAATCTGAGCCAATTTTTGCATGGATTTATGCAAATCGCATGTCTGCCCATAATTATCTATACGAATTGCAGGTATGTATGTATATAACATGCATTGCGATGCTTTAAATGCTAAGACCTAATTCACTACATGTTTTACTGTCAATCATTATCAACGGAGCGAAAAATGCTGTTGCACAAGTCATATTGGAATTACCCAAGTCCAATGAAACTAAGAATCTTGTTCTCCACGAGAAAACCATGAGAGTGGCTAAAATGCAAGCTTGGCGCCAAGCTTGGCAGTTTTTAAGGCAGGTGACTAAAAGACAAGCTTGGCGTTTTCAAATTTTTAAAAAGCCTTTTAAACGCTGTTTTCTGGTGAATTATGCGGGAGTAGCACCAGTTAATTACTTATATGGCCCATTTTCGCAAATTAATCGACAATAGTGGCAGTAATGTCCCCGATTGGTTGGTTAATAGGGGGCGTGGTCACAAAATCAAAACATCGTATTTTTACGCAGATTTTTTGTCGGTTTTTGGTCGATTTCTCTTTTTAAGCATCAGTTGGACTAAGTTTTTTATTCGAAACATGTTGAATGGTTATCATTTATCACTCTCATAGTCGAGCTTGGCGGTTTTGAACATTATATGCGAAGAATTTTTGACTTTTAGATGACCGACCACCGAACCGCCAAGCTCGAATAAAAAATCTAAATATTAAGCTGAATTTTCGCCGATTTCTCGTTTCTAAAACACGTTCCATCTAGTTTTTATGTAAAAACGTGTAAAATGATTATCATTCTTCACAAATATAATCTATAATCGTGCTTGGCGGTTTTGAACATTATATACAAAGAATTTTTGACTTTTAGATGACCGACCACCGAACCGCCAAGCTCGAATACAAAATCAAAATATTAAGCTGAATTTTCGCCGATTTCTCGTTTCTAAAACACGTTCCATCTAGTTTTTATGTAAAAACGTGTAAAATGATTATCATTCTTCACAAATATAATCGGGCTTGGCGGTTTTGAACATTATATACAAAGAATTTTTGACATTTTGATGACCGATGGTTGGTTAATAGGGGGTGTGGTACCGAATCAAAACCTCGCTTTTTTACGCAGATTTCTTGTCGATTTTTGGCCGATTTCTCTTCTTAAACACCATTTACACATAGTTTGCATCTGAAAACACGTTTAATGATTATCATTTATCACTCTCATAGTCGAGCTTGGCGGTTTTGAACATTGTATACTGAGAATTTTCGACTTTTAGGTGACCGACCACCGAACCGCCAAGCTCGAATTAAAAATCAAAATATTAAGCTGAATTTCCGTCGATTTCTCGTTTCTAAAACACGTTCCAGCTAGTTTTTATGTAAAAACATGTAAAATGATTATCATTCGTCATAAATATACTCGAGCTTGGCGGTTTTGAATATTTTATATTAAGAATTTTTGACATTTTGATGACCGACCACCGAACCGCCAAGCTCGAATTTTAAATCAAAATATGAAGCTGAGATTTCTCGTTTCTAAAACATGTCCCAGCTATTTTTCATGTAAAAATATGTAAAATGATTATCGTTCTTCACATATATACTCGAGCTTGGCGGTTTTTAACATTGTGTACTTAGAATGTTCGACTTTTATATGACCGCCAAGCCAATGCAAAATGATACCCAGACCAAACCGAGGCAAAATGATACCCACCAAATATTGTCAACGTGTACCCATTAATGATCGTCCATGCAACTAATCAAACTTGTTCAATTATGTTATATTCTTGTTTCGATGTAGCATTGTGATTTAAATGGCACGTATATATAAGATAAGTTAGTCGCGTGTGGAACGGTCACAATGATAATATACATGAATTCCAGAGGGCAAACTGTAATATAATAATAATAATAATAAAATATTGTTTAAACCAAACTGTAATATAATTTAATTCTCCATCCACATTAAATTATTATTATTATTATTTGTTTTTGGGGGGGGGGGGATTTGACCCAGGAGGATTTGAAAGGGCCTGAGACGTAATTTTTTCTTTCTTTTTAGTGTAAACATATTTTTATTTCCAACATAACATAATATGCACGTGTACAGGTGATACAACATTAATGCACTGTATGGTGTGTTTATGAGCGATAACAGTTTGTCCGATTTAGTAAGCGTCATGAATTGTTTTTAAAGCAATTGCTAGTCAATTGAGCTGTGTCAAAAAAAATAAAACAAATCATGAGTTGGGGTTCAGATTCCCACGTTGAACCAACGCGTTTAGTTTGATAATTCTGACAGAGGGTATGGATCTATTCTGTAACGGAGTATTCGTGTCGATTATAATTCACTTCATCCTGGTGAGTAAACTACTCGAATTGCAACTAACCGGTTCTTGGCTAATCAGTGATATATTTAAAATAAAAGAAAACTCAAGAAAGCTAAGAAAAATAAACATTATCTCAAGCCTTTCCCATCTGATCGATACCCCTCCCTCACTTATCGGGGAAGTGGCATGTCGCCAAAGAGGAAAAGACTTCATATAAGCCATCGGGCTTGTTGTCTGGTCCTCATTTCCATACATTATCTCTTCTATTTTGCATATTAATTTTGTATCACCTGTACACGTGCATATTATGTTATGTTGGAAATAAAAATATGTTTACACTAAAAAGAAAGAAAAAATTACGTCTCAGGCCCTTTCAAATCCTCCTGGGTCAAATCCCCCCCCCAAAACAAATAATAATAATAATAATTTAATGTGGATGGAGAATTAAATTATATTACAGTTTGCCCTCTGGAATTCATGTATATTATCATTGTGACCGTTCCACACGCGACTAACTTATCTTATATATACGTGCCATTTAAATCACAATGATACATCGAAACAAGAATATAACATAATTGAACAAGTTTGATTAGTTGCATGGACGATCATTAATGGGTACACGTTGACAATATTTGGTGGGTATCATTTTGCCTCGGTTTGGTCTGGGTATCATTTTGAATTGGCTTGGCGGTCATATAAAAGTCGAAAATTCTAAGTACACAATGTTAAAAACCGCCAAGCTCGAGTATATATGTGAAGAACGATAATCATTTTACATATTTTTACATGAAAAATAGCTGGGACATGTTTTAGAAACGAGAAATCTCAGGAAATTCAGCTTCATATTTTGATTTAAAATTCGAGCTTGGCGGTTCGGTGGTCGGTCATCAAAATATCAAAATTTCTTAATATAAAATATTCAAAACCGCCAAGCTCGAGTATATTTGTGACGAATGATAATCATTTAACATGTTTTTACATAAAAACTAGCTGGAACGTGTTTTAGAAACGAGAAATCGACGGAAATTCAGCTTAATATTTTGATTTTTAATTCGAGCTTGGCAGTTCGGTGGTCGGTCATCTAAAAGTAAAAAATTCTTTGTATATAATGTTCAAAACCGCCAAGCCCGATTATATTTGCGAAGAATGATAATCATTTTACACGTTTTTACATAAAAACTAGATGGAACGTGTTTTAGAAACGAGAAATCGGCGAAAATTCAGCTTAATATTTAGATTTTTTATTCGAGCTTGGCGGTTCGGTGGTCGGTCATATAAAAGTAAAAAATTCTTTGTATATAATGTTCAAAACCGCCAAGCCCGATTATATTTGCGAAGAATGATAATCATTTTACACGTTTTTACATAAAAACTAGATGGAACGTGTTTTAGAAACGAGAAATCGGCGAAAATTCAGCTTAATATTTAGATTTTTTATTCGAGCTTGGCGGTTCGGTGGTCGGTCATATAAAAGTAAAAAATTCTTTGTATATAATGTTCAAAACCGCCAAGCCCGATTATATTTGTGAAGAATGATAATCATTTTACACGTTTTTACATAAAAACTAGATGGAACGTGTTTTAGAAACGAGAAATCGGCGAAAATTCAGCTTAATATTTTGATTTTTTATTCGAGCTTGGCGGTTCGGTGGTCGGTCATCTAAAAGTCAAAAATTCTTCGCATATAATGTTCAAAACCGCCAAGCTCGACTATGAGAGCGATAAATGATAACCATTCAACATGTTTCGAATAAAAAACTTAGTCAACTGATGCTTAAAAAGATAAATCGACCAAAAACCGACAAGAAATCTGCGTAAAAAGACGATGTTTTGATTTTGTGACCACGCCCCCTATTAACCAACCAATCGGGGACATTACTGCCACTATTTTCGATTAATTTACGAAAATGGGCCATATCAGTAATTAAATGGTGCTATTCCCGCATAATTCACCAGAAAACAGCGTTTAAAAGGCTTTTTAAAAATTTGAAAACGCCAAGCTTGTCTTTTAGTCACCTGCCTTAAAAACTGCAAAGCTTGGCGCCAAGCTTGCATTTTAGCCACTCTCGAAAACCATCGATAGCTAGGAGACTCTGTAAATTTGTCAAGATTATGGAGGGTCGACTAGTTACTTGATGAGGTCAGGAAGAGGCCGCATACTATGCCTCCCCACGGCTGTGCCTTGGGTTGGTATGGTGTTGGGGTCCTCGTTGGTCTTATCCAGTGACTGGTTTACCCTGCCCCTGATATATAGATTACAGCCAGAACAATATATTTGTATTGAATTGATATATTCCTTATTCGCCCAACACTGCCTCTGATATTATGTATACATATGTAAACATGTTTTCTTTCAACCATTGACGTATGGTATAAGAAATAAATCTATCTATCTATCCTAATAATAAGCGCCTCTCTCCGAAAGTGTCTCTTTCCCTATCTAGGTTTCGCCCTATCACCCTCCCTCGCTCAAGCACACACATCACACTCGTTATCATACACACAGTATGCCAATGGACTATAGTAGTGGACCATATTAATGGACTATATTATTGGACTATATTATTGGACTATATTAATGGATTATATAAAACAAACCGAAGATACTAATATTCCATGTTGCACCCCAGAGTATCCTCCCGCCAAGGTGGCTTTCCGCTGATGTTTATTCATGTTCTGATGTGGCTTAATTTCCAAAGATGTTTTAGTCTGGCATGTAATCACTGTGTATATACGACACCGGATATTATGAGGAATTTTACCAATCTTGTCCTCTTGACAGTATACCACCATCAGTATTGATCTATCAAATTCATTTATAATGCGTAATAATTGGCATACTATGGCTTTAGGTAGCCGGATGTTACTTACCAAGATGGCGAATAAACACAGCCAATAAGCGCGCCCAACATCAACATTGTTATTGTTTATGGTTAACAGAACAGGAGAATTTGGTTGACCGATATCTCGAGCAATTATAATTCTGTCGTCAGCTTTATTATGCCGGCATTTATTGCATGCCCCAATCACGAATCAGCAGTCAACTGGACAAAAACTGACCAGACTGTTCCAATATTACAAAGGGGATTTTGTTTTACTTCGCCATATTTTTTTATGCAAACAAACTATTAAAATGTAAAAAAAAAAAATCAATAATTTCAATGTTTATGAAATAATATGCCATGATCTTGTGAATTTAAAATTTATCTTGCGGGTTACCCGTTTGATCGTCTGATTTTATGCGACATAGAATGAGGGTCATTCGACACGCCACCTCAGGTTAAATTTTGACTATTCCTAATTTTTTAGTCGACCGCATGCTGGCAATGATAAGATACACCGTCAACAGAAGCACACGTACTGGGATTTTAGCTTCCCATTTCTCTTCTGATTTATAAAAAATACATTTGATTTTTATACACTGATGTGTAAAACCGCCAACACAGCAATAAACTAAATATAGCAGACTGTTGATGCGTGGGAACCACACAGACCAGAGACATATAATTGTATATACTATATAGCCTGCATGGAAGTCACCAAAATAGGTAAGCATTATTATTATTGGAATAACGTGTGCTCCCGATATGACATATCATCGGGAACGCGACTAGAGCTATAGGGGCTCCTTTGGTTATGTGGGGGTGGAGTGTCCACGTTTGAATTTCCAACTGACAGCCACTCCCACTGAACCAACTCAGACCAAAACTCACAAGTTTTGTGTAATTTCTTTTCGTAAATATAACGAAATAACGGATATTTTAGTTAATGGATGTTCTTCAAACTACCACTGACCAAAGATTCCCGTTATTTGGTCAATAATCATCCCCTGGTGATGTCGGGGGGGGGGGGGGGGTGCAGTTTATAGATTTAAAACTTCCCACTCGATTATATATAACGGGTATATTAGTTGGTGAAGTTTATTTAACCGATCACTGATCAAAGATGCCCGTTATTTCGTCAATAATCATCCACCGGTGATTGGGGGGGGGGGGTGCCTGCTATAGATTGAACACTCCACATGCACTGGATTATATATAACGAAATAACGGGTATGTTAGTCGATGAAGGTTCTTTAACCGATCACTGATCAAAGATATCCGTTATTTCGTCAACAAACATCACCCGGAGATGTCGGGGGGGGGGGGGGGGGGGTGCACGTTAAAGATTGATAACTCCCCACTGGAGTAAATATAACGAAATAACGGATATTTTAGTTAATGGATGTTCTTCAAACTACCACTGACCAAAGATCCCCGTTATTTGGTCAATAATCATCCCCTGGTGATGTCGGGGGGTGGGGGGGGGGGGGGGTGCATGTTATAGATTTAAAACTTCCCACTCGATTATATATAACGAAATAACGGGTATATTAGTTGGTGAAGTTTATTTAACCGATCACTGATCAAAGATGCCCGTTATTTCGTCAATAATCATCCACCGGTGATTGGGGGGGGGGGGGGGGTGCCTGCTATAGATTGAACACTCCACATGCACTGGATTATATATAACGAAATAACGGGTATGTTAGTCGATGAAGGTTCTTTAACCGATCACTGATCAAAGATATCCGTTATTTCGTCAACAAACATCACCCGGAGATGTCGGGGGGGGGGGGGTGCATGTTAAAGATTGATAACTCCCCACTGGAGTAAATATAACGAAATAACGGATATTTTAGTTAATGGATGTCCTTCAAACTACCACTGTCCAAAGATGCCCGTTATTTCGTCAATAATCACCCCCTGGTGATGTCGGGGGAGGGGGGGGGGGGGGTGCATGTTATAGATTTAAAACTCCCCACTCGATTATATATAACGAAATAACGGGCATATTGGTTGGTGAAGTTTCTTTAACCGATCACCGATCAAAGATGCCCGTTATTTCGTCAATAATCATCCCCCGGTGATGGGGGGGGGGGGGTGCCTGTTATATATTGAACA